>CM046340.1:24033655-24602372 GCA_025403435.1 Artocarpus heterophyllus | reverse complement strand
GGGAAACTTCATATTGCACTCAGGTTCTCAAGGTTTGGGATATTTTGCCGTTGTCTGATATGCCAAACCTGTCGAATCAGCTTGACATTTTTGTATGGAAGCTACACAGCAGAGAGATGACTTGCTGCATGCACATGTCCAATGATGGGTATGCATGTCTTCCAACGCTTGGTTCTCTTTTCAAATAATTTTAAGGTCAAGTAGGATTCTCGAATAGTTGTTCATGTGCTTGAGTTGAGTTTATCTAAGCACGATCATACTCGGAAAACATGATACAGAAGTAAGCATAGATGATAGAATATAAAATACTTGATAGAGAAAGTTGGTAAAAGCTCCATCTATAATCGAGTTGGTGCAGACGAAGCTACTCCAAGTTTTGTCATTAAAAGATTACTTGTCATGACACAATGGTGCAGGAATTTGGTTGTTCCAATGAAACGGTCGGTGGGCTCTAGTTCTCATGAAGCAGATCATGTGCAATTCTTGTCAAAGCCAATGGCCTTTACAAAGTTTAAGGGACGCACCAGAGACATCATCAACAACAAAGAGGTGAATGCTACATGCAAATTACGGGAAAAAAAGGGACGATATATTTTCTTTAGAGTGAATTTTATTTTATTTTTTTACTTAAGGAGAATATAAGACATGCCATTTAGATGGTAGTATAGTTGTAAATTTTAAAAACTTCGTTTTTAGTTCTTCAGATGAATTTTAAGATGCGACTAGCTTTGCTTGTTGGATTATTTAAAAAAAGAAAGAGAGGAAGAACGAAAGAAAGGAACAAACAAACAAACAAACAATTTGGCTCTGCAGAAAATAAATGATGTGCAAAATTTACAAATGCTAGTTATTCGCAACTCGTTTTGAATGAATGAAGAGTTAGTCTCTGAAAAGAACCACATGAAAAGCCATGTGTCCATATATTCAGTTGTATCCTTTTTCTTAGTTTTGCACGCAATAAAATATGAACCCAGAGTGACACTTCGACCACATACTATCCCTTCAATATTCCTGATATTTGATCCATTTCAGAGTCAGTCACTCAAAAAACCAAAAGAGCGGGTCCAATTTGACCAATCAGACATGGAGACTTTCGCGCAAACATTGTCATTAAAGATGTAAGATTGAACTCCCTGGTAGAAAATTTAGCATCCAATTCTCCTTCATTTTTCTCCATCTATCTGGTTCAATGATGCTGTAGAGTGATTCATGTCACCACAGTCATTCCATTGTGCAATTCTAATGTTCTAGGTTCGCAAGTATTATATGCCAATTTCGCTGTTGTGTTTGTAAACTTGCATATATTTTATCGTCACTTTAACAACTAGGATCGCAATTTTACCTTCCATCGTTGATGCTAGGAATTTTTCTTCTATCACAATACTAAGTTCCATTTTGTGGGTGGCAGCCCTGTTACTAAAGTAATGTTTTTTTTTTTTTTTTTGAAGTGTTACCTTTCCATTTGTGGTTTCTTTTCTTTATTTTGCAGGGCGAACTAAATTGGCCTATTTTGAGATTTTTGCAATGCTTTATGGTTAAGAAGCAGTTGAATGGTACATATTAGAGTGATTTTCAAGTTAAGACTTGGTTTAATATTGTATATATTTAGAGCAAGTTGATGTTTTATAGGCAAATAAAACATCAAAACTTATCCAATTTAAGATATTTAAGGTTGTGATTGTGATGGTATTTTTATTTTTTATCTTTTTATGTATGCCAACACGCTGTCTTTTACTTATAATTACTTTAAATATAAAGAAACTTGTCTTTTTCTCATAATTGCCGAAAATATCATAATTGCGTAAGGAGACTAATGTTAGGCTTGTGAACGGGTAACAAACCGGTTTGGTAGTGTTTTTAAAATGGTTTTTCTTTGGGAAATGACAAGGGATTGTTTTTTAAAATTTTTGCCCCAAAGGTGCAAAAACATTTCCAAAAAAAATAAAAAACATTTTCAAACACTTGGATTGGCTGATTAACTTGTACTACATTTTTTACACTCAAGTTATAGCTAGCATCGACACTTTAACGATCAAAGATGAGGTTCCTATTTGAGACAAATATATGACTATGAAAGATGCTTAATAGGATTTTTCCTAACCTGCTTGTCGGTCTTGACCATCGGCCTGCCAATTTTACTATTTTACGTAACTAAGTTACACTCCATCGGCCTGTCGGACTTGGTTACTGGCCTACCGGTTTGCCTAGTTCTAGAAGTTTCTATATCTTATTTTACACGGGAATTTTAGATAGAGCCTTAGTTTGAATTCAAATAACCTAATAGAGAAAGTTATCTTATTAAAATAGTCATATACAGATAATCCCATATCAAATAAAATATATATTCAAATAATTCAACATATTTATCTTGAGTTAACTTATAAAATTAATTCAACCAATAAATTAACATCAATTATTAAATCCAATCAACCGAATTTAAACCAATCTAAGCATTAACTAAGTTATCAATATGTAGGAAAAATACGTCATATTGTTATAGGAAATATTGTGAGCTAGCAAAAAGGACTTGATGAACATATATGATTAAGCTCTTATAATTATAAAATAACACTTCCCCGACATATTCATTTTATAATTATCAACTCTTAACCTATTCTACTAAAAGCTTAGAGCAGTACTTTTGAACTATATATAAATTACAAAACTCAGATAAGTTAATCATCCATGATATATCATAATGTGTAACATCCTTGTAGGATGTTCATAATCGACTTAAGGATAAAATTCTGTCTTACCTTCCCGATTATTTTTTATCTTATGTTTTGTTATCTCACTATTAGAAAACTTACTATTCATAACCAATATACATAATATAGCATGCAGTTACACCTATATATCCGAACTGTTGAGCGCTCAAGTTTTCCAATTACATGATAATACCTATAAGAGAATATCATTAACTCTACAAAAAAAAAAAAGAGCTATGAATTCTATATCTATAAATAACGAGTCTACATTAATCAAGAGTCATGTCTTTAACGTACCAGCATGCTTATCTTCATGTAATTCAAGATATTACCTTTGGTATATCAAAGACACAAGTCAAGAATACGAGCTCATTAATTCATTTCAGGATTAAAATATGACATATGTGATTGTTTAAAGTGAATTGATTTAAACAAACAAAATTATGAATCAAATCAATTCAACTTTTTTCCCATTCCAATATATCGTCATAGTAATTCATTTAAGGATTAAAATATGACATATGTAATTGTCTAAAGTGAATTGATTTAAACAAACAAAATTATTAATCAAATCAATTCAACTTTTATCCCGTTCCAATATATCGTCACCTATGACAATATATTAATGTTTTTACTCGCGGAGTCAAACTCCGATGATCAAGATAAGCCATCTCCTATTAGGGACGTAGACAATATAATAATCTTTACATGAATAAAGCACCCAACTTTATTCCCTCGATTACGGATCTTTTTATTTAGACTATCACCTTTAAGATTCATGTCTCTGTCCATCATATGTACGATTTTTAAGGTTTAGATTGATAATCTCATACTTTAGTTTGCTTATGATATATTAAATAGGAATGAACATAAAGAGGACATATTTGATATATGAAAGAATTAATAAACTCTTTATTGATCAAATGTCTCCAAAAAACTATTATATCATTTAATCCTTCGGGCACCTAGTCTAAAAATCTCCCACTTGCCCTAAGAGTAAATGTCACATTATGCATCCTCATAGCTTCTACATGCTTCTCAAAAGCCCTCATTGGTAGAGTCTTCATGAAAAAATCAGCTATATTGTCCTCAGATCCAATCTTGCATACTGCAACATGTCTATTCCCTACAAAGTTCTTTATCACATGATACTTCTGATGTATATGTTTACTCTTCTTAGGAAATCTTAGTTCCTTAGCATTATCTATCACTACAGTGTTATCATGGTATAATATTATCAGCTTACCCATGCTAGAAACTACCTCAAGATCTCCAAAGAACTTACGGAGCCACATGGCTTCTTTCGAAGCTCCACTAGCTGCCATATACTTAGCCTTCATCGTTGAATCTGAAGTGTACTCTTGCTTGAAACTTCTCCAAACAATGCTACCTCCTCCCTGAGTAAACACAGATCCTAAAGTCGATCTCCTCAAATCTAAACTGGATTGAAAATCCAAATCAGTTTATCCAAGAGATGTTAATCCTCACTAGAATACACTAACATATAACCTCTAGTACTTCTTAAGTGCTTGAAAATATGCTTGACTGCAACCCAATTGTTGTGTCTTGGATTCGATGGTATCGACACAATCCCAACTGCATAACATATGTTAGGTCATGTACAAAGCATAACATATATGAGACTACCTACTGCTGAAACATAAGGTACCTTCTTCATTTATTCTCTTTCTTCATCAGACTTTGGAGAGTCTTTCTTAGAAAGAGTAATTCCCGATCTAGATGGTTGCTTACCTTTCTTGGAATTCCACATTGCATACTTATCAAGAATCTTGTCTATGTAGGTAGCTTGGGTTAAAGCTATCATTTTGTTTTTCCTATCTCGAAAGAGTTAGATACCTAGAACATAATTAGCTTCACTCAAGTCCTTAATGTCAAACTACTTAGTCAACCATAATTTGACCTATGACAACGCCCCAATGTCATTGCCAACAAGTAGAATATCATCTATATAGAATAGTAGAAAGACCACATTCCCATCCTTAATGCATTTATAAACACATAGTTTGTCCACATTTTGTTTGAACTATAAGTCTTAATCACTTGATCAAATCTTATGTTCTAAGGATGGGAAGCTTGCTTGA
This sequence comes from Artocarpus heterophyllus, assembly GCA_025403435.1. Lineage (NCBI taxonomy): Eukaryota > Viridiplantae > Streptophyta > Magnoliopsida > Rosales > Moraceae > Artocarpus > Artocarpus heterophyllus. The sequence continues at coordinate 24,597,562 of CM046340.1, read as the reverse complement.
GTCCATAAATAGATTTTAGTAGCTTTTAGACCTTATTCTCTTAACCCTTAGCTTTAAAGCCGTCTGGCTATACCATATATATGGTCTTATTAAAATTGCCATACAAAAGGCCATCTTGAAAGCTATTTGCCAAATTTTATAATCAAGAGCTGAAGCAATAGACAAGACAATGTGTATGGACTTAAGCATCGCTACAAGCGAAAAGGTTTCCTTGTAATTGATTTCTTTTTTTTTGTGTGTACCCTTTTGCTATCAGTTTAGCCTTATAGGCTTTGACTTTTCCATCTACACCTCTCTTCCTCTAGTAGGCCAACTTATAACCTATGAGTTTTACCATTTTGGGAAGGTCCACAAGCTCCCAGGCTTGATTAGTCTTCATGGACTTCATCTCAGTGTTCATAACTTCTGTCCAAAGCTTTGAATTAACATCTTCCATGGCTTTTTTGTAAGTGTAAAGATCCTTGTCATGATCAATTGATTCAGCCAAATAAGCCTCACTATTGAACATATATCTTTTGGGTTGACACCCAATCCTCCAACTATGCCAAAGCTCCCTAGGTTGTTGTTTGGCTGGTTTTTCTATGTTGATTGGATTGGTTTCAACTAGAACCCTCGGAAGGATTGATTCGCCTATCAACTCCTCGAGTACCATTCTAGAACAAGACTTCAAGTCATTCATGTAACTTTCCTCAAGAAAAGTTGCATTCGTTGAAACCATGATTTTATTTTCTTTTGGGTTATAGAAATAATCACCTTTTGTGCCTTTTAGATATCCTACAAACACACACACCTCTGAACGTGCTTCCAACTTATTCTCTTCCTTGTGTAGGACAAGAGCAAGATATCCCTATATACAAATATGGTTTAAGGATGTCTTTCTACAAGTTCACAACTCATGGGGAGTCTTAAGAACCGATTTTAAAGGCACATTGTTCAAAAGATAGTAAGCGGTTTGTAGTACATATTCCTAGAAAGAAAAAGGCAATGTCGAATAACTCATCATGAATCTAACCATATCCAACAAAGTCCTATTCCTTCTCTCAACCATGCTATTTTGCTGCGGAGTCCTTGGCGCAGTCAAATGGGATAAAATCCCATTCTCTACTTAGTGTCCTAAGAACTCTCTACCTCGATCAGATCGAAATGTCTTAATGGGTTTACCTAATTGTTTCTCTGCTTCTGCTTGAAAGTTCTTGAACTTATCAAAAGTTTTGCTCTTATGATGCATTAGGTAGATATACTCATATCTCGAGTAATCATCAATAAAAGCGACAAAATACTTATACTCTCCTCGTGCCTTAATGTTCATGGGACCATAGATATCACTATGCACAAGTTCTAATTCGACTCAATTGCCCTTAAACCCGAATGGTCTATTGGTTATTTTGCCCTCGAAACAAGATTCATATCGTTGTATAGATTCCATCTTTAAAAGATTTAGAAGTCCATTCCTTACCAACTTTTAATTCCTATTTAGGCCAATATGACCTAATTGCATATGCCATAGATAAGTCTTATTAGAGTGAGAAGTTTTAGGTCTTTCAGAGTTATCATTAATCTCAATATTCAGCAATGAGTCCATTTTAGGTTTGATAAAACATAAGTTGTTTTATATCAATCCACTACAAATAAAAAATTGTTTTTAAGAATCACAACTTTTTTATTAAAAGAAACTGAATAAGCATCCTTAAATAAACAGGCGATAGAAATTAAATTCCTTTTAAGTTTAAGAACATAATAACAATCTCTCAAAAGTAAACTCCTATAACTATCAAAATAAAGATGAACATCTCGCATTGCTTCAGCTAACACTAAGGATCCCTATCCGTAATGTGAAGTGCTCATGTAGCATATTTCTCGTTTCCTTGAACCCCTATAGAGAAATACAAACATGATTAGTTGCTTTAGAATCTATGACTCAGGTGTCACTTGATTCTTCAACTAAATAAGACTCAACAACTAGAAGTTTGCACTTACCTCCTTTAGCTTAGAAGTCCTTGTAATTCTTCTTGATGTGCCTAACCTTCCCATAAAAAGAAATACTTTAGTTTCTTTTGGTTTCTCTTCTTTTTTTTCTTTACCTTTGCCCTTTGTTGGAATAGAATACTTCATGTTCTTGGCCTTTTGATTCTTTCTATTCACAATGTTAGATTTAGAACCAGATGCAACTACCAAGTTCTCCTCGCCATCAACCAAAGCTTCCCTGATCAAGTTTTTGAACTCCTGCAACTACTTCATCAACTCAATTAAAGTCATATCTTGTCTATTGTTCAAGTTATATGAAGCTCTAAACGGGATGAACTCCTTAGAAAGAGTCTCAAATACCATAGTCATCTATGACTCAGCATCAATGTCGGCTCTATAAGTTTAGGCCTCGACGAGATAACCGATGACCAACATCATGTGATCCTTCATAGATATCCTTGATTTTTGTTTATAGTTGAGAAGCTTTTGAAGAGCCTCTTGCCGCGTTATTAAGGCTTAGCCTCCAAATATGTCCTCAATATTATCCATGATCTGAAAAGCAGTGTCATGATCTTCATGTTGATCTTATAGCACGTTATTCATGCTAGCCATGATATAGCAGTGGGCTTGATCATTAGCATCCTTCCAACGATCATACTCTTAGATTTATTCATTAGTGGATTTGCTGATAGGCATAGCAGGACATGGTGTGGTTAGCACAAATTTTAATTTCTCAAAGGATGGGACGATATTCAGGCTCCGTTTCTAATCATTATAGTTCTCACTAGTTAAAGTATTTTTATCAATTATCTAAGATAAAGAGTTTTTGGACATTTTGATTTACAATGAAGATTTATATATCGAAAACATTCAATAACAATTTAATAGGATAACATAGACAAGTAAGCGTACAATGTGTTTATGTGTTAAAAACCTTGAAAAAATCACAACCTTATAACAATAATTCCTAACTCTGAATTCAACAAACTACCTATGAGAGACTTGCCAAATTTAATTAGAAACACGGTTCTCCCCCAATCAGTATAAACTAGCCAAGACCCATATGATTTAGCAAATACTAATAATCGCTTTCTTTAGCCATTAACTTTATTAACAAAGCTCCTAGGGGAGGTTAATAATAAAATTAATTTTGATTCTTTAACTATCGTTTCAACTACTTTATCCATGGTTTATAATTGACACCTAGGGGTGAACAGTGATAAAACATGCTAAAGCAAATTATCTTCTTGGAGATACAACGCAGTACATAATGCATCCTTTTCTAAGGGTCAAAACCACCATGTATTATCAATGGACTAATGATGGAGGCCTTAGGTCCTCTCTTCGAGAACCTTTTCCAACTCAATATTTTAGAAATCAAGGTTTTATATTAACATGCATGAACAATTTTTAATGAGCAGCTCTCCCTATTCTTTAGATATGTTATCAACATACATAGCAAAACATATTATAAAGCAAACAAGCAATGCAATAAGCAAAGCTACAAGCAATATAGTAACTAGCCATAATATTATGGTCCCATCCAAGAAAAAAGAAAATAAAGATTACAGAAAGATCAACCTAAACATATATTGATTTTTCATCTTATATCATCTTGTTGTATCCTTCTTCATGTGGCATCTGTCTTCAATTTTTAATCTCATATAGATCAAAAAATTTATTTTTATCATTATCATAAAATTCCATGTTTCTCAGAATTGTCTCAAAAAACAAAAAATAAAAACTACACCAAAAACAAACCTTTTTTAAAAACAGTTCTACTCGAGAATGGTCTGCCAGTCTGTAATCACCAGCCTGTCGGTTTCATACATAACCCATGGCTCTGTCAGTGTCTAACCGGCAGATATAGGAACTGGCCTACCGGTCCGACACTAAATTAGCATTTTTCAATCTTTTGTAAGAAAACAATTTTTTATACAGTTTTAATTTTTTTTTTTAACAATTCAAAAACATAAAAATTTATAAACACAGAAAAACAAATAGCACTATAATCATCTCCATCTTCAAAATCCATCTTCAATCTTTTAATAGAAAACTTACAACCAAAACCTATACCGTTTTTGGCTTACAAAATTTCTATAAAATAAAATAACAAACCCCTAGACGATGATGATAGACCACCATCTAGTTGTACGAAAAATCCTAGATACACATTCTAAGCTCTAAGGAACCATAACCAGCAAAAAATTAATTAATTAAAAATTAATTAAAACAAAAAATTTAATCAACCATAATCAATTAATAGCATTCACCACTTAATCTTATGATGACATATAAATATATATTAAAATATTAGAGTACCAACTCTCTAAAAAATTCAATTCAAGCATAGGAGAGATCAAGATCATATAATTTATGTACACAGCATGACCACAAACTTGTAAAAACAATGTAAAACCTCGCTCTGATATCAATTGTTAGAAAAACATGAATGCAGCAAAATTTTAAAAATTTTAAACCAAAGCCTTTTTCCATATAATAAGTTAGACATGCTATGTATATAAATTAATTAAGATCTTACGTACCTCTTAGAATTGGAACTGCACTTTTGATAAGAAAACTTCGACAGAACTGTTACTGAGAATTGTGTCTAAAGTGCTTCAACTAACTAGTCTTCTTTGCTATTCTCTTTTTAATGACCGAAATGCAAATGGACACACGTCGTTCAATTCTTCTCTTGGTAGTGTCTCCTTTCAACCACAAGAGAAAATTAAGAGCAATGGCTCATGGTGTTGAACAATAGCCCTATGCGAGTTTTAGAGTTTCTCCCTCTAGAATACTCTCTCTAAATTTCTTTGGTGATCCAAATAACAATAGAAACAAGTATCCTATTTATAGTGGCTAGTAGGGAGTCAATTCTACTTAGATATGGCTTTTAAATTTGAAACTGGGTCAAAATTCGCGTCAAAACATAGTAATAAGATTATGCTCAGCTAGCCTACCAGTCCTGATCACCAACTGTAACGCCACAAAATTTATTTAATATATTGTAATATAAAATGATGAATTAGTATGCCATAATTAATGTTTCAACATTAATTTGATCATTTGGTTAAATTTTGAATTTTAGGTTGTTTTGTTAATTTAACAAATTCTAATGATTTCTTATTGTTTTAAAAATGTTATTTCTTCTATCTCAATTTCACTCAAGATTTTGAAGCCAAATTCAAATCCAAGCTTTAGGTTAGCAAGTAGGGAGCTCGGGGACGTGATTTGGCAACCAAAAGCGTGGATTTAAAGCTTCGATTCGAGGTTGGTTTTAAAATTTCTAAACTTTTTCAAAGTTTTGATTTTTCGTGTATTTTTGAAATCTAAGTTTGTTAGAGCTTAGAAAACCCTTGATTTGAGTTAAAGGAACTTAGAACACCTAGAATCTAAGCTTGGATTGAAGAAAAAAGGATTCAATTCAAGATTTTTCATTTTTCTCATTTTTTCCCCATTTTTGGATTTTTGAAAATCTTGTGTTCAAATCTTGTTTAAATGAGTTCAAAAGTGTCCAAACATGATTTTTTATCATCTATGAATGTTTTCCATGCTTGAGATTTGAGAAAAACAAGTTAGAATCAAGATTTGGATTTTGGAAGAACCAAAACCCGTGGCTAGGATTTCTAGGTTTTTTCAGTTCGGCAGGCCAGATTCAAAGGCTCGACAGGCCGGATTCATCTGTCCGGCAGGCCAAACCTGAAAAATGTCCGGCCGATCGGACTTGATTTTCGGCAGGCCGAACTACACAATTCGGCCGGCCGAAGCAGGGTGTCCGGCAGGTCGGCAGGGCATGGGAAAAGTTTGTAATTTTTCACCTGTTTTCATTGTTTTGAACCCCGATTGAAATTAAAACCTTGTAAAATGATTTTAACGATACAAATGGCACACTAGGACATCATGAAATGGTTTAGTAATATAGAATGTCTCGAACTAGATATTGATCGACTTAGTGTGTATCTAGGATCGTTCATGGTTTTACGGAGCTAACGTATAGCGGACCAGGATTATGGTGTGGGGCACCGGTATGAGTATCGAGGTAGGACTTCTACCCTTTCTTTGGTAACCCAGTTTCAAATGATTTGGCTTTAAAAAGGGTTTTTATCAAAATATTTTCAACGGTTGATTGAAAATGGATTTATTGGTTATATTTTGATAAACCGTGAACTAAAATGAACTTCATAATGAATGTAAATGAGAATACTCGGTAAATGGGTTTTGAATAATGATGAAAATAAACATAAGGGCATGATGCCATATCAGAGATCGGGTCGTGTCGCGATCGACGTCGGGGGCAGGTCCCGAAACCCAGTTGGGCCACTACGGTGGTGATATTCATGTGGTTTGCCTAGGAAAAGAAAATGATGTTTCTAGTCGACCAAATTAAACTATTTTAGGTAAGAACGGTTTTATTTAAATTTATTTATTCAAGGTTTCTTTTAAATAATTTCCTGAATTATGAGACTTTTCTTTAAATTAAATGATTTATTAGAATATAGTTCTACTGAGCCTTTCGCTCACATTTTATTTGTTTTCAAATTTTTCCCCCCCTTAGGTGGATTCCCATTTAGGTTCAGAGATGACTCAACCGACTAAACCCAGGAGCAGTAGAAGGACTAGTAGGTTATTTGTATTATTTGAACAAGGCATGTAATATTTTAAACTTTCTTTGCGCTTAGGCTGTAGTTGTATTATTATATTGTCAGTACAATGTGTATGCACAAGTTGTGGGTCAGTGGGACCCATACTTGCTACGTTTATTATTTATTTTTTTCATGCAATGATTTTCTTGAAACTTTCATATTTTATATTTAATTTAACCCCTAACTCTTGATTTTAATTAAATTCTCCTTTTAATTAATCTAAATAATCCACCACGTCACCTCCTGTACTCCAGGGCGTGACAGAATGGTATCAAAGCCCAAGGTTATGAACCTTGAGAATTGTGCACACATAGATATGACAATGAAATACTTCTGACAGTCCAAATTCTGTTTTCAGAAGTGAGAGAATGGCACCTAGACGTCGTTCGACAGCTGACGCTGAGTTCAGAAATGATGAGGGCATGATGAGGTCTATGTTTGCGACTTTCCGACAGATGACAGGCAGGGCTAGACCGAAGGATTCTGATGTTGGTCGTCGGTATACATATTTTAAGGAATTTTGACGTGCGTCTATTCTGACTTTTGATGTTATGGGGATCCGTAGTTGGCAGAATATTGGTTAGACTCGATCGTGAAGCATTTGGATACCCTTGGTGTGCTTGATGAGTACCGTGTGGAATTTGCTGCGTATAAGCTCGAGGGTGGTGCTAATACTTGGTGGAAACAAGCTAAGCGTTTGGAACGCGGTGGTGATATCAGTTGGGACAGATTTAAGGAGCTGTTTTATGATCGGTATTTTCCGCAGGAGCATAGAGATCAGAAGGTAGCTAAGTTCTACAAGTTGCAGCAGGGTGATTTGTCAGTTTGGGAATACGAGGCAAGATTTAATGAGTTGGCCAGGTTTGCTCCATCAACAGTGGCATCGGAATGCGAGAGGTGCATTACGTTTCAGGAAGGGCTTAAGGCTCCTATTCGGCGATAGATGGTTGCTCTGCGACTTAGGAGTTTTGGAGAGCTTGTGTCGTCAGCAATATCAGTGGAGAATGATTATGCGTAGTATTATGATGATCGAGCAAAAGCTTCAGGAGGATCTCAGAGGAGTGGTAAGAAGAGCACCAGTAGCCGTCCAACTCCGGGAAAGGGCAAGCAGGGTGGCGCGAACAGTGGTAGCAGCAGTTCATTTGGCAGCGGGCACAACAATCCCTACAGCTTCCATTGTCATTTTTGTCAACAGCCAGGAAACATCAAGAGGAATTACCCGATTAGGAGTGCTCATCTTGGATCTCAGATCGGAGAGGATGCCAGTCGTCAGTTTCAGCCTCAAACCCTACCTCAGCCTCAGCAGTATGCAGTTGTAGTACCCTCAGTTCTCTCCTCAGCAGTTTTCATGTCCGGCACGAGGGCAGCAACCGTAGCATTTCCAGCGTAGCGTCCCTCAGTATCGAGCGCCGAGTGCAGCTAGTGTGCAGTCATCTCTGTCTCAGCAGTATCGACAGAATAATGCAGGACCCAGCTATGTTGGTAGAGGAAAAGGAAAGGCACCATGCAGGTTCATGCAATGGCATCGGGTGGTTTAGATTCTTAGACCAGTAACGTGGTTGTTGATGGTACGATCTTAGTTTCTCAATCCTTAGCTCGCATTTTATTTGATACTAGTGCCTCTCATTCTCTCATTTCGAGTTCTTTTGTACATGCCTTGAGATTAGAGATAGAAGAGTTTAATGAACCCCTAGTCATAACTTCTCTCTTGGGGCGGGTGTGTGTAAATTGTGTATGTAAATCTTGTAAAATAAAGATTGGGGATGAGATTTTGAAAAGTGATTTGATTGTACTCCCCATGAGCTCATATGATGTAATTCTAGGGATGGACTGGTTGTCCAGGCATAATGCAGTTGTAAACTGCCAACTTAGAAAAGTAACCCTAGTGTCTAATAGGGGGACGATGATCACTTACCAGGATGGTGGTGATTGGCTAATGAGTGAGCGTCTCATGAAGTCATGTCTAGGAGGGCGAAGAAATCTAAGTTGTTGTGCTTTTCTTACGAATCTAGAGTGCGAGCCCTATGCTTTGAGATGAAGTGTAGCGATTCCGGTGGTTGATGAGTTTGAGGATGTCTTCCCTGATGAGTTGTCAGGCTTACCACCGCATCGAAAAATCGAGTTTGGTATTGAGTTGTTTCCGAGGGATAGCACCGATTTCTATAGCACCTTATTGGATGGCGCCAACAGAAATGAAAGAATTGAGGAAGCAACTTCAGGAGCTTGCTGATAAAGGGTATATTCGGAATAGCACATCTCCGTGGGGAGCACCGGTTTTGTTTGCTAAGAAACATGATGGGACTCTCAGGTTGTGTGTAGATTATCGGCAGCTGAATCGTGTTACAGTGAAGAATAAGTATCCCTTGCCTAGGATCGACGAGTTGTTTGATCAGTTGGGAGGTTTGCGGTACTTTTCAAAGATTGATTTGCGGTCGGGTTACCATCAACTCAGGATTAAGGAAGATGATATTCCCAAGACAGCTTTTAGGACCTGGTATGGACATTTTGAGTTCCTGGTTATGTCGTTTGGGTTGACGAATGCTCTAGCAGCTTTCATGGATTTGATGAACAGGATATTTAGGCCGTATCTAGATTAGTTCATGATTGTGTTCATCGATGACATTCTAGTCTATTCTAAGACTTGGGAGGAACATGAGTAGTATCTTCGGATCATGCTTCAGGCTCTGCGGGAGCACCAGTTGTATGCCAAGAGGGAAAAGTGCAAGTTTTGGTTGACTGAGGTCAAATTTCTGGGTCATGTCATCTCTGAGCATGGTATTTCTGTGGATCCGTCCAAGATTGAAGCCATAGTGGAATGGGAACGACCAAGGAATGTAGCGGAGATTTGTAGCTTCTTAGGTCTTGCTGGTTATTATAGGAAATTTGTAAAGGATTTTTTGAAGATTGCAGCTCCGTTGACGAGATTGATCAAGAAGAATATCAGGTTTGAGTGGGATGAAGAATGTGAGCTTGCTTTTTAGGAATTGAAGAACCGGTTGACTTCAGCCCCAGTGTTAGTTATTCCTAGCAGTGATGAGCCGTATGAGGTTTACGCAGATGCTTCAGAACGCGGACTTGGATGCTGTTGATGCAGCATGGACATGTGGTTGCATACGGATTGAGACAGCTACGGCCTCACAAGCGGAATCATCCTACTCATGACTTGGAGCTCGCGGCAGTGATTCACGCATTGAAGATTTGGAGATGTTATTTGTATGGAGCGTCATTTTAGGTCTTCTCCGATCATAAGAGTTTCAGGTATCTGTTCACTCAGAAGGATCTTAATTTGAGGCAGCAGAGATGGATGGAGTATATGGAGGATTATGATTTTGCAATGCAGTATCATCCCGGGAAAGCTAATGTGGTTGCGGATGCGCTTAGTAGGAAGTCTTCAGGGATTTTCGCTTGTTTGGCTCTTGAGGACTGGAGCAGGGATGCGACAACGAGCGAGTATGGGCTACAGTATCATGAAGACTATGATCGAGTTTCGGTATATCATGTGGAGGCGACCCCAGCTCTTGTACAGATGGTGAAGCAAACTCAGTGGCAGGATCAACATTTGTAGGGGATTTTGGTGCGAATTTAGAACAGAGTGCGGTTTGAAGAATGGAGTGTGCATGTAGATGGATCGTTGTATTTTTGGGAGCGTCTTATAGTTCCAGCGATCACCGGAGTGACGAAAGCTGTTTTGGACGAAGCTCATAGGTCTCAGTTTGCCATTCATCCGGGGAGCACAAAGATGTATCGTGATTTGAAGAGGCAATATTGGTGGAGAGGCATGAAGAAAGATGTTTGAGAGTACGTGGCCAAGTGTACGACGTGTCTTCAGGTGAAAGCCGAGCATCAGAAACCTGCGAGTCAGCTTCAGCCGCTTCCTATTCCAGGGTAGAAATGGGAGCATGTGACGATGGATTTTCTCGCAGGTTTGCCGAGGACGGAGCAGCGACATGATGCAGTTTGGGTCATGGCCGACAGGTTGATGAAATTGACGCATTTCATTCCGTTCCAGTCGACGTGTTCGAGGAGGATTCTCGGGGATTTGTATCTACAGAATATAGTGAGATTGCATGGAGTTCCTTTGTCCATCACTTTTGATCGAGACACCAGGTTTAATGCTAAGTACTGGAGGAGTTTTCAGGAGGCTTTAGGTATGAATTTGAACTTTAGTACGGTGTTTCATCCTCAGACTGATGGGCAGTCTAAGCGGGTTATTCAGATTCTCGAGGATATGTTGCGTGCCTGTGCGTTAGACTTCGACGGGAATTGAAAGAAATATTTACATCTGGCGGAGTTCGTGTACAACAACAGCTATCAGTCGAGTATTGGTATGGCACCCTTTGAGGAGTTGTATGGGCGACCATGTCGGTCACCGGTGTGTTGGGCTGAGCTAGAAGACAGGGTTATTCTTGGGCCGGATGAGATCCGTGATAGCAATGAGAAATTCGTCATGATTCGAAATCAATTGAGGGCAGGTCAGAGTTGACGAAGAGTTATGCAGATAGAAGACGTAGACTTTAGAGTTTACGGTAGGAGATTTTGTTCTCTTGAAAGTATCGCCTCGTAAAGGAACTATGCGGTTTGAAGTGAGTGGAAAGCTTGCACCGAGGTATATTGGACCATTCGAGATCACTCAGCGTGTTAGCGTGCTTGCTTATCGGCTCGACCTTTCGCCTGAACTCTCTCATGTTCACGATGTGTTCCATGTGTCGATGCTTAGGAAGTGTCCGCCTGAGCAGGTTAAGATAGTTTCATTTCGCGATGTGCAAGTTCGGGAAGATATGACGTTGATGAGACTGTAAAAGTGTATATTTTCTAAGGCTTAATTCATTTATTTATGCTTTTATTTCTCATTAAATTCTCTAATTAATAGCAATTTTGTGTTAATAAGTATTTTTGTGTTTAAGTGTGTAAATGTGTTTAAAAATACGTTTTTAGTGTGTTTTTATGTTTTTAGTAATTTTTAAAGTCATTTTGGTATGTTAGATAAGTGTCTATTCTGTAAATAGTCAAAGCCGTGAAAATAATGCGGTTATTTTATTTTGAGTTTTAGAGTGTTTGATAGTGTGTTTTAAGTTTGTAAATATGTTCTATTATATTTTTAGTAATTTCTAAAAATATTTCCAAGTCATAAAAATTATATCTGTGTCAAACCGTAAGAGATTGGAAATTTTAAGAGTTTTATTTATTTTTGTGTGTTTTAATATAAAATAAATATTTTTAATATTTTTGTAAATATTATGTTTGTAAAATAATTAATTTTAGTGTATTTGTGATTTTTAGATTTGAAATCTGGAGGAAAAACGGAGCAAAACGACACCAAAACGGATAAAATCGGACATCAAATGCATCAAAAATCTTTGAAAAATTCAAAAGGCAGAGGACACGTGGCGTCATGGGACCCGTCGAATTTACTGCCAAATCAATCTCAGCCGTCCGAGGAAGAGACGCGTGTCAACGCGTCATCCGATGCGTCAATGGAATCTCAGGTACAGTCCGCGTGTCACTTTCTGATTGGCACATGCATTACACGCGCCGACAAAGCTGCAGGCGCTTCAGAGGGAATCTCAGACAACTTGGAATCTCGTGCGGTAGACTCTACATGTATCCGTTTTTCTAGCCGTTAGATCAGTTGAGGAAGACCAATCTGATGGTCAAAAATTGCGGTCCACTGGTCCCACCTGGGCCCATTCTCGGACGCCTTTTCCAGCCATTGGATTGCGCGTTCAACAGGTTAGATTGCGCCCGTTTCGTGCTGCCATGACCTGTGAAGCACAGGATTCCAAACTAAAATTCGCATATCAAAGAACATAGATTAGCACAAAAGAGAAGAAAAAAATTAATTAATGCGAATCATAATGGGTGGGTGGGGGGGGTGGGGGGGGCGCCTGCTCCTGCCGAAGAAAAGAAAAGAAAAATAATAAAAAATTTTGAAATAGTGAAATATTTTCACTATAAATAGGGGCTCTCCCCCCTCATTCAAACCACACCTCAAGGCCTTCGGGTCTCCTCTCTATTTCTCCTATTTTTCCCTTTTTACCCCTTAGGTAAAATATATATATATATAATAAAATAATGCTTAATTTAGTGTAGAGAGTCTGGTGAGGCAGAGAGATGATCTTGTATGCATAGTACTCTGGTATGGGTTTTAACTCTATATCTGTGTGGTAACGCTTATATTTTTGTGGAATAAATTATATCTTTATGTTTTTAATAATTATTGTTACTGTTGTTATGCTGCCAATTTTTACATAAATTCAGTCATGCTTTCTTTATGTAATTTAATTGTATTGCATAATTAATATTAATAATACTAAAGTCATGCTTATTTATTAAATTGAGTTTCTGTTGTATTATAGACATAGACTGGCACAGTAAATGCTTGGTAATTCTTGATTTATTGTAGACAGAGGATGGCATAGTGTATTCTTAAACCAATTAATAAGTTGAGGTGCTGCTGAAATTAACGTAATAAATTATTCCATAAAAATATATTAATTTTGATTTGTTATTATCTTTTCTATCTTAGAATTATGCTAATTATAATTGAGTGACAACGGTTATAATTTTCATAATTAGTGCACCAAATAATTAGTGATAGATGATTATTTTGCTAGGTTTTATAGGAAAACCCTTACTGCATTATGGCTTGCTATATTGTCGATTTAGGTTGACCTATATAATTAGTAAAATGTGCTTGCAATTAATGAGAAAAGATATAATAAATCAAATGCTTTAGATAATTATTATTTAGAGTTAAAATTCCATATCAGTTGTGAAACACACAAGGGATTCTCAAAGCTTCACCGTTTTAATTTTACGCTTTAAATTTTGAATAAAATAAAATAAAAACCACAAAAACATTTCTTTGCTTTCAAAAATTGCTTGCCTCTTTGATCGTTTATTTTTATCAATCTCTCGAGTTACAAATTTTCACCTCCCTATGGATACGACAATCTTTCTATACTACATACGTCCGCCGTTTAAAGAATAAACACATTTTGGGCTTACACTACCAAAAATTTGACGCCGTTGCAGGGGAGGTGCCGTTGCTCTGTTAGATTGCTAAACTAAATGAAAAAACTGGTAAGTGATCTATCCCTATCCTTTGTAAATATTATTTTAATTATCTGCATTTTTAATTTGTGTGTTTATTAGTAAAAAAAATTAAAAAAAATAAAAAAAGGGACGGATGCTTTTCACTCACTACTTTATTCGTTTCGGATAAAGAAAAGCTTTGCATCCCGTCTTTTGTTTTGCAAGTTTGGGTAGTTGTAAAATTTGTTGGATTCTGTCAAAAAGGCCACCGTTGGGATTCAATCTCACGACCATAAGGTTAACACCCTTGCATAAGAAAGTTGGGAATTTTAAGCGTGTCCACTGTGACCCCCCAACAATCTGGGAATCCAATTAATTGAGCATTATTCAGCTTGAATTTTTTTTTTCTTTCTTAAAAAAAAAAACTAAAAAAAAAATTAAAAATAAAAAAAATGATTTGGGAAATTCATTAACATTTTATTTTAAGTTTTTCCCAACAACACTTAGAACCATTTTATAATGCTTGGTGGAGATTTAAGGACCTGCTAGATCAATATCCTCACCATGGTTTTTCTAAGGATTATCTTTTAGAAATTTTCATATATGGGTTAAGTCCTGAAACAAGAAATTGGGTAAAAAGAGGAGATGGTACCACCGCTTTTTACCAGTTATCTGTTGACAAAGCCTATTATATGTTAGAAGATATGGCCGAATATGATTATTGGAGATTGAATAGTTCTAGGAACAATCTAATTTGGGAGAACAATTCAAATTTTTTAGAACCTTGGCCTGAAACTCAACCCGAAATTTTGGAGTCAAATTTTGAATTGCAAGAAATATATAGTGACCCAAATAGGGTGAATCTGGAAGAAACCTTAGAAACATTGGAAGAAACTGTAGACAAATATATGGAAACCATGGCAAGAATAGAACTACATAGGCTTGAATATCATCTTGATTCTTTAGGTGCGGAAGAAATCATTGAAGAAACTTTAGAACCCACCTATTTTGAGGAACAAATTTTAGGAGAGGAATGTAAGGAAGAGAATAAAGACTTAGCTATAGAACAGGAACAATCATTACCCTTAGTCTTAGATTCTCAACCTCAGTTGCCACAAGAGTTCACCAAAGATGATTTTTACCAAGATCCTATGTGGCCACCAACTCCTCCACTGTCTCTAGCATTGTTTTTAAGGACCTACCAAGAATATAAAATGTGTCTAAGTTGCATGAGTTTAAAAGTTTCAAATTTTGCCAATCTTGAGGGCATGTTTACACAAGACCCATATGTGGTGTCTTTTGACACTTACTATGGGAGAAAGCCGCTCTTTGATGATTGTCCATCAGAGCAGGAGTCTGAAGAAAGATGGGAAAACACTTTTCAAGTAATATCTTTACCTTCCCTTCTTTGTAATATATTTTGTAATATATTTTTGTGTGTTGTTGTGTGCTATTTTGATTTTCTTTTTAAAAAAAAATTTTAAAAATGAGATTTGTTCTGAAAATTTAAAATGAAGGCTATTAATTAAATTTGTTTAGAATGGCTGAGTTAAGGAGTTAAATTGTTTTCTCTTGAGACGCATTCTAATAAGTTTGATTTTGTAAATGCAATTGGTTTGGATTTTCAGATAAATTTCAACAAAAAAAATGTGTGTTTTAGTTTTTGTTTGTTAAGTTTGCTACAGATCATCTCTGCAGCTGTGCTGATTCAGGTAATATTTTTTGCTGCTCTCACTATTTTTATTCTTTTAGGATAATATATATTTTAGGTTGGGGGGGAGGGTTGTACTTAAAAGTTGTACTTCAAAGTTGTGCATGTGAGATTTGTGCTTCAATGTTGTGCCAAAAAATTTTTGATTTTTGCCCAAATTTTTTATTTTGCTCCAGATTCTTGTACATTGTTGATTTTTGTGTGTTATTTTATTTATTTTTTTTTTGTGTGCATCATAAAATTAAAAAAATAAAAAAATATTTTGTAAATAACAGTTTCTTAGTAATTAATGTGTTATTATTTTGTTTTGATTTCTAAATTTCATATTAATGTAATATTATTTTTCTATTCTTTGAATTATTTAATTTTATACACTTTCAAAACTTTAGTTTTATTTAACATTTTTATGTGTTTATTTTTCAAAGTGTTTGTAAGCCATTCTTTTCACACACTCACTATAATGCTTAATTGTGGTGGTAAGTCCAAGCTTTGAATATTTGAGTTTTGTTATTTTGTGAAGATGAACAATTAAAGGCAGCAATATTTCAAAAAAAAAAAGAAATTGTAAATAAATAAAGTGTGCAATTTTGTAAATGAATAAAGTTGGATAAGTTTGGTTTCGTAGCCTTTTTAGCTCGAGTAAGTAAGTTCTAAGGGGTGCTTCAACACCTAGTACCTTAGGCCAACTGGTCTGGGAATTACTGACCTAAAGCTCGTTAAATGAGTTATGGAGAAAGCTTAAGGGAGCCAAACATTGCACTATCCACAGTTGTAAAGTCCGTAAATATTTGTACTTTATGTTTCTGCTTTTTAATTGTTCTCGTAAATAAATTTGAAGTGTTGCTGTCTACATGAGTGATTTGAAGCAAAATATCATAATAATTTTATTCTTAGTGTTGGATGAAACTTCATAATTATACATTATCTATTTTTACACTAAGTTTGGCATATATACATTTTGTTAAATAGCATATAAATTGTTCAAATAAAATTCTGGTTTTGTTAGTTTATCTAGTTAGATAAGTCAAATTATAGTTAAATGGTTTCCATTTTATGAATATTCAATAAATCATTTCAAAATTTTATCGCTTTAATTGCTAGAGACTAGCAATAAGCTGGTTGGGGGGTGTGATGAGACTGTAAAAGTGTATATTTTCTAAGGTTTAATTCATTTATTTATGCTTTTATCTCTCATTAAATTCTCTAATTAATAGCAATTTTGTGTTAATAATTATTTTTGTGTCTTAGTGTGTAAATGTGTTTAAAAATATGTTTTTAGTGTGTTTTTATGTTTTTAGTAATTTTTAAAGTCATTTTGGTATGTTAGATAAGTGTTTATTCTGTAAATAGTCAAAGCCGTGAAAATAATGCGGTTATTTTATTTTGAGTTTTAGAGTGTTTGATAGTGTGTTTTAAGTTTGTAAATATGTTCTATTATATTTTTAGTAATTTCTAAAAATATTTTCAAGTCATAAAAATTATATTTGTGTCAAACCATAAGAGACTGGAAATTTTAGGAGTTTTTATTTATTTTTGTGTGTTTTAATATAAAATAAATATTTTTAATATTTTTGTAAATATTATGTTTGTAAAATAATTAATTTTAGTGTATTTGTGATTTTTAGATTTGAAATCTGGAGGAAAAACGGAGCAAAACGACACCAAAACGGATAAAATCGGACATCAAATGCATCAAAAATCTTTGAAAATTTTGAAATTCAAAAGGCAGAGGACACATGGCGTCATGGGAGCCGTCGAATTTACTGCCAAATCAATCTTAGCCGTCCGAGGAAGAGGCGTGTCAATGCATCATCCGGTGTGTCAACGGAATCTCAGGTACAGTCCACGTGTCACTTTCTGATTGACACGTGCATTACACGCGTCGACAAAGCTGCAGGCGCGTCAGAGGGAATCTTAGACAGCTTGGAATCTCGTACGGTAGACTCTACGTGTATCCATTTTTCTAGCCGTTAGATCAATTGAGGAAGACCAATCTAATGGTCGAAAATTGCGGTCCACTGGTCCCACCTGGGCTCATTCTCGGACGCCTTTTCCAGCCATTGGATCGCGCGTTCAACGGGTCAGATTGCGCCTGTTTTGTGCTGCCATGACCTGCGAAGCATAGGATTCCAAACTAAAATTCGCATATCAAAGAACGCGGATCAGCACAGAAGAGAAGAAAAATTTTAATTAACGCGAATCATAATGGGGGGGGGGGGGCCTGCTCCTACCGAAGAAAAGAAATAATAAAAAATTTTGAAATAGTGAAATATTTTCACTATAAATAGGGGCTCTCCCCCCTCATTCAAACCACACCTCAAGGCCTTCGGGCCTCCTCTCTATTTCTCCTATTTTTTCCTTTTTACCCCTTAGGTAAAATATATACATATATATAATAAAATAATGCTTAATTTAGTGTAGAGAGTCTGGTGAGGCAGAGAGATGATCTTGTATGCGTAGTACTCTGGTATGGGTTTTAACTCTATATCTGTGTGGTAACGCTTATATTTTTGTGGAATAAATTATATCTTTATGTTTTTAATAATTATTGTTACTGTTGTTATGCTGCCAATTTTTACATAAATTCAGTCATGCTTTCTTTATGTAATTTAATTGTGTTGCATAATTAATATTAATAATACTAAAGTCATGCTCATTTATTAAGTTGAGTTTCTGCTGCATTATAGACATAGACGGACACAGTAAATGCTTAGTAATTCTTGATTTATTGTAGACAAAGGATGGCATAGTGTGTTCTTAAACCAATTAATAAGTTGAGGTGCTGCTGAAATTAACGCAATAATTTATTCCATAAAAATATATTAATTTTGATTTGTTATTATCTTTTCTATCTTAGAATTATGTTAATTATAATTGAGTGACAGTAGTTATAATTTTCATAATTAGTGCACCAAATCATTAGTGACAGATGATTATTTTGCTAGTTTTTATAAGAAAACCCTTACTGCATTATGGCTTGCTATATTGTCGATTTAGGTTGACCTATATAATTAGTAAAATGTGCTTGCAATTAATGAGAAAAGATATAATAAATCAAATGCTTTAGATAATTATTATTTAGAGTTAAAATTTTATATCAGTTGCGAAACACACGAGGGATTCTCAAAGCTTCACCGTTTTAATTTTAAGCTTTAAACTTTGAATTAAATAAAATAAAAACCACAAAAATATTTCTTTGCTTTCAAAAATTGCTTGCCTCTTTGATCGTTTATTTTTATCAATCTCTCGAGTTACAAATTTTCACCTCCCTGTGGATACGACAATCTTTCTATACTACATACGTCCGCCGTTTAAAGAATAAACACATTTTGGGCGTACACCAGATGTACTAGTAGGTGTCGATTCAGATCATTGATCAGAAGGTGATCAGTTTGCGTCATCGTTAGATATCGTTGGTAAAGGTCGTTTGGCAGCATCACGGGGATGATGAAGCCACTTGGGAACTAGAGTCGAGTATGCGAGAGTTGTGTCCACATTATTTTGTTTCTGAATTGAGTTATAAATTTCGAGGGCGAAATTTCTTTTAGGGTTGGAGAGTTGCAACGCCATGAAATTTATTTAATGATATTGTAATATAAAATGATGAATTAGTGTGCTGTAATTAATGTTTCAACATTAATTTGATCATTTGGTTAAATTTTGAATTTTAGGTTGTTTTGTTAATTTAATAAATTCTAATGATTTCTTATTGTTTTAAAAATGTTATTTTGAGTTTTTAAAACACAACCGTTTGTAAAATGTTAAGAATATTCTGTTTTACAAAACCGTGGGTGATGCTTGGTTTTTGCACAGTAAAACCGCCCGCTCTTTCCCTCTATTTATTCTCTCTCCTCTCCCTTTCTTTGGTTCACTCTCTCTCTCTTCCCGTGGTCCCTCTCTCTCGTTCTCTCTTGCTCTCTCCTCTTTTCTCTCAATTTCACTCAAGATTTTGAAGCCAAATTCGAATCCAAGCTTTGGGTTAGCAAGTAGGGAGCTCGGGGACGTGATTTGGCAACCAAAAACATGGATTTAAAGCTTTGATTCGAGGTTAGTTTTAAAATTTCTAAACTTTTTCAAAGTTTTGGTTTTTCGTGCATTTTTGAAATCTAAGTTTGTTTGAGCTTAGAAAACCCTTGATTTGAGTTAAAGGAACTTAGAACACCTAGAATCTAAGCTTGGATTGAAGAAAAACGGATTCGATACATGATTTTTCATTTTTCTCATTTTTTTCCCCATTTTTGGATTTTTGAAAATCTTGTGTTCAAATCTTGTTTAAATGAGTTCAAAAGTGTCCAAACATGTTTTTCTATCATCTATGAATGTTTTCCATGCTTGAGATTTGAGAAAAACAGGTTAGAATCAAGATTTGGATTTTGGAAGAACCAAAACCCGTGGCTGGGATTTCTAGGTTTTTTCAGTTCGGCAGGCCAGATTCAAAGGATCGGCAGGCCGGATTCATCTATCCGACAGGCCGAACTTGAAAAATGTCCGACCGACTGGACTTGATTTTCAGCAGGCCGAACTACACAGTTCGGTCGGCCGAAGCAAGGTGTCCGACAGGCCAGTAGGGCATGGGAGAATTTTATAATTTCTCACCCGTTTTTACTGTTTTGAACCCCGATTGAAATTCCAACCTTGTAAAATGATTTTAACGATACAAATGGCACAGTAGGACATCATGAAATGGTTTAGTAACATAGACTGTCTCGAACTAGATATTGATCGACTCAGTGTGTATCTGGATCGTTCGTGGTTCCGCGAAGCTAACGTATAGCAGACCGGGATTACGATGTGGGGCACTGACACGAGTATCGAGGTAGGACTTCGACCCTTTCTTTGATAACCCAGTTTCAAATGATTTGGCTTTAAAAAGGGTTTTTATCAAAATATTTTCAACGGTTGATTGAAAATGGATTTATCGGTTATATTTTGATAAACTGTGAACAGAAATGAACTTCATAATGAATGTAAATGAGAATACTCGGTAAATGGGTTTTGAATAATGATGAAAATAAACATAAAGGCATGATGCCATAGCAGAGATCGAGTCGTGTAGCGATCGACCTTGGGGGCAGGTCTCGAAACCCAGCTAGGCCACGACGGTGGTGATATTCATGTGGTTTGCCTAGGAAAAGAAAATGATGTTTCTGGTCGACCAAATTAAACTGTTTTGGGTAAGAACGGTTTTATTTAAATTTATTTATTCAAGGTTTCTTTTAAATAATTCCCTGAATAATGAGACTTTTCTTTAAATTAAATGATTTATTAGAATATAGTCCTACTGAGCCTTTCGCTCATATTTTATTTGTTTTCAAATTTTCCCCCCCTTAGGTGGATTCCCATTTAGGTTTAGAGAGGAATCAACGGACCGAACCTAGGAGCAGTAGAAGGACTAGTAGGTTATTTGTATTATTTGAACAAGGCATGTAATATTTTAAACTTTCTTTGTGCTTGGACTGTAGTTGTATTATTATATTGTTAGTACAATATGTGTGCACAAGTTGTGGGTCAGTGAGACCCATACTCGCTACGTTTATTATTTATTTTTTTCATGCAATGATTTTCTTGAAACTTTCATATTTTATATTTAATTTAACCCCTAAACTCTTGATTTTAATTAAATTCTCCTTTTAATTAATCTAAATAATCTGCCACGTCACCTCCCGTACTCCAAGGCGTGACACCAACCTATCGGTTGTACTTTTTGTGTAACTAAGTTACGATCAACCAGCTGGCCACACTTGGTAACCAGCCTACCGGCTTACCTAGTTTTGGAAGTTTCTATATCTTATTCTACACGAAAATTTTAGATAGAGCCTTATTTTTAATTCAAATCACCCAATAAAAAAGTTATTTTATTAGAACAGTCATATGCAATTAATCCCATATCAAATAAAATATATATTCAAATAATTCAACATGTTTATCTTAAATAATTCATAAAATTAATTCAACCAATAACTAACATGAATTACTAAATCCAATCAACCGAATTTAAATCAATATATGAATTAATATAAGTTACCAATATATAGGAAAAATGTGCCATATCATTATAGGAAATATTGTGAGCTAGCAAAGGGGACTCGATGGATATATATAGATTAAGCTCCTATAATTACAAAATAACACATCCTTGACACATTCATTTTATAATTATCAACTCTTAGGCTATTCCACTAAAAGCTTAGAGCTACACTTTTGAACTATATATAAATTACGAAGCTCCAATAAATTAACTATCCATGACATATCATAATGGGTAACATTCCCATAGGACATTCATGATCGACTTAAGGATAAAATTTCATTTTACCATCCCGATTATTTTCATCTTATGTTCCACTATCTTACCATTAGAAAACTTACTATTCATAGTCAATACATATAATAAACCATTAAGTTGCACCTACGTATCTAAAGGTTTAAGCACTCAAGATTATAGGATAATGCCTGTAAGAGAAAATCATTAACTCTACAAAAAAGAGCTATAAATTCTATATATATGAATAACGAGTCCACATCAATTAAAAGTCATATCTCGAACGTGCCAGTATACGTACCATCGTATAATTCAGGACGTCACCCTTTGGTACATCAAAAGACACAAGCCATGAATATAGGCCCATTAATTCATTTTAGGATTAGGATATGACACATATGATTTTCTAAAGTGAGTTGATTTAAATAAACGGAATTATTAATCAAATCAATTCAACTTTTGTCCCAATCTAATATATCATCACCTATAATAATATACCAATATTTCTACTCGTAGAGTCCAACTTCGATGATCAAGACAATCCATCTTCCGTTAGGGATGTATACAACATAGCTCTTTATAAGAATAAAGCACTCAACTTTATTCCTTCGATTGCTGATCTTTTTATTTAAACTATCATCTTTAAGATTCATGTCTTCCACATAATCTGTCCATCATATGCACTATCTTAAAGGTTTAGATTAATAATCTCACACTTTAGTTTGCTTATCATATATTAAAATAAGAATGAATATAAAGAGGACATATTTGATATATGAAATAATTGGCAAACTCTTTATTGATTAAATGTCTCCAAAAAACTATTATATCATTTAGTCCTTAGGATACCTACTCCAGCAATAGCTTATTGTAACACCGTTATTTCTCATCATGTTCATTACTAATTTTGGGGTAGCTATATCAAGGTGGCCTAGGTATTATATTTTCAACATATCAGCAACCAAGTCTGATGTTGCTTATCGATTCTTCTTATCCACCAATCTACAAGAGCAAATATGGATGTTGTTGTATGTTTAAACAAAAAAGGTCTAAGTTGGCAATCTTTGTAGCCTGAAGTGCCCACTTGCAATCAGTGACTAACATTTTGCTACAAATAGGATTTTTCTCGATCTGTCTATTTTAAACTCAAAAAAAGCTTTAATAATGCATCAATCACCAAATTCTTCACTTTTTTCTTGCTCAAAAACTCTTGACTAATTGCAATATCAATCCCATCATTGAAACTGTAAGGCATACAATTATCATCCATCTCCAGTTCTTTACAATGACGCACATCAATGTCTAAATTCAGGTATGGATTGTGTTGATTTGGAGTTGGGCATCATTCAGGGTGCTCCATCAAGGTAGGCTCGTTAGATTATCACCCTGGCATCCAGGTATTAAAGCAATATCCTAAGAACCCAATGCCTCTATGTTAACTTCAAAATACTCATCTTGAATGATTCAATCATATTCATTGTCACAACCTTCTTTTCTCTTCAACTTTCTCAAATTCGAGTTTTTGATTCCCAATGCCTTCATCACATTTAAACATCTTTGAAGGATTCAATATTTAGCGTGTTTCTACGTTGAGGTATAGTACAACGATCCAAAAGATAACGCTGAACATAAAAATCATCCAAGATATTTATAGGTATCTATATTGATGAGGACAATGAAGTGTAACTCACTCTCAAATCTATACTATCTCAATTGGTAGGAAGTCTTTCAAACATGCAATCAATAATCTCACAAAATTTCACTTTACTTGGGTCATCTTAAAATACTATGCTTTTAACTTTCTCATTCCTCGAACACTTTATATGGGCCATGATCTTTCTTTTTCCACTCCCCATCATATTGATAATGTATGACTTTCTCAAGAATTTTCCTTAAAAAATTATTACTATTATAAAAATATTGTGAAAATTTATTAAAAAAAGATGATAAAAAATAATATATATAGTAATGGAGTGTAAGAATGAAGTCTATTCGGACTGGCCCTCTTTGTGTTTGGACCGGACTTGATTTGAAATTCTAAAGAGTTTCTCACTCTCCCAGTAATGATCGGACCATTTAAAATGTTACAACTAGCATGACCATTCGGACCCATCAAAGGTTTTTGGACCTGTAATAACTGTCTTACCGGTCAGCTCATTACTATTCATCTTCTTCTAAAAATTACAATACACGTCAAAAAACCACAAAATAATATAAATACTTTTCTTTTCTTAAATATAACACTTAAACATGAATGCCCAATCTTCAAACAACAATTCAAACAAAAAAAGAGTGTTTAAGATTAAATTATTAATTTTTAGGGATTTGACAAATTTTGCTCAAGCTTGAATGGAGGTGGATACCAAATAGGGTGCTAGATAGCATGGAGCGGCACTGGAGCTAAAGGAGGCAGTGCCAGAGAGAGCGGTGGTGTTGGCAACAACCAAGGATGAGCAGGAGGATAACGTTTTTTTTCTTTCTAGGAGATGATTTCCTTTTGTTTGGCTAAATATTTGATTTCTATTTTTATTAGCATTATTTCTTTAACAATATTTGTTTTTTATTATAAAATGATATTTTAGATAAGAGACCAGTTTCATTTAATGAGGAGGCTAGCAGACTTTGGTAATTGAATGCTAGTAACTTAAAAGCAAGACCAAGGGAGTGTTATATTTCAAAAGGAATGAAAAAAATGAAAAATGGGACCAAAAAATCAGATGTTTAAGGGTATTTTAGGTTTATTCCTGCTATCTATTACAATTTCTCGAGAATTTTACCAAACAATTATCAAAGGCTAAGGGGAGTGAAAAGCCCACAGTCGAAAAAGGCCCACTCATTTAAATATGTATGGGAGATTTTCATAAATACATTTTTAACACTTACTTTCTATTATTGTCAAACATTTTATTTGTAACTTAATTTAATATATAATATAAATAATAATATGACATAAATTTTTTTAAATATGGCATAAATAAATAGAACGTTTAAAAGTGCAGGATATAATTTTCCCAATATGTATTGGGTCTATTAATATGTTGTTGTGCAGATTGTGACCCAAATGTGAAAAGCATTGATGGCAGAGGAATGGTGCGACGACAGATTTTTTTTTTTTTTTTTTCTTGTGAAGGTAGTGAAGAAGAAATAGTTGGAATTGGAGGAAAAGAAGAGACTTGGTAGGGAAAGAAAAGAGCTTTAGTCAAAGGGAACGAAGGAGGCTCTAAAGCCAATTGATATAGGACCAGATAGAAAAGGTAGGGTGGACGGAATGTTAGAGAGAAGAGTGAGGAAGTGAACAAGAACTCTAGAAAAATCTCAATTTCATTAATTGTCAGACTGAAAATAAACATAAGATAAAGTCCCACTTATAGAAGTGGCAAATCTTAAAGCAATTCAAATTCGAAACGAAATCTAATTCCTAAATTTAAATAACCTTGAAAAATAATAATAATCATAAATAAATAAATAAATAGTTTGAATATTATTTTTTTTCATATTTATCCGTCATCACTTATTTTTAAAGAAAATGAAGTTATAGTAAATAACGGTTGGAAAGCATTTAATTGTAAACGGTTCTTAGAGTTTGAGATTGTTTCACTAAATCAAAAAATAAAAATCTAATTGTCACCCCAATTTTGGGACATGACAACCTTTAGTCCATTCATTGTCATCTGGTTGGTAGAGTCGTCCTGTTTTGGGCATGAAATGAAGTACGAACTTTGACCTCAACATCACTACTTTCCATGGGTCCAGTTAGTGCTTGGTAAAGCATTTCCCATGTTGCTATCCCTGAGGATGTAGAGGAAGCCATTCTTGAACTACACCATCTTTGCTCTTTTCTCACTAAGTTCAGGCTTCACCTTTTAGGTTTAATTCTTTAGAGCATATTCTTTGTTCAAACTAAGAAATGAAAAGCATTTCTGTCGTGAACAACTACAAATTTTTTGAACGCGAAACTCTGCAAAACTCTCACACTTACCTACTACAGCTAAAATAACGCGACACCTGACGTAAGAAAAAGTTGAATCATTCGTAAAATATATATGAAGCCTTTTTATGTCAAACATGTTTTTGTTGGTGAATTTCACTTTCATGTATTATATAAGAAAGATGCTATGATAAAGCTTGGCAAACCTAACAACGTTCTCCTTTTGGAATTTAGGAAAGAAAGGAAATAGATGATGATAATAATAATAATAATAATAATAATAATAATAAAGATGCATCTCCTTATTTGCTTTATGGGATTGTGAGACCTCCAAGAATGTTTGCATACATTGACATGCGTATCCACTGTGTAAATATTGATTGAAGTTGCTCCATTTATATTCTTCATTTCGAAGGCAATAACACCAAATTACGATATTCAGCGAGAGCCCAAATGGGAAAGATATTGCGATACGCCGCGTAATGTAACATACAATTCCTCATAAAAACTCCCATAACTTCCTGTCATCATTAGAACATGTAACAAACGATCAAAATACATTCAGAAGCCAAGAGCACATTTGGTGGCAGGACTTTTATATACTCTTGAGATCTCAATTTTTTTTTTTTTTTTCTGAAATATTGGTATGAAATTGACCAACCCTATTTCTTTCTTGTTGCTAAGACACTTTAATATTTTCCCTTTTTAGTTGGACATAGTTTATTTAGATTAGTACCTGTTGGGGAAAATCGCCATCTTCTAATTGAGAGTTGATCAGTAGTTTTGCAGCTCGGTGAATGGGAGTGGGGTCTCTCTCAACCTATTACACGTCACATTATAAATAAAAAATTAAAAAAAGACTTGGTATTAGAGGAACATGTATACAAGTTTTGATGATTAGGAATTAAATATTATACGTATCTGAAAATTAGCATTTATAATAACCTGTCTAGCATGGATCAAACCCATCATTCCTAATGCAGTCTGCACCAAATTTGAGTGGTCTCCTTCAAAAGGTGTATACACCTGCACGATCACCAACTCACCAGAAGAAGAAGAAAAAAAAAACAATTTAGTTGGTATTTCCTATGAAAAATGTTACAATAATGTAAAACTTGGTAAATAGGAAATAAAATATTTCTTTAACCTTATTTGTGCAAGAAGTGTAGCTCTCCGCCCAACCGCCATCCTCTCTCTGTGTTTTGAGTAGAAAGTCAACGGCTTTACGAACAGCCTCACAGTTGTAGTAGTGCCTACCAACAGCTTCCAAGCCTCTAATGGCAAACCATGTGCCGTAAATGAAGCAAATTCCCCAATTTCCGTACCATGACCCATCTGGCATTTGTATGTCTTCAAGGTAGTTGGCTGCTTTGGTGATGAAATTATCAATCTCCTTTCTTCTGTGTCCTTTATGCAGCTTCTTAAATAAATTCAATGCTTGGATTGAGGAGGATGTGCACTCTATGTACCTGCATGGACATAATCAATTTAATATTAAACACCATGTCATGTCATCCAATGAAAAAGAGTGTTTGACAAAGTTGGTTCGAACCAAATTTTTAGTTAAGAAATAATACAAAGCTTTCACATGTTACAGTAAATTGTAAAAAGTTGTTACAATAAAAGTTCTCACATGCTACAGTATTTTAAATTAAAAAGTTGATTCTAACTAACTTTATCAAAAATCCTATAAATGTTGGCATGCCTTTAAAAAAACAAAAACAAAAACAAGGGCAAGAAAATTGTAGAAAATTACATTATTGAAAAGGTGTCTTTAGAATTATTTTACTTACTCGTATTCAATAACGAGGTCCTCCAAAAATTCTACAGGATTTAGCCACTGCAAGGGGAAAAGCAAATATTTTCTAAACACTAATTAAAATACAAGTATAAGAATTTGTGATTATTAGGTAGAAACAAGATTTCTAGTGTTTACCTCCAACCATTTTGGAGCTCCTGTTGGCTCCCAAGCTGACATGCCTCCATTTGGACTCTTTATTCATTTTTTATTTTTATTTTTTAGAGAAGAACAAAGAAGTCAACATAAAATAAGTGCAAAGTAACGTATTGCAAAGTAGCAACGATCTATAACTATATGTATATTTATTTAAGTATATATATTAGAAAAAAAAAAATCTCCTCTTTTCTCACCTGTAGAGAAAGTATAACATTGACGGAATCATACATGTGCTCTGCTACAATGGGTTCGCCGACAAGTTCTGGTGGCAACATTTGGAACAACAGGCAACACTGCAAAAACATGTTCACAAAATAGATGATGTTGAGATACATACTAATACTTGAAGTGGCAAAGGCCAAGGTTAAGCCCTAACATACCTTGAGACCTTCTGCAGTGCAATCAGAAACTTGCCATCCATGGTCTCGGTCAGAAAAAGTCCAAGCTCCTTTGGAGATATGGCGAAAATGGTTTAAGTGGTCTGGAGGGTCCTCCCTAACCTGAGACAACTTTATGAAGTCATGTGCTTTCTTCAAAATAGGCGCAATTTCCTCGTTGATATTCGCAGCAAGTAGAGCTTGAACTGCCAGACTACAGTCCCATGCTTGACTCCCAAAACTCTGCATAGATTTAGAAAAAAATATATATACAAATAGAAAATCAGTATAGAAAACAACTAGCACTATCCTCTAGCTATCCTAATATACTACGTTTATAAAAATAGCTTTATGAGTTTACATACTTGCATTGTGATTCCATCTTCTGCTACCCATAAGTAATCTGCAACTCTTGGAATATGCTTCTTAAAATATTCTCCATTAGGATCTTCTGCCCAACAAGCCAGCATCATCAAAGGCTACATGAGAAATTGAAGACGAATTATTAATTATGCTTAAATAAAAAAAAAAAGGTTGTTAGCATTTTTAGTTACAGAATTTTGAGCATCGTGACGCTTTAGTATATGATTTTTGTTTTTAGATCTCTCTTTGAACTTTTATTTCATTAACAGTTTTATTCCCTAACATTAACTCTAACAATTATATATGCGCTTGCGTGCGCACATATATATATATATATAATTTAATAGAGACATTCATGTGTCCATCATGTAAAAATTTGAAATTTTACGTTACATGAGAGGAGGGGTGTATGTACTTACCTTCTCAACACATCCAATGGTGATATATCTACTATTCTCATCCTCGTAATGAATATGTTCCATTGCCGTTTGAATCGCTTTTTCTCTTATCTTTTTAAAGGGCCAAGTATTGATAACAGACTCACCAATGTAGTAAACACTGTCCCACAAGAGACGCTGCACTTTACCGTGGGGATAGTAGTTATCAACCTTAGAGCAAACGTGGCGCATTTTGCTCCACTTGATTTGTTTGTAAGGTTCGTTGTAGATTTCTTCTCTCAATTGTTGAATGAGAGGTGTGATTGCACCAACAAACTTTCTCCCATAAAAGTAAGACATGGGCATGAACGTCAATCGACAATAGCAGAACATTTTTGCTGCAATTTTTATTCAATAACATAGTATGTGAGAGTTTACCATGACACTGGCTAGCTAGGTATATTATAAAATGTTATAGTCACACATTAAAATAGTCATTAATTACATGGATGAAGAGGTACTACAGAAGGGTAGAACCAAAACTCTGGGGGCATTGGGTTGCAACCATCCCACTCATACACACCAAGAATCTGTAATTAATACACAAAATCCAATCAAATAAATTGAGATTAGTCTTAATTAGGAAAAAGTGTTAAATACCACAACTAATAGAAAGTCAGTCTAACTTGTGGGTCTACGTTGTGTGACCCAATTACCCTTCATTAGTGTGTGGTATCAGTATTATTGGAGCCCAATAGCCTTGTTCTCTCACTTAAGTTCCTGGTGAAGTTGTGCTATTTAGTACCTCTACGTACATAATTGAACATTTTTTTTTTCTAGTTTAACATCGGAAACTGTACAGTACTATTTGCAATATTCCTTACCATTTTCTTTTTGTTTTATTTGATTTTGAATTTCGTTCATTGTGACATAATTGAAGATATCTATATGCACAAATACAAGTAAACGTACAGCCATCCAAGTCTTTCCCCAAGAGCCAGAGCCCATCGCCCCACCATTGTCAAGAATCCACTTGCGAGCTCTAGCGCATGCATTGTCAAGGCCACCGTCGCGGCCTTCTCCGAGAATGCGCATCGCAAGGTAGTTTAGTACCGTGCACATCATCATGCTTGGACCCTCAATGTGCAATCCCCACCCTCCATCTTCATTTTGGTGACAGTACATGTACCACAACATTTCTCTCTTGTGATGCTCGTTGAACACCAAGTCTATAGTACCCGAGATGTACATGCAAAACACCTGCATTTTCATTTAATTTATTTACTTGAGAAAATAAATTAATTAAGAAAATTATTACAATGATTAGTTAATTAATTTAAGGCCTTTGCGATAAGTTTAATATAAAACTCGATACCAATGGAGGGATATAGAACATAACGCCGGCATTTTCAGCCGGCCAATGGCCGTGTGGCGATTGCAGAGCAGACCAGAAGTTAATCGACCTCTTCATGGCAGCATCAGCTGCTTCGTATGTAATTTTCTTGCAGTCCTCTACGTTCACTTTGGGTATTCTTTGTTTGAAATTTTTCTCTCTTAGCATCTGCATAATTGAATGGTCAAAGAGAATTTAAAAAAAAACAAAAAAAGTAGAAAAAGTTTAATATTCTTTCTATGCCAAAATGCCAAATAAGTCATTTTAGTTTTTATAATTATGTGTGACGGTATAGTAAAAATAATTTACACAAAAGTCAAAAGAATAAAACATGAATTTGAACTTTTAAAATTGGAAAACGATATATTCTTCAAACATTTGAGTTTGGAGTAACATATATTGTATTAGAACAACTTTTGTTTGTTAACAAAACATTTCAATATAAATTCTAATTAATTTGAGTCATTTGCCCATATTCCCATGTGTATGCTTTACATAAAATCAGTAAAATCCTTGTTTTTGGACTACCCATTTGCAAGTAAAATATATTTAACTCCAAGGCCGCTGAGTTTGGCCAGCTTTCTCCAGGACAAGACCAAACCCGTACGATGTTACTTTCTCGTAGTCCAACCACTATATCATATCCACAAATAGCTATGGATACGGAATATAGCAGCAAAAACATAAATAAATAAGTAAATCTTTTTATGAAGAATAGGAAGTGGACAAAGGAAGTTTGACAAATTAATTAACGAATACATCACTATATATCCACATGGATCAATACTTTTCCATTTTATAGCTGTAGAAACAAACCCAAACATGCACGAAAAAAATGAAGTGACGGACATAATATACTATTTATATATACATTCTTTTTCTAAGGTTGACGGTCCTATGGTCCTTCCGTAAAATGTAAAATTAGAAAACATGGTATGATATTATCAAATATAACATTGATGTTGGAGATACATATGTCTTTCAATAATTAAAGTTTTTTTTTAGTGTTACCCTTTTTACCTTACGTTTATCAACTTTTATGTTATGTTAGAGGAAACTCACACTAAAAGGAATATATATATATATATATATATATGCCTATTATAATTAAGGCATAGCCTAATATTAAATTCACACTTAAGATAATTAAAAGATATACGGTTCGAATCTCTCCACCTGAAGTTACATAATAATATGGTTGCCCCTTCAACTACGTACATGAATGACTACAAATAGTACTATATAAACAAATAGCGTCACGAGTAAGTTTGAATGAAACTCTCAAGGAGCAAAGGCGTACATTGAACTTTGAAACTAGACACTTAACAAGGTAAACCAAAGATCGAGTATGTAGATAACTCTTCAATACATCCTCCACTATTGATAGAAATATTCAAGAGCCAAAATATTAATTACATATTTGTAGTTTAAAGAGAATTGCTAAATTTTACAAATAACAGTGTTAACAAAGTGTAGCGTAATAAGTTATATTATCCGATTTTTTTTTTCCGCAGCCTCTCCTAATGTTTTGTCGATTAAAATGCTATATAATTAGAGATCAACAAAATGACCTTTTCTTATATATAAAATGATACCGTTCTTATAGAAATAGACAAGAAGAATCTTGAAATGAGAAGGTTATGGACGTTTTAAGGCTTGATGGAAGTGTCTAGGAATGGCAAAATGAAGTTTAGGAGCTGTTTAGAAGAGGAACAAAAAGAAGGTTAAGAATTAGGTTTGGGAAAAGTGTTTAGGCAAGGAAAAAGAATAACTAGATAGGTTTTTTGATGCCACTTAGAATCCATAAAGATAAATCTTAATCTCGCCACTCAAAGAATCCACCAAGAGATAAGAGAAAGAAAGGACTAACACAAAGGTTTTCTCCGAGTTTCTTTTTCAATAATCAAAAAGCTTCTTTCAAATCTGAAAATTACATATTAAATAGCCAAAAGCTGAAACCAACTCATCAGCTTTACAAAGGGCTGTTACACACTTCTAAGAAATACACTAATGACACTAATTACCTCTTAACACACCACTGGTTAACTCCAAGAATTAGCAACAACAAATTGTTGTAACTCCAGAATTTACAACCTTACAAACCAACAACCACACACTTAAAACAAACATAACTACTCCTAAATTCAGCTAATTAACTCCCACTTTAACTTGCTAATTATCAGAATTTATTTCAGCCATAAAACACACACTAAAACACTTGAAAAACTGAAAACACCACTATGGCAACCCCAAAAACGTCCCCAATAATAAACCACACTTTAACACACTTTAAATTACTTAAAACCCCACAATAGCAGCCCCAAAAATGCCCTCAACAGCAATTGATTAATCTATAGCTTTCAAGTCTGATTGAGACACATTGAAGACATGCAATGGATCACTCCCATGCAGCCCATGTACATGCAGATCACATCCATTCTCATCATAAAACTAACCATTGCCCGATACTGTTGTTAGTACATCTTTTAGACTTTTTCAACTTCAAAGTTTACATGTAAAACATTAGACTATAAGATTACTATTGGCTCACCTCCTAGTAACTTAATTTTTTGAGAGAATTTTTAAACGATAATATGATATTAGAACATGAGCTTCTGAGCTCGAATTCTTATGGTTACACTCTCTAATATTACCATAAATTCTCGACATGTACATCCGAGACAGAAAAGTAAAAATTCACGTGTTAAGTTTTCTATTATGCAAGCATTACCATACATGTCAAACAATGAATGCTTGACATGTTATATGTTTCGGACATATAATTAAAAATTCACATGTTATTTTCTTAAAAAAATCACAAATTATTAGGCTTTCTACTGTGCAGTCTGGGAGGTGGACACATTCCAGTATTATCATAAATGCTTGACTTGTAATATGTTTTGGACATATAATTAAAAAATTTTTGGGGGGTGAAGGGGTCACAATAGTACACTAACACATCTGATTTTAGTATATCTGCACCCTCTCTCACATTTGAATAAAAAGTAACACTACCTATATTTCTTTTATACATTAGTTCAATGGAATGATCAGTTATAACGTATATACCTGGAAACGCCATATATGGTCACTGCAGGCCTTAACCTTGTGGCGATTTCTATAGAAATTCTGGCGAGCTTCTTCCACTTGAGCCCGCTCTGCCGGAGTTCCCGCATCTGGATCGAACTCGAATATCTGTCTTCCCAAGAAATTGTTTGTGCTGAACAGGTATGGATCCTCTTCGCCCGTTCCATACTTAATTTTCCACATTCTTCTTTACTTGTAATTAAGTAGGTACTATTAAAATTAAAACATTAACGTAAAGCAGTAACATTTAGTACTATCAACATCAGCATATTCCTGCTAGGTAGTTCTAAACAATGGAGATGAATCAATCTTTTTTTTTTTTTTTTTGCACGTTTCGCAATTTGAACCGCTGATCAATATAGAAATCATTGTGTGTGGGCACTGGAAACGTACCTGTTTTATATATGAATAGAAAATTCAACTGGCTTTTGCGGAGTCGGATTACTGCAGATGGGGAACGAAAACAAGATTAAATCTATGCGCACACACACACTCTTATATATATAATTTTGTTTTAGTATAAGGATTTTTATTTACTAAACATGGTAATATCATTGAAAGCTAGCTTAAATATAGATAGAGACAGAGAAATGGTTTTATCATTCCACTCTTTAGAAACCAGTCTTGTACGATTCAATTTATAAGTAAAGAAGATTAGACCAATTATTTGTTCTTGTGCGATTCAATTTATAAGTAAAGAAGATGAGACCAATCATTTCTTCTTTTTCTTTTTCTTTTTAAAAGGGAATCCCTTTTTTTGTATTATTATCAGTACTTTCTAGCTGACCCATCTAGCAACTGCTCATTATGTTTTTCCAATTTCTACGAAAGCTACTAAAGCTACTGCTACCAATATCAACGTCCTAAATGTTTTATAGGGAGATTTAATGATCATGAAAAGTCTTTTTTATCCTTGTAAAGTTAAAACCTAATTAGTCCTAAAATAATAGATCTCAATCTAAATGGTATATTATATACTCGATTAGGACTTATTGTTTCATATATAGAGAGGTTTTAATCTTACTTTAAATAGAAGTACCTAATAATTAGTAGGGTTAATTACATTACTATATCTCCTAATTTTAATTGTTTTTTAATTTATCTTTTTGTTTTTAAAAAACTACAAATGTATCTTTTGAATTTCAAATACTTGTTTTAATCTAATCTCTTATAGACTTTTTGGAAAAAAAAATAAAGATAAAACAAAGATACACTTAATTAGACCGAATTTGTTTCTAAAATATATTTTTCTTCTTAAGAAAAAATTTTTAAAAATATTTTAACATTCAAAAAAGCATAACACTTAAGTTTTTTTTTTTTTTGAAATTTGATACTTTGTTTAAGGAGTTTTTATGTTTTTAAACCTATAAGATAGTTTTCATAACAGTTTAAAGGTAACAATATCGTTTACCCCAATTTTTTCTATATATAAGGATGAAATTGAAACAAGTTTTAAAATTCAAAAGATTACTTTATAGTTTCTGAAAACAGAGAGGTAGATTGAGAAATAATTAAAACTAGAATGTATAATAATATAATTAACCCATAATTAGTATTCTAGCCGTGAGCAAAATAAGAGATGGTGATCCATATAAAAATATTCTCTAGTATTGTTGGTTACTGATACCATATTCAAACCATATTTTTTATCTAATTCTTGTGACATAAATAGTGTCTAAGTAACTAAATTATGATGTGTCACTTAAAAAAATAAAATTCAGTTAATTTTGATGTTTTTTTCTATTTAAGTTCCCACAATAAGGTGGCATGATTTTATTAATTAGACACGGTTTAAGTACTAAATATCAAATAAAAAGTACCAATCAGCTAACTACCTGAGAAGCCAATAAAAACGTTGAAGCTGTTGAAGCCCTGTAATTAGGGACATGTGTGTGCTTTGTACGACCACAAAAACATTTTCTATTGAAGCTATTTTGAAGGGAAGCCAATGGCCTAGCTCATGAGGTAGCCATGTTTGATTTGTCCTCTGTTTCTGACGTCCAATGGAACACTGCTTTGCCCATTTGGTTCTCGTCTCTTTCGCTGTACTGTTCTGGCTTTTGAATGAAATTTTCTGTTCCCCTTGAAAAGGGAGAAATAACCAACTACAGAGATCCGAATCAACTAGCAGATGAATTAGCGATCGTTGAAATAGGTACGTGTCAGCCCCCTAATTGCATACGTATTTAATGGGGGTTGGCTAAATTGATTTTTTGCAATAAATTCTGACAAGGGCACGACTTCGAATGTAATTCTTGCCCAGCAAATTCATATCACAAGTGTGAAAAGGGCTGCCGTGTCAGGTCAGATTCTCTACGTGTCTAAGAGAAAAACCTCAAGTCCAACCTAATTAATAGTGTACAACCATTAGTCACACAATTAATATGCCATGACATGATCCTTTGTTAAGGCCGGTAATTTTAGATACAACACAATAATACAATACAAAAACGACAAAAGATAAATAAATTTAAACTATACATTTATTAATTTGGTGTAAATAGGTTGACACAAATAACACAGAAATAAATAAATTAGATTCGTGTTAACATGTCTAATACGTCTTAACACGTTTAATTAAACGGGCCATAAATATGTCAACCTGGCATGACACGACCCGTCCATTTATAACATATTTAAACTTAAAAATAAAAATATTTGAAATATTTGTATTAGGTTAGTATTAATTAGATATTGTGTTTTCGTTAATTTTCTTTATTGGTTTTTTTTATTTTTTTTTAATTTTTAGTTAACTAGGTCATAAATGTGTCATATACGTGTTATTATCGTGTTAACCTATCACGGCACGTTTAATAATTGTGTTAATCGTGTTGTACTGTGTTACGCATGTCATAGGCGTGTCATGTTCGTGTTTTCATTCTTAGCATGTTTATTAATCGTGTCGTGTTTGTGTTCGGGCTAAACATGTTGTGCTATAAACGTGCCGACACAAACAAGACACGAAAGCATTTATTGCCACCTCTATCCTTTGGTGAAGGCTTCTCAATTATTTAGGCAATCCTTTGGATATATGTTTAGTCCCCATTTTATCATGCGAGAAAAATTCCCCACAAAATCCTAACCATTGACAATGTTTGCATAGCATTGTACAATTGCATAAAGAAAATCTTACGGTGAAGGTTGCTGATGGGCATTTTAGGGGTGTAAAAGGCAGGGAAAAATTGGAAACCGGCGTATGAACCCGCTATTATACTGGGTGTTTCTGGTTATGGATGGATTAATATGTTGGTGTGCAAGTGCATTATAATTTTATGCATGTGACTATTAATGTCCATATAACACTATTTATTAAACGCTTTTTATAGGTGGATAAAGTAAAATAGGGATTAGTTATGTAGAAAGCCCAGAAACAATATTTATGTAACAATATAAATTTTTGGTATTAAATAACAAATATCGTACACTCTATAGATTAATAAGTAATAGATACATTTGATATACAAGTTTTAGTTGAAATACGTATTATCGTTTCTCTAAACGTTTATTTGTTAGAAACAAAACTTTTTTTAAGAACACATTTGATGATTCTTTTGCTTTTTTAAATTGATATAATCTTTTTTTTTAAAATTAGGGAAACAAAATTTTCTTGTTTTGAAAATTCTATTAAGCAAAAATCTTATATTGTAGTCAATACTAAAGCCAAGGTCGTCAAAATTACAATGGTCTAACGAGCCAAGATTGTTGTCCAGATTGAGTCAAGATCGCCGTAGGAGTAAGACCAATGGGCCACAATCATCGGCAAGCTGGAATCACGGTGCATTCCAAAGCTTGTTCACCAAGTTTTTATTTAAAGTTTTCTAATTTTGAATAAATCTGATTTAATTCAAAATTAGAAATTCTAAATTTGGAAACAAATTAGATTAGATAACAAACAATATTTTTCTCTCCCATGTCTACAAGTTGGCTTCATGCACACAAATAAGATAGCCGAGTGTGGCACCTATCACACTAATGGGAATGGAAAACTTTTCCTTTTTATTTTCATTAAATATGTGATATTTATAATTAAAATAAAGGAAGCTTCCAGTACTAATTCAATCTCTCATTCTTCATATCTAGATGCCTTCTCGATTTATTCTAGACATAATTGAGAGTCTTAATGAGTCTGTAAAAACTTTGTCAAAACCAAGTGTTAGGCGTGTACAGAGAGAAAAGAAAAAGAAAAGTGTTCTTGTATTTCTAATCTCATTTTGCTCATGTGTTAAGATTAGTAGGAAACAAAAGTAAGCGAATAATCATTAGAAGCCCTTAATTCCTTCTATGCTCAAACGTACGTCAATTCAGTATCAAGGACTAGGCGAGGAAGATGGTGGTTTCAAATAGAGAATGATGATCTCTAGAAAATGTATTTTGACCTGATCACTTTAACTAGTACACACAAATTATATATATTTATTAAGCATTAAATTAATATGATCTATAAATCACCTCTTTATTTGTAACCAATTCTCAAATCTTGTAAAGTTCCCACATACAAATAGAGGCTTACTTTATATTTACTTTCCTTATTTTTTTTCTTGGTGTTTTTATGGCATGTTTTACAAAAGATGTAAGAAAATTTTTGTTGTAGATGATCCACACCTTTGCCATATTTCTGCATATTTTTCCTAAAATCGTTTTACATAACCAACACTAACCAACACTAACAGCCTAATAATGATCCCATACCCATTTCCACGAGGGTTGTCACAATAGCACATAACCATCATCGAGAAACAAAAATTATCAAGACAAAGGAAACAGAAAAAGAAAGCAATTGGCTTACCAATAATAAGGACAATAAGGGAACCCACTGCAAGCAAAAAAAAAAAAAAAAAAAAAAGTGCAAAACATGCAATAAACTTGGACATAATGGGACAACTTTTAAGAAGAACACTACTCAACAATGATAGGAAGATACAAACAATAGCCAACCTACTTAATCTTCATTTCGAATGCCAAGAAACCAACATTTTGCTCATCAATAAAATTGGATGATATCAACTCATGAAATTCCACTTGGTACTTCAACATTGCCTAAAATTTACCTTACTACATTTCGGAGTTCATTTCAAATGAACGTTGTTTTATTTTATTTTTTTGGTTTTTTTTTTTTAAGGGAACATGATCATCACGAAACTGTGAGTACCTTTTCCATCAATATTATGAAAACGGTAATAATCCTTTAACCATCTATGGAAATTGCTAAAAATTTCCATCAATGCCAGGTAATATGCTGTCACGCCCCGGAGTACGGGAGGTGACGTGGCGGAATATTTAGATTAATTAAAAGTGAATTTAATTAAAAATCGAGAGTTTGAGAATCAAATTAAATAAAAATTAAGAAGATTTTCCACCACATTTTATAAAGGAATTTATAAATACTAAGCAGGTAATAAAAATTAAATAAAAACCGCGAATATGGGTTACACAACCCACAACTTGTGCACACACATGGTTCTGACAATATCATGAATACAATTACAGTCCGAGTACAAATAAAGTTAAGTCTTACATGCCTTGATTAATAATACAGAATATAAATAAATTCTCCTATTGCTCCTGAGTTCGGTCCGAAGAATCTCCTCCAAACCTAAATGGGAAACCACCTAGAAGGGGGGAAATTTAAAACAATAAAACGTGAGCGAAAGGCTCAGTAGGACTATGTTTTATAAAATAGTTTAATGCAAAGAAACATAGCATCATTAGAAGTTATTCAGAGAAAACTTAAATAAATAAATAAATAATTTGAGTAGAACCGTTCTGTCATAGAACAGTCCACTCGTCAAATCAAAACACCAATTTACTTTTACCTAGGCAAACCATGATATC
Organism: Artocarpus heterophyllus; assembly: GCA_025403435.1. Taxonomy (NCBI): domain Eukaryota; kingdom Viridiplantae; phylum Streptophyta; class Magnoliopsida; order Rosales; family Moraceae; genus Artocarpus; species Artocarpus heterophyllus. The sequence continues at coordinate 24,558,629 of CM046340.1, read as the reverse complement.
ACCACCGTAGTGGCCCAGCTGGGTTTCGGGACCTGCCCTCAAGGTTGATCGCTACACGACCCGATCTCTGATATGGCATCATGCCCTTGTGTTTATTATCATTATCATTCAAAACCCAATTACCGAGTATTGTCAATTACATTTATTATGAAATTCATTTCAGATCACGGTATATTAAAATATAACCGTTGAAAACATTTTGATAGAAATCATTTTCAAAGCCAAATCATTTCAAAACCAGGCTACCAAAGAAATAGGATAGAAGTCCTAACTCAATACTCGTGTCGGTACCCCACACCGTAATCCCGGTCCGCTATACGTTAGCTCCACGGAACCACGAACGATCCTAGATACAAACTAAGTCGATCAATATCTAGTTCGAGACATTCTATGTTACTAAATCATTTCATGATGTCCTAGTGTGCCATTTGTACCTTTAAAATCATCCTATAAGGTTGGGATTTAAATCTGGGTTCAAAACAGTGAAAACGGGTAAAAATCATAAAATTTTCCATGCCTCGGTTGGCCTGCCGGACGCCCTGCTTCGGCCTGCCGAACTGCACAGTTCGACCTGCCGGAAGCAAGGTTCGGCCTGCCGAACATTTCCCCAGATTCGGCCTGCCGGTCGGAAGAACACCGGCCTGCCGATCATCATTCCGGCCTGCTGAACACACAGTCCGGCCTGTCGAACTGGGAAAATCCAGAAATCCCAGCCACGGGTTTCTCGATCCCCAAAATCCAAATCTGGATTCCAACCTGTTTTTCTCAAATCCCAGGCATGAAAAACAATTATACTTGATAGAAAAACATTCTAGAACATGTTTGGAATCATTTAAACAAGATTTAGACTCAAAATCCTCAAAAATCTAAAAATGAGAAAATGAGGGAGAAAATGAAAAATCTTGAATTCAATCCGTTTTTCTTCAATCTAAGCTTAGATTCTAGTTGTTCTAAGTTCATCTAACTCAAATCCAAGGTTTTCTAAGCTTAAACAAACTTAGATTTCAAAAACACACAAAATTGAAAATTTTGTAAAAAGTTTAGAAATTTCGAATCTAACCTCGAATCGAAGCTTCAATCCGCGTTCTCGGTTGCTGAATCACGTCCCCGAGCTTCCTCCTTGCTATCCCGAAGCTTGGATTCGAAATGGAGTTCAAAAATTTGAGAGAGAGATGTAGAGAGAGAGAGGCTGCCGAGAGATCAAGAAAGAGAAGAGAGAGAGTGAAACCGAGAGAGAATGAGAGGAGAGAGAGAGGAAGGAAATAAATAGAGAAAATCGGTGGACGGTTTTACTGTGCGAAAACCATGTGCCGCCCACGGTTTTGTAAAACGGAGTATTTTTAACATTTTACAAATTGTTGTGTTTTAAAACTCAAAACATCATTTTAAAACAATAAGAAATCTTTTGAACATATCAATTTAACAAAACAACCAAAAACTCAAAATCCAACCAAATACTCTAATTAATGTTAAAACGTTAATTATGGCACACTAATTCATCATTTTCATTACATTAACATTAAATAAATTTCGGGACGTTACATATGCACTCTTGACTATTTTCATCATATGCCAATCTCTTATAATTCTAATCAATTTCACCGAAAGCTAATTTCGTATCTTATATGAGTTGCATCTTTTTGACATCCGTTAACAATATTCCGGAGGTCCACAACTTCAGGAGTCTTTTACTACATCATACTATACTTTGTAATGTATTCTTAGTACTACTACTTCATTGCATTCGACTCTTATCTTGTTCTTAATTTTAATTACAATTATTTTGTACTACCTTGTAAGATGTTTACTTTGGAATTGCAACATAATGCATTTTTCTCAATATCTCTAGCTCAATTTGATGATCTTCCGCCCAATATTCACATATCTTTAAAGATAAGAAATCCCAAGTGCATAAGCCAATTGACCATAGGTCATCAAGTAAGGTCATGTTATTATTGAAATTTAATATAGAACGCAAGAGAAAAACCAAATCAGTTGACGAACAAAATTTTCTCAAAACGCTATTTATCAGAAATAGGTATTTAATTTTAATTAAATATTAAAAATATATGAAATTTGTTTCAGACCTTTTGAAGGATATCAGAGTATCTTTTTTTTCGTCTTGGACACCAAACTCTTTCAAACTAAACCTCCACACTAATGTAACAACAAGTGCATGTCAAATTGTAAAGATGAATTAATTTCACATTTTATGGTTATGCTATGTAGACACATGAGATAGCACAATTTTTTTAGTGAAAAAACTTTTTCTCTCTACAGTTTTAGAAATATCACGTAGATAAAAAACTAGTATTTCTACTCTTTTTGTAACTGAATAGTTAATTATTAGTTAATTATATTTTTAAATAATCTAAAAAAACAAAAACCACCCACTTTTCTCTTGGTGGATGAGTTAGACGCCACATTTAGAGACAATCTCTATCCTGCACCTTTTGGAAGAAGTGGCCTTAAAGTCTATGTACTTCCTTTTTTTGAATTTAAAGCCATGTACAACATTTATACATGTATATATACTAGTATGGGGGACATGTCTTAGGCACATCCACCATTAGTAGTTTATTTTTATTTTATATATATTCATTGCGAGAAAAATCACTATAATATATAAATATGTTATCAATATCTTAATATAACACTTGCTTTTTCTACTTGTTTATCATTGTAAAATTAAAGAGACAATTAGTTGTTTTTGATTCAACTATTATTTTTCTAATTATTTTGTATCAATTTTGCAAAGTACCTATAAATATTTCAATAGTAAATATTTATGCATGAAAATTCATATATATATTTCACATGTATAAAAAAATATTATATAGAATGACTATTTATATTTCACAAAATCAAGTTAAGCACCTATTCTATATGGTGGTCTTTACATATGTATTAGAAATATATGAAAAGATTTATCACAAATGAAGTTAAAATAAAACAAAAAAAAAGTATAAATAAACATTAAACTTTGAAGTAATAAAAGTTTTTATAAAAGCAAGAAAGGATTAGATTGAGTGATCACTGAAGTGTAAGGTATAAAATAATTTCTTAAAGCCAATAGAAAAATCCTAATCATTGTATTTGAATAAAAAATTACTAATTTTAACTATTAGATGACTTGATTGAAGTACGAAAATGAACAAGAGGATTATCTCTTCTATTGTAACTAATAGACTAATAGGTGTAATCCAATTAAGCAAAAAAAAATTAAAAAAAAAAACCAACCGACCCGTCTTGGAAAAAGGAAAGCAAAAAAGAGGTACTAAATTGAAAACAGATTAACATATCAACACAAGCCAACAAGAAAGTGAGCAACTAGAGCATTTAAAAAAATAAAAAAGCAAACAATTATGATGCAAAAGTGAGCAAGCAAGCAAGTAAGCAAGAGTAAATTTCACTCATCCCAAAGCATTATTGGCTCTTCTACATGTATATAATATATATTTAATTAATTAAAATAAACCACATTTATTTAAATTCAATTTTTTAAAAAATATCATATTTATTTATAATTTAATTTTAAATCAACTTATTATTTAATTTGTGTCCATGTTGGCATAGACATAGTGTGGTCCCACCACATAAGTGTCCCATACAAAATTAAAATATATTTTAATAATCTTATTATTTACATATAATTAATTAATTAATGTAAAACATAATGCTTAATTAAATATGATGACATTTGTCACATCATATTGTGCATCATAGAAAACATTTTTACGTGATGTGAAAATATTAATTTAGAATTTAATAATTCCAAATTAAATATATAATTCATTTGATGTTTTAAATCAATACAATGCTATAGAGATGGCGTTGGGGCCTTATGGATCTATAATTCAAGCTCTAATAAATTTGATGATTAATAAACTCTTAATTAATATATCAAATTTAGTTGTTCCAATGTTATCCTACTAAAAACCTAAAAATGTACTTTTAAATTATAATAATAATTGCTCAAAGAAAAAGTAACAAGTAGTCTATTGATATAATCATTACCTATAACACTACAAGAAATGACAACTTTAGCAACGACACCTGTTGTCACTAAAGATTGACTTTTAGCAATGACATTTGTTGCTAAAAGTTTCAAAATATTGACTTTTATGATCAAGTTTTAGCGACGACATATATGGGGCCCACTTTTTAGCGACGACATGGATTAATGAAAATATCGTGAGAGTTGTAATTGACTCGTGCCAAAGGAGGACTTTTAGTGACAACAATGTTGTTGCTAAAAGTCAAGCGCAAAGTACCAAATGTTCATACCAGAACCTCGCACTAGGATGTGACAGCGGCTGTTGTGAGATGTTGTCCACAAAGACTTGTCATCGCTAAAAGTCCAAATTTAATTTTCATTAAATTTTTAAGCAGCAAATGGAGGTGTGTTAGCTTGGGAGCAAACAGGAGCTCCAAAATGGTTGGAGGTAAACATAAATGCCCCGTTTGGTAGTGTTTTTATTTTATTTTTGGTTTTTGAAAAAAATTGAAAATGAGAATATTTTGAAAAATATATTGGGCCCATTTTGGAAATTATGTTTGATTGATACTTTTTGTCCTTTTTAAGAATAGCTGTGAAAAATAAAAATATGCTTTATGCACACGTTTTGAAAAACCCCATTAAAAAAATTTGAATTAATCTATTTGATTATTGCATCAAACCAAATCATTATTATTACTATTTTGGTGATTAATTAGCACAAATATTTTTTAATGATTTGTGTATCTTTCTCCTTTTTGCAAATTAATTTTGAAAATAATTATAATTACAATTAAATGATGAAATACTTTAAAATAAAGTAGAAACTAATACAATGGAATCATGCTCTCCATAATTTACCGTACATTACAAATCACACATCACAAGACTAAGTATGATACAAACATGAATCTTAGTTGTCAATCCTTAACTAATAGCAATGTGCCCACATTTGATTAGTTAATTGGTCTCTAAACTCAGACATATATTGCCTGTCAAAATATCATTGTTTTCTTCTTTGACACTAAAGTCTTCCAAGCCAAGCCTCTACACCAATGGAACGACAAGTGTATATCAAACTATAAAGATGGATTAATCTCACACTTTATAATTCTCCTATGTAGACACATGAAATAGCACAATTTTTTCAAAGAAAAACTTTTTTTTTTGGAGTCTCAAAAATATCACATAGGTGAAAAAACTAGTATTTCTACTCTTTTTGTAACTGAGTAGTTAATTTTTTGTTATCTAATTTTTAAATAATTTTAAAAAATAAAAACCACCAAGTGAGTTAGACGCCACATTTAGAGACAATCTCTATCCTGCACCTTGTGGAAAAATGGCCTTAAATCTATGTATTTTCTTTTTTTTTTCTTTAATTTAAAGTGATGTACAGCATTTGTACTTGTATATATACTGGAATGGGGACGTGTCTTATGCACATCTACCGTTAGTAACTTTGTTTTTTATTTTATATATATTCTTTTTGACAAAAAAAATCACCATAAGTTATAAATATGTTATCAATGTTTTAATATAACATTTACTTTTTCTTATTGTATATCATTGTAAAATTAAATAGAAAATTATTTGTTTTTTATTCAACTATTATTTTTCTAATTTTTTGCATTAATTTTGCAAAGTACGTATAAATATTTTGATACTAAATATTTATGCATGAAAATTTATAATTATATTTCACATTTATAAAAAAATGTTATATAAAATGACTACTTATATTTCACCTAATTAAGTTAAGCATTTATTCTGTGTGGTGGTCTTTACATGTGTATTAGAAAAATATGAAAAGGTTTATCATATATGAAGTTAAAATAAAACAAAAGAAAGTATAAATAAACATTGAACTCAAAAATACTAATAATTAGAAATTAATAATTAATAATTCATAATTCATAACTCATAATTAGTATTTTATTGAGTATAAAAATAAGAAAATAATAATTGAATGTTAGGTGATTGTTTTATAATTACACATTTAATATATGAAAAAAATAATAATTTAACATGTGATAATCAAGAATATTAAAAGAAAAAAGAATTATTGTCTAATATTTAAGTAATAAAAATTAACAGATAATGAATAGAAATAATTACATGAAACTGAATAAAACTTATAAGAAAGTGCCAATGCAGCAGCACTATTTTTATTGATATTCAAGAATTAATGGCAAGTATACTATTAAGGTTATGGTATGCAGTTACTAAGAGTCGTACATGCACACGAGTTTGTTGCATATCATATATTACATTTTATTCTTAACATAACCTTAAACCTGTACGAGTTTGTGGAACGAGTAAGAACTATGTAAGTTACAATCTTGAAGAGAATAGGGCATAAAGTTTGTAGGATGAAGAGTGAAAGTGGATAATAGTTTTCTATGCATATATCTACATCATATGTTTGTACATTTTTTTAGTGGATTACATATGTAAAGATGTTGATTGACAAGAGTTGTATAGATTTGAAGAACCATTTACTGCCTGCATATTGGAAGGTTTTAATAGCATTCAATAATATTGCAAAAATATAAGTTAATGATAGTGGTATTGTAAGATGTCCCTATGTATGTTGCTTGAATGTTTTATTGCAACCTATAGAAACTGTCAGCACCCAGATATCCGTTAAAGGGTTTACCACATTGTATACTAAGTGGATTCATCAGGGAGAAATGGAGGAAACCACTACAAACACCATTAATGATGTGTCTAAACCATCAAATGAGATGTTTATGATATAGCAAGATGTCACCAGCTATAAAGAAGTTGATGGTTTAGAGGAGATGCATACAACTGATGAAGGACAGCACAAAGAATACAAGGATCTCTTTGAAGAGATAGAAATAGAGTTGTACCCTAGTGTTTTGAAGACTTCGGCTTTGAACTTCTTGGCTAAATTAATGAATTTGAAAGTGGAGAACAATTGCACTGATAAGTCATTTGACAAGATGCTGAAATTAAGGATAGATAATCTTCCAAGTCTTCAACTTCCTAGTCTGCATTATGAGGCCAAAAAAAATTTTCAAAAAACTGGGGTTAGGGTATGAGTCAATTTATGTCTACAAGTATGATTGTGTGTTATTTTGGAAGGAGAATGCAAATTTGCAAGCATGTCCAGCATGTAATGAAAGCCGATGGGTGGATAAAAACACGAAGGGAAAGAAAATGCCACACAAGTTTCTGAGGTACTTCCTTTTAAAGAATCATTTAGAGTAAATGTGTGCTTCATGTCATACTATCGATGACATGACATGGCACCATCAAGGCTGATCAAGAGACGAAGGGATGATGCAACATCCTGTTGACGGTAAGGAATAGAAGGATTTTGATACAAAGTGCCTAGATTTTGCGAGTGAACCTCAAAATGTTATATTGGGGTTGGCTACTGACGGATTCACATTGTTTGGAAATATGAGTACCTCGTACAGTATGTGGCTTGTGGTTTTGATTGCTTATAATCTACCTATGTGGTTTTGTATGAAGAACTCATACTTGATATAAACTATGTTGATTCCTGGTCCAAAGTCCCCTAGAAAGGATATGGATGTCTTTTTGAGACCGCTCGTGGATGAGTTGAAAGAACCATGGTCTAATGGGATCGTTGTTGTAACGTTGTTAATTCTAATTCTTCTTTTAAATTGTAGCCCGCCTTACTGTGGACTGTTAATAACTTCCCTACTCATAACAGTCTATCTGGTTGGATTGGTTAGGGTTACAATGCATGCCCAAACTGCAACGATGAACTGTCCAGACGATGCACGAGTAAAGTTTGTTAAGTTGGTCATCAAAAATGGCTTCCAAACTATCATAAAATAAAAAGGTGCAAAAAGTTCGAAGAAAAGTTGAAAGAGGTCATGTATCATGCCCGAAGTTGATAGAGGAAATTTTGCACCAACTAAGACATGTTCGTGTTGGGTTGCTAGGTGAACACATGAAATTTGGAGGTATTTAGAGGAAACACGATCTGAGTGGGTTGAATTGGTCGAAGGTCAATATATTTTGAGAGCTACCATACTGGTCATCAATGTTGTTACAACATAATTTGGATGTTATGCAAATCAAGAAAAATGCATGTGACAGTTTGGTAGGGACTCTTTTGAACATAGAAGGAAAGACAAAAGATACGGACAAAGCACAAAATGATCTAGTAGTATATGTGTAAGATGTGAGTTATATTAGTACGAGGAGGGTGATCGTTTTAGAAAAATAATACGTAGCGCAATTTTAAAAATTTTTAATACCAGAGTATTTTCCAAAACACAAGTTTGACACACTATCTGCATAAATTAACCGGATCTTACTAACCTTTTTTGCGGAAAAGCTCCTACAGTTTGTGAAGAGATGTGCATTCTAGAAGGACCTCAACCAACTAGCCTTCTTTGCTATTCTCTATCCACGACCGGTGTGTATGTGGGCACACTCGTATAGTTCTTCCATAGGTGGCTCTCTTTCCAACCAATTGAGAAAAACCTAAAGCTATACTTTGTGATTTGTGAACAACAACTTTTCGGGGAGTTTCAAAGTCTTACCAGCATAGTCTCACTTTATATTTCTCAACTGATCTAAACAACAATGAGTCTCACTCTCCTTTTTATAGAGGTTAGGCTTAGGAATCCGTCCTTATCAGATAAGGCCTCAAAAATTCGAATCAGAATCAACTTAAGAACAATATCTAATAAAACGATGTAAAAAAAATGATCTATTTATCGTTCAGTCAGCAGGCCGAACTAGTAGATCGGCCTACCAAACTTGCTCCATCAGTAGGCCAAACTTAAAGATCAGCCTACCAAACTTGCGATAACTGATCCTTGCAAATCTTTTATTTTCTACCTAAGATTCTTAAGATAGAGCCTCAGTTTTAATTCAAATAACCCAATATAGAAGTTATCTGATAAAAATAGTCATATCTAGATAATCTCTAGGAAAATAAATATTCCTAATAATTCAACAAGTTTATCTTGAATTAATTTATTCAAAATGAATCCAACCAATAAACAAACATGAATTATCTAATCTTGATAATTCAACAAGTTTATCTTGAATTAATTTATTCAAAATGAATCCAACCGATAAACAGACATGAATTATCTAATCCTGATAATTCAACAAGTTTATCTTGAATTAATTTTCACAAAATTTATTTAACTAATAAACAGATATAAATTATTTGATTCTATCAAATTTTTAGCCAATCTGATAATTTGACACAAGTCACCAATTATTGAAAAAGCATGACGTATCGTTATAGGATTTTTATGAGCTAGCAAAGGGGACATGATGGACATAAATAGTTTAGACTCCCGATAATTATGAAACCTAATATCCCAAATATGCATTTCATAATTATCAACTCTAACACTACTCCACTAATAGCTTAGAGCTGCACTCTTGAACTATATAGAATTCGAAGCCCGTATAGCTAAGTCTCCATGACATATCATATTGTATCATATCCCTATAGGATTATCCATAATTGGCTTAAGGAAAAGTTTTTTCTTACATTCCTGATTATTTTTCACTTACATTCCATTATCTCACCATCAGAAAACTTACCATCCAAAGACAGTATACCATTCGGTTACACCTATGTATCTAAATGGTTGAGCGCTCTAGTTTTTCAATTATGGATGACGCATATAAGAGAATATCAATGACTCTTGACCATGAGCTATAGATTCTATATCTATGAATAACAGGTCTACACTATCAAGAGTCATGTCTCCAACGCATCGGCATATGTACCACTATTAAAATGTGGATGTCACCCTTTGGTACATCAAAAGACATAAGTCAAGACAACAGGCCCATCATTCATCTCAAGATTAAGATATAATACATATGATTGTCTAAAGTGAATCTATTTTCTAAGACAGAATTATTAATCCAAATCAATTCACTTTATGTCCCGATCCAATACATTGTCACCTATGACAATGCGCCAATGTTTCTATTCGTAGAGTCCACCTCCGATGGTCAAGAAAAATCATCTCCCATTAGGGATATAAACAACATAATAATCTTTGTATGAATAAAGTGCCCAACGTTATTCCCTCAATTGCGGATCTTATGATTTAGACCATCATCTTAAGAATCATGTCATCCGCATATCTGTCCATCATATGCCCAATTCTTAAAAGTTTAGACCGACAGTCTCAGACTTTTGTTTATTTATTATACATCCAACAAATATGAACTTAAAGAGGACAACAATTTGGTATATGAATAATAAATAAACTCTTTATTGATAAAAATGTCTTCCAAAACATATTACATTTTTACTCCTTCGGGCATACAGGTCTAATTGATCGATTGTTGAAACTACATGCAAGCTACACTTTGGAGTCCACGGATAGGAAAATGTTTTATGATTTCATAAATTTAGTTAAGTTTCCAAACGAGGTTGCCTCCAATTTGAGAAGAAATGTTGTAGACTCAAATAGTACGTTAACTAGGCTTAAATCTCATGATTGTCATGTGATAATGCAATGGTTGTTGTAAACAAGGATTCGTCCTTTTTTGAAAAAAGAAAATCATGAAAACGATTATCAAGGTATGTAATTTCTTCCAAGTCATGTGCTCCAGGTCATTAAACACTGCGGATTTAGAAAAGGCCCAAGAAAATGTTGTGATCATATTGTGAAAGTTAGAGATTATCTTTCTGCCTGCTTTTTTTGATATCATGGTTCACTTGATACTGCACTTTCCTAAAGAAGCCATGCTTAGGGTTCCTGTTGATATGAGATGTATGTATTCGTTGGAGCAGTAGATTGGGATGCTTAAGTAGTTTGTTAGAAATTGGGCACGATCTGAGGGTTTTATTTTGAAGGATATGTTGTGAATGAAGCTTTGAATTTTTGTGCTATGTATTTTAGTGAAGTTAAGACAAGGTTTAATTTGCTAGAAAGAAACTAGGTACAAAATGAATCATTTTGAAAGCAACAGTTGTCTGCATTCTAATCCCAATATCGTCTAAATGGGAAGGTAACAGTTACGACATTAGACGTGGCCACAAAAAATAATGCAAAGTGGTATGTAGTAAACAACTACTTAGAAGTTGAAAAATACATCAAATATGTTCCATCTACTTAACCAATTTCTCTATAATAAATTTCACATCTTACTTGATCGATAATTTTACTCCTCAAATTATATAATTATATGGGGAGCACATGAGGAAACTATAACCTACTAGATGTCAAAACTCAAACAAAGTCTAAGAAAAAGAGTTCCTATAGTGGCTCTACAAAAAAGGTAAACGAACCTATTATCTACATTTGAGTATGCATATTTAACTTTAATAATTTAAATATAATATCACATGAAGATTTATTGTGCAAATGGTTACAAATATATGATCTCTATCAAATTAACTTGTTGGAGGCCACCAATGAGTTGTTTGCTTTGGCATCATGAACAAATATTTCGGTATTATCATACTCAAGTTTTGTGGTAAACAAAATTAAGTTTCTTGTGTTAGACGGTGATGTAATGTGTAAGACACAAAACCACAGTGTACGCATTTCCAGAACTAAAGATTCCAACATTTGTAGATAACTAGAGGAAATAATAATGAACTTTTGTACATATATGATTGTTCAATGGTGTTATTCAGGTGCAAGTGGTTCGATACCAACCCGTTGTGAAGGAGAACACAAGTGTACAAAAATAAGATGAGCATTTTTGTGATTGCTCTATGATATAAAGATGATCCCTTCATACTTGCGTTGCAAGCATAACAAGTTTTTTACACGGATGACTTATTCAAAGGTCTAAGTTGGAAATTTGTTGAACATTTTAGACATCAACATATTTAGGACATACCTGATGATGTCAAAAATAAAGTTCAAGTGTTACAAAACAACAACTTTTGCCACTTTATCCTAGAGGTTGAGCAACCTAAATTAGAAACTATAGTCTTTCGTCGACCTGATATTGCCTCTGACATTGTCGAAGATGTCAATGCTCTCTTTGCACAATCTCGAAGGGATGACATGGGTTTCATTGATGATGATGAGACAATAGAGATCAATGACACGTTAGAGATCGATGGCACATTTGAGGAGTATGTTGATGACAAGGTTTTCGAGTATGAAGTTGAGGATGAATATGATGAACAAGTTTCTTGTGATCACACTGCTTACAGTAGCAATGATGATGATTGAGTCTTTTTATATTGTACTCATCTAATATAGTATGAAACTTATACTAACAATCATTTCATAATATAATCCATAAATTGATCTTAGCTTTTTACTACCGACATGCAACATGTCTGTTTAGGTTGCCACCTACTCTGGATCTACTAGGGGAGCTAAGCCCCCATTGGGACATGGGATGACGCTGTCATCCCAATGTCAATCAGGTATGAATTTTAATATTTACATGTTTTTTTTTCACAATCTTATTGTTTTCTTTAATTCATAAACCTTAAATATACGATACCAGCTTCCTCGAGTCGTCGAGGTCAGGGAGAGTCTAGGGCGATCGACATTGCCAATAGGTGGCATTGCATGGAAAGTGCCCTATACAGTTTGATCATACAAAGGACACAATGAAGGTTGTTAGGTAATTTGGCGCATAATTAGATAGCACCATTGGGGTACATATGGGGGATTGTATGGCTCCTCTATCTTGCCAGAGAATAGCAACAAGATCACTGGCCGCATGATGGTAATAGCTTTTTCATCAATTCAATTTTCTTTTGTTTTTGAGAAACATGTAGTGTAATTTGCTTTTAAAAATGCAAGAATGATTTGACATCAAGATTACATCTAAGATGAGGGCCTACATCAATCATGAGGCCCAAAAGTGTTATTGTGATTAGAAGAACAATCTAAATAATCACTACAAAAAGCATGGGCTGGACGTGAAGCCTAACACAGTCAAGAGTATAGAGAATTGACAGAAATGTTATGAATGGTATGCCTCGCCTGCATTTAAGGCTTGTTTCTGCGTCAATACTTCTTTTATTATGTATCACTTAGTAAAATGCATTGTACAGTGTAACTTTTTTTTATAGGCTCGATCACAAATGAATGCGGCAAATTGTAAAGAAATGAAATGGTCAAGCTATTAGGGGCAAACATCTTTTACGTAGCATCACTATAGAAATGTAAGATACTCTATGCACTTTTATTGAATACTCATTTCTATAAACTCAATATCAATTATTGGTCTAAATTTAATTCAACATTATAGATGAACCTCGAGATAGCCTAGCCGCAATCATTAACCGACAACTGGCATACTCAATATTTTTTTTAGGACAGTGGCTGGGTGAATGAGGTTGTGGAGGCCACACATGTAAGTAAACTGTAGTCGATTGTTTCAATAAAATCTTATCTTATAACATTTTATTTATTAATTAAAATTTTTTTCTTCGCTTTTCATTATAGGAGTGGTTCAAGAGAGACAAACATAGGTGACGTAGGTCATAGCCTCTTCTTCAGCCCCCACTATTAACAAGGTCGGCATACTTGCAGATGTGTTGGGGATGCACACCAAACTGGAGTAGGACCTCAATTGAGTCAGAGGAAGCTAGGCTCTAGTTTCACATTCTCAGGTTCACAGTCCGGGCTTACCCAGTTGCCTCTAGAGGTGTAAAACTGACTCACACAAATGTATGCCAGCAACGTCAAGTTAGTTAATCAACTGAGGGAAACGAACCCCAAAATCACTATCAACATACCTCCACCCTTGGCGTCTATAGTCTCTTGTGTTGACGAAGAAGAGGAAGAGGATGTTAGAAATGTATGCCCTAAGGAGTAAAAATGTAATACGTTTTTTGAGACATTTTTATCAATAAAGAATTTATTCATTTATATATACCAAATCTTGTCCTCTTTATGTTCATATTTGTTGAATGTATGATAAGCAAACAGTAGTCTGAGACTATCAATCTAAACCTTAAGAATTGGGCATATGATGGGATGATTATGCGGAAGACACGATTCTTAAGGTGACGGTCTAAAACATATGATCCACAATCGAGGGAATAAAGTTGGGCGCTTTATTCATGTAAAGATTGTTATGTTGTCTATATCCCTTATGGGAGATGGTTTGTCTTGGCCATCGGAGTTGGACTCCGTGAATAGAAACATTGGCACGTTGTCATAGGTGACGATGTGTTGGATCGGGACATAAAGTGAATTGGTTTGGATTAATAATTCTGTCTTGGCAATTCGATTCACTTTAGACTGTCATTTGTATTGTATCTTAATCCTGAGATGAATAGTGGGCCCGTTATCTCGACTTGTGTCTTTTGATGTACCAATGGGTGACTCCTACATCTCTATAGTGGTATGCATGCCGGTACGTTGGAGGCATGACTCTTGATAGCGTAGACTTGTTATTCATAGATATGGAATCCATAGCTCCTCTTTAGGAGTAATGATATCCTCTTATATGCGTTGTCCTATAATTGGAAAACTGGAGCGCTCAACCATTTGGATACATAGGTGTAACCGAATGGTATACTATCTTTGGATGGTAAGTTTTCTAATGGTGAGACAATGGAACGTAAGATAAAAATAATCGGGAAGGTAAGACAGAACTTGCCCTTAAGCCGATTATGGATGATCATATGGGGATACGATGCACTATGATATGTCATGGAGACTTAGCTACACGAGCTTCGTAATTCTATAAAGTTCGAGAGTGCAGCTCCAAGCTTTTAGTGGAGTAGCGTTGGAGTTGATAATTGTGAAATGTATATCTAGGATATTGGGTTTCATAATTATCATGAGCTTGAACTTTATAGGTCCATTTTGGTCCCCTTTGCTAGCTCACAAAATCCTGTAACGACACGGCGTGCTTTTCCAATAATTGGTGACTTATGTCGGATTATTCAGATTGGTTTAAAATTTGTGAGAATCAAATAATTCATGTCTGTTTATCGGTTGAATTAATTTTGTAAGAAATTAGTTCAAGATAAACTTGTTAAATTATTGCGATCAGATAATTCTTGTCTGTTTATCGGTTGTTTTAATTTTGGACAAAATTAGAACAAGATAAACTTGTAGAATTATTGTGAATTGATTTATTTTCTGAGAGATTATCTTGATAAAGTTTGTTTTGATCAGATAACTTCTCTATTGGGTTATTTGAATCAAAACTAAGACTTTATCCTTTAGAATCTTGGGTGGAAAATAAAAGATTCGCGGAGATTTTTTCTCGAGAGTTTGGCCTGTCGGATGACGTGTTCGGCTTGCCGAACTGGCCTATTCGGCCTGCCGAACTGAATGTTCGGCCTGCCGATTAGCGGAGATAAGATTACGCGTTTTTACGCGGATCTTATCAGATATTGATCCGAACTTGATTCTGTTTCGAGTTTTTGAGGCCTAATCTGATATGGACTGACCCCAGGACCAATAGGTATTAAAAGGGAGTGAGTCTCATGATTTACTCAGATCAATTTGAGAGATTAAGAGTGATACTCTTCTAGTGAGCATCTGAAAACTCTCTGAGAGCTTTTGTTCACAAATCACGAACACTAGCTTTGGGTTCTCTCTGTTGGTTGGAGGGAGAGTCACTGGTGGAAGAGCTGAACGTGTGAGCCCACACTCACTCCGGTTGTGGATAGAGAATAGCAAAGAAGACCAGTTGGTTGAGGCTCTTCTGGAACGTTACTTCTCTACACGGATTGCGGAGGTTCTTCGGCACACTGAAGTTAGTAAGATCTGTCTAATTTATACATATAACATGTCAAACTTGTGTTTTGGAAATTACTCTGATGAAAATTTTTAAAATTCTGCTGCGCACTTTGTTTCCAACATTTGGTATCAGAGCCGAGGTTTTTACATAAATTTGCAAGTTTGTGATCATGTTATATGCATAAATTTTGTGATCTTAATCTCTCCTATGCTTGAATTGAATTTTATAGAGAGATGGCACTCTAGGTTTCTATATAATATATATGTTGTCATAGATTATGTGGTGAATGTTAATTAATTATGATTGATTAACTCATTGTTTAATTATTTATTAATTAATTAATACCAATTATGGTTCCTTAGAGGTTAGAATGTGTATCTAGGTTTTTCATGTAATTAGATGGCGGACTATCATCTCCGTCTAGGAATTGTTATTTAATTTTTAATTTGTAAGAATTTTGTAATTAAATAATTATTCGAAGAAGATGATCTAGAAGACAGATCTAGAAGATTAATGATGGCGCCTCCAGGTATTTCTTGAGTCTTTAATTTTTATGTTTTTGAATTGATGAAAATAAAATTGATGAATTGCATTAAAATTGTATTTTCTGGATTAAGGGTTTTCTGCTCGGGGGCATGCCGGACCTCACAGTTCTGCAGGCCGAAGGTCACGGATCGACAGGTCGGACGTATGGTCCGGCAGGCCGACAGTGGGGCAGAAAATTTGGTGCTCTGCCGGCAGGCCGAAGTTTCAGTTCGGCAGGCTGAACCTGCATAGATCGGCAAGCCGATGGAGCAGGACCGGCAGGCCGATCGCCCAGATCGGCCTGCCGACCGAGAGCTGCCGAGTATCCAGAAAAGGTGCAATTTTTTCGGTGCAGTTTTAATTTTATTTTTGGGACAATTCTGAGAAACATTAGATTTGGATATGACCGGAAATATGAAGTATTCGATTCATACGGGATTGAAGACTTGAAGATGGATATTACATGAAGAAGGATACAGCTTGAGGATTCAAGGATGAAGAATCGAATAATGTCTCGATTATTCTCTTGTAATCTTAGTTTTTCTATTCTCTAGGGTGGAACCATAATATTACGGTTATTATTATTTTGCTTGTAGCTTTGCTTGATTGCTTTGCTTGTCTGCATTATAATATAATTTACCATGTATATTGATAACATGTCATATAGAATAGGGAGTGCCACTCATATTAAAATTGTTCATGCATAATTTTAAAATAAAACCTTGACTTCAAAAGATTGAGTGGAGAAGGTTTTCGAAGAGAGGACCTAAGGCCTCCATCGTTGGTCCATAGGAAGAACATGGTGGTCCCAACCCCTAGGAAGGGATTTCTATCATGTACCAGATTGGATCTCTAAAAGGATAAGGTATTTTAGTATGATTTATGGTTGCACACCCCTAGGTGGTGATTATAAATCATGGATAAAATATTGAAACGGTGGTTATACACTCACGTTAATTTTATTATTAACCTCCCCTAGGAGCTCTGTTAATAAAATTAATGGCCAAAGAAACGATTATTAGTATATGCTGGATCATACGGGTCCTAGATGGCATATATTAATCAGGAGGGGATCCGTGTTTCTGATTGAATTTGGCATGACTCTCCTAGGAGCTTGTTGAATTCTGAGTTGGGAATTATCATTGTAAGGTTGTGATATTTTCAAGGTTTTGACACATAAACACATTTGTATGATTTTACATGATTGTGTTATCTTACTAAATTATTATATATGTTTGCTTATGTTTGGTATATGATTCTTTATTGTAGATTGAAAATGTCTAAAAATGCTTTATCATCGATACTTGACAAAAACCAATTAACCGGTGAGAATTATAACGATTGGAAACGGAACCTGAACATCGTCTTTTCCTTTGAGAAACTGAAATATGTTCTGACAACTCCTTGTCCTCCCGAGCCTACGAGAGACTCAAGTAATGAGCAATTCCAAGCGTATGATCGCTGGAAAGATGCTAATGATCAGGCTTGCTGCTATGTTATGGCTAGCATGAACAACGTGCTGCAAGCTCAACATTAGGATTATGAGACTACGAAGCAGATCTTGGATAATCTTGAGGACATGTTTGGAGGCCAGGCCATAACAAAGTGGCAAGGGGCGCTTCGAAAACTCTTAAACTGTAGACAGAGACCGGGGACATATGTAAAGGAGCATATGATGTTGGTCTTGGGTTACCTCGTTGAGGCTCAAACCAATGGAGTCGACATCGATGCTGAAACTCAGATGACTATGGTCTTTGAGACTCTGTCTAAGGAATTTATTCCGTTTAGAGCTACTTTTAATTTAAGCAATAGACGGGATATGACCTTGACAGAACTGATGAAACAGTTACAGGAGTTTGAACTGCTGATCAGGGAGTCTCCTGCTGGTGGTGAGGCCAATATGGTAGCTGCTTCTGGTTCCAATCCTAACTCTGGGAATGGAAAGAAGCAACGGGCCAAGAGTGGGAAGTCTTCTATTCCTCCTGCTACCAAGAGCAAGAAGAAGAAGAAGAAGAACCCAAAGAAGCTTAAGTGCTTCTTTTGTGGTAAGGTCAGGCATATAAAGAAGCATTGCAAGGACTTCCTTTCCAAGGGAGGTAGGTGTGATCTTCTATATTTAGAAACTTGTTTGGTTGAGGAATCTAGTGACATCTGGGTCATAGATTCCGGTGCAACTAATCATGTTTGTGTTTCTCTGCAGGGATTCAAAGAAATGAGAAGTCTACTTCGTGAAGACTTAAAGCTTCGGATGGGCGATGGATCCTTGGTCTCAGCGGAAGCAGTGGGAGATGTCCATCTTTATTTTGAAAATTATAGGAATTTAATTTTGCGAGATTGTTTTTATGTTCCTAAATTTAAAAGGAATTTAATTTCTGTATCTTCTTTATTTAAAGATTCCTATGTGGTATCTTTTAATGAAAAAGTGGTGATTCGTAGAAACAAATCTTTTATCTGTTCTGGATGGATGCAAAATAATCTATATTTTATCAAACCTAAGAAGGACTTATTGCTTAATGCTGAGATAAATGATAATAACTCAAAAAGACCTAAAACTTCTCACTCTAATAAGACTTATCTTTGGCATTTGCGCCTTGGCCATATTAACCTGAATAGGATTCAAAGGTTAGTAAAGGATGGACCTTTAAGTCACTTAAAGGTGGAATCTATACCTCAATGTGAATCTTGTTTGAAGGGTAAAATGACCAAAAGACCATACGGGTCTAAGGGCAATAGGGCCAAAGGGGTTCTAGAACTTGTGCATAGTGATGTTTGCAGACCGATGAACATCCGGGCACGAGGAGGGTATGAGTACTTTGTCACTTTTATTGACGATTACTCAAGATATGGGTATGTGTACCTAATGCACCACAAAAGCGAAACTTATGATAAGTTCAGGGAGTTTCGAGCTGAAGTGGAAAAGTAATTGGGTAGACCCATAAAGGCACTTCGATCTGATCGATGTAGGGAATACCTTTCTGATGAGTTCTTGGGACACTTGTTAGAGAATGGGATTTTATCCCATTTGACTGCGTCGGGCACTCCGCAGCAGAATGGCGTAGCGGAGAGAAGGAATAGGACTTTGTTGGACATGATTCGGTCCATGATGAGTTATTCATCATTGCCTTTATCCTTTTAGGGATATGCACTACAAACCGCATGTTATCTTTTGAACAATGTGCCTTCAAAATCGGTCCCTAAAACTCCTCACGAGTTGTGGACAAGACGAAAGACATCCTTAAACCATATTCACATATGGGGATGTCCAGCTCATGTCCTGTTTAAGGATTCGAATAAGTTGGAAGCACGTTCGGAAGTTTGCGTGTTTATAGGATATCCAAAAGGGACTAAAGGGGGTTATTTTTATAACCCAAAGGAAAATAAAGTCGTGGTTTCTACTAATGCAACTTTTCTTGAGGAAAGTTACATGGAAGACTTTAAACCTCGAAGCAAAGTGGTGCTTGAGGAGTTAAGGGGTGATTCGTTCACTCCGGAGGTTCCGAACGAAACCATTCCGATTGGTGTAGAAAAACCAAACAAACCTGAACAACAATCTCAGGGGCTTCGGCGTACTGGGAGGATCGGGCATCAACCTGAAAGGTATATGTTCAATGGGGAGGTCTTTTTGGCTGAACGGGATGAACATGACAAAGATCCTTATACTTACGCAGAAGCTATGGAGGATGTTGATTCAAGACTTTGGACAGAGGCCATGAACATAGAGGTGAAGTCTATGGAGACTAATCAGGTCTGGGAGCTTGTGGATCTTCCCGAAGGGGTAAAACCCATAGGGTGTAAGTGGATCTACAAGAGGAAAAGAGGAGTGGATGGAAAGGTCGAAACCTTTAAGGCTAGACTGGTAGCTAAGGGTTACACGCAAAAGGAAGGAATCGATAATGAGGAAACCTTTTTGCCTGTAGCCATGCTTAAGTCCATCTGGATTCTCTTGTCCATAGCTGCCGCTCTTGATTATGAGATTTGACAGATGGATGTTAAGACAGCTTTTCTAAATGGCTATCTTGATGAGTCCATTCATATGGAACAACCAGACGGGTTCAAGGTCGCGGGTCAAGAGGGGAAGGTTTGTAAGCTGCTAAAGTCAATTTATGGACTTAAGCAGGCATCCCGTTCTTGGAACATAAGATTTGATCAAGTGATCAAGACTTATGGGTTGTCACAAAATGTGGATGAACCATGTGTTTACAAACACATAAAGGATGAGAAGGTGGTTTTTCTACTGCTCTATGTAGATGACATTCTGCTAATTGGCAATTACGTTGGGGCATTGTCATCGGTCAAATTATGGTTGACCAAGCAGTTTGACATGAAGGACTTAGGTGAGGCTAATTTTGTTCTCGGTATCCAGATCATTCGAGATAGGAAGAACAAAATGATAGCTTTGTCACAGGCCGGCTACATAGATAAAATTCTTAGGAGGTTTGTAATGCAGGATTCCAAGAAAGGTGGGCAACCATCTAGGTCTAGAATTACTCTTTCTAAGAAAGACTCTCCAAAGTCTTATGAAGAAAGAGAATACATGAAGAAGGTGCCTTATGCTTCGACAGTGGGTAGTCTCATGTATGCCATGCTTTGCACTCGACCAGATATTAGTTATGTGGTCGGGATTGTAAGTCGATTTCAGGCGGATCCATGACCGAACCATTGGGTTGCGGTAAAGCATATTTTTAAGTACCTGAGAAGGACTCGAGGGTATATGCTTGTGTATTCGGGTAAGGACTTGACTCCTCTAGGATACACTGATTCGGATTTTCAATCCTGTCTGGATTCTAGGAAATCGACTTCGGGGTTTGTGTTTACTCTAGGTGGCGGTGCCATCAGTTGGAGAAGTGCGAAGCAAGATTGCACTTCAGATTCAACGATGGAGGCCGAGTATGTGGCAGCTAGTGATGCTTCGAAAAAAGCAGTGTGGCTCCGCAAGTTCCTTGGGGATCTTGAGGTTGTTCCTGGTATGGATAAAGCGGTATCACTATACTGTGATAACAGTGCAGCGGTACTAATGCTAAGGAACCAAGATTTCACAAGAAGAGTAAGCATATTGATCGGAAGTATCATGTGATAAAGGACTTCTTTGAGGGTGGGCATGTCACGGTGTGCAAGATCGTGTCAGAGGACAATTTAGCTGATCCATTTACGAAGACACTTACTGGGAGAGTCTTCGAGAGGCATGTGGAAGCTATAGGGATGCGAAATTTGCTGTATTTACTCACTTAGTGCAAGTGGGAGATTGTTAGACATGTATGCCATAAGGAGTAAAAATGTAATACATTTTTGGAGACATTTTTATCAATAAAGAATTTATTCATCTATATATACCAAATCTTGTCCTATTTATGTTCATATTTGTTGAATTTATGATAAGCAAACAGTAGTCTGAGACTGTCAATCTAAACCTTAAGAATTGGGCATATGATGGGATGATTATGCGGTAGACACGATTCTTAAGGTGACGGTCTAAAACATATGATCTGCAATCAAGGGAATAAAGTTGGACGCTTTATTCATGAAAAGATTGTTATGTTGTCTATATCCCTTATGGGAGATGGTTTGTCTTGGCCATCGGAGTTGGACTCCGTGAATAGAAACATTGGCACGTTGTCATAGGTGACGATGTGTTGGATCAGGACATAAAGTGAATTGGTTTGGATTAATAATTATGTCTTGGCAAATCGATTCACTTTAGACTGTCATTTGTATTGTATCTTAATCCTGAGATGAATAGTGGGCCCGTTATCTCGACTTGTGTCTTTTGATGTACCAATGGGTGACTCCCACATCTCTATAGTGGTATGCATGCCGGTACGTTGGAGGCATGACTCTTGATAGCGTAGACTTGTTATTCATAGATATGGAATCCATAGCTCCTCTTTAGGAGTAATGATATCCTCTTATATGCGTTGTCCTGTAATTGGAAAACTGGAGCGCTCAACCATTTGGATACATAGGTGTAACCGAATGGTATACTATCTTTGGATGGTAAGTTTTCTAATGGTGAGACAATGGAACGTAAGATAAAAATAATCGGGAAGGTAAGACAGAACTTGCCCTTAAGCCGATTATGGATGATCATATTGGGATACGATGCACTATGATATGTCATGGAGACTTAGCTACACGAGCTTCGTAATTCTATAAAGTTCGAGAGTGCAGCTCCAAGCTTTTAGTGGAGTAGCGTTGGGTTGATAATTGTGAAATGTATATCTGGGATATTGGGTTTCATAATTATCATGAGCTTGAACTTTATAGGTCCATTTTGGTCCCCTTTGCTAGCTCACAAAATCCTGTAACGACACGGCGTGCTTTTCCAATAATTGGTGACTTATGTCGGATTTATCAGATTGGTTTAAAATTTGTGAGAATCAAATAATTCATGTCTGTTTATCGGTTGAATTAATTTTGTAAGAAATTAGTTCAAGATAAACTTGTTGAATTATTGCGATCAGATAATTCTTGTCTGTTTATCGGTTGTTTTAATTTTGGACAAAATTAGAACAAGATAAACTTGTAGGATTATTGTGAATTGATTTATTTTCTTAGAGATTATCTTGATAAAGTTTTTTTTTTATCAGATAACTTCTCTATTGGTTATTTGAATCAAAACTGAGACTTTATCCTTTAGAATCTCGGGTGGAAAATAAAAGATTCGTGGAGATTTTTTCTCGGGAGTTCGGCCTGCCGGATGACGTGGTCAGCCTGTCAAACTAGCCTGTTCGGCCTACCGATCAGCGAGAGATTACACGTTTTCACGTGAATCTTATCAGATATTGATCCGAACTTGATTCTGTTTCGAGTTTTTGAGACCTAATCTGATATGGACTGACCCCATGACCAATAGGTATAAAAAGGGAGTGAGTCTCATGATTTACTCAGATCAATTTGAGAGATTAAGAGTGATACTCTTCTAGTGAGCATCTGAAAACTCCCTGAGAGCTTTTGTTCACAAATCATGAACACTAGCTTTGGGTTCTCTCTGTTGGTTGGAAGGAGAGTCACCGGTGGAAGAGCTGTACGTGTGAGCCCACACTCACTCCGGTTGTGGATAGAGAATAGCAAAGAAGACCAGTTGGTTGAGGCTCTTCTGGAACGTTACTTCTCTACACGGATTGCGGAGGTTCTTCGGCACACTGAAGTTAGTAAGATCTGTCTAATTTATACATATAACATGTCAAACTTGTGTTTTGGAAATTACTCTGATGAAAATTTTTAAAATTCCACTGCGCACTTTATTTCCAACAGAGGAAAAGGAAGAAGATGAACAAAATATAAACTTAGGTGATTAGATAATTTGTTTATTATTGGAATTGTGTTATTTTAATTTTTACATGTTTTTAGACTGTGTGATGTGTTTTATGTTATTTTATGAAGTGTACGTTATATTTTGTCTAGTATTATTAATTATTTTTGCATTTTAGTCATCTTTCAATTGCTATTAAATTTATAAAATGAAAAAATAGTTTTCAAAAAAAAAATTAAAATAAAATTAATAATTATCAAAACAAAATTACTTATTTAATTTCACTAAAATATATATTTCATATTTTTTTTAAAAAAATAAAAATATTATGAGCGATGACATTTATCGTCACTAAAAAGCTACCCCCAAGACCATGTTGTCACTAATAACAAAGCCGCAAAACTTTTAATGACGAAGTGTTGTCAAATTTTAAAAAATTTTAAGAATTTAAAAACTTTTAGTAACGGCATTTTCAAAAAAGTCATCTCTAAAAGTCGTTGATGATGTCATCTTGTTCGATTTGTGACCCATAGATTTAGTGATGACGTATTTGTTGTGTTGTCGCTAAAAGCTTGTTAGCAACGACTTGTTGTCACTAAAATGTATTTAGCGATGACATGTATACTTTTAATGACAAGAAAATCTGTTGCTAATAGCGCAGTTTCTTGCAGTATAAGTCAGTCTTCCATAAATAGTTAATAATAAAAAGATTCAATTGCCGTTTACCTCTTTTATTACATGTTTATCCTTGAGTTCAAATCATTCTCTAATGAATATTTAATTCATAATCTTATCATGAACGAACACTTTAAGTTTTTCTAACTTCTATTAAGAAGGAATGAATTCAATAGCTGTATAATATCATTCTTAGGCATTTATCACATTATGTTTCTAAGATGCAATGTTATGATTTTTCTTTAGACAAAAATTACCAAACAAGTCATAAAACACAATGTTATATACAAGAGCCTAATAAATACTGGTTGATACTGTCATATGTATGATTATTATAGTTGTTGATGCTTACCGCTGTCCGATGTCGGATCAACACCCACATGTGACTGAACACCTTCTGACCTCCTCTTAAGCTTGCCCCTGGTCGGGATTGAGTACCTGCGAGAGGGATGATTCGGAGAAATGGGGTTAGCCAATAGACAAGGGCTCTCTGATGCTCAAGGCAAGAACTGTTCGGCAGAGGTCGGCAGCTGATTAAATGAGAAGAGGTCTCCCTCTCTCTAAAACGTCATAATTGCATCCTATTTATAGGCCACCAGCTGGATCGGGTGCAAGATGGGTTTTGCCCATTACCCAGGTGTCACATCAAAGTGTATCAAGCAATAGGTGACAAGTGTCGCGTCCATAGTCCAATGGATTGGACTCTATCGGACGGCAGCACGCCTACCTGGTGTTGGCCTACAAGGATGGGTAGTGACATATTATGATGAATAGCGTGGCCCGGCTCGAGCTACTGTTCATCCCCCGAGGTGGCAGCCTTCTTGGGGGTGTGCCCTCAGATAAGTGGAAGGATCCTCGGGAAAAAGCATAATTTGTCGGGTCAGGCGGTAGCCTATGTCTGTCGAACTGATTTGTCGACCACCAAAGTTAATGTCCTCGGTGGAAGTGCCGAGCTAACCCTCAACATTAGCCCCCCAGTGCACCTGGTCGGTGTTCGGCCGGGTGGACTATGCCGAGTGGGTGAGGTCGGCTCAAAAGAAGAAGACTAAGCGACACTTAGAAGCGGGGTGAGGTGAAAAGACGTGCGGATCAGACGAGGGACGCGTGTCGCGTCGCAGCCGTCTGTGTGGCTGTCAGGCGTATTAATTGCGCCTTTTGGGTTTTCGCGCTCAAACTTCCCGCTTAAAATGGCTATAAATAGGGTCCCTCCCCTCCGTAATTTGCACTTTATTTTCAAAAATTTACGAGCGAGAAATTTTAGCTACCGAGCTCAAGTACTAGCCGAGGATTATATCAACCGAGCTACCAAGAACCCGAGCAGGTAATTCCCGAGTGAAAATGAGTGATTTGTCTGACTCGTAAAACGTAGAGGTTTCATGGTCGGAAAGCAGCGGGGAGAGCAGTAGCTCTTCTTCGACTCAATCTGACGCCGAGGTGGCGTCCCAAAGATGGGAAGGGGCCAGGCGGCTGGAGCAGATCCTAAGGGTCGATTCCCAGACCGTGCCCGAGCAAGAATTTTTAAATTTGCTGGGCGGGCACAAACTTATCAGGCCGTCCAGGGAGCAAGACCCTTACACTGGGGAGGCAACAGCGGGCCATTCCCAAGTTTTTCCAAGGGAAAGGACCGAGTTTCAAACCCAGGAGAACGTTCCGAGCACCTCTGGTCGGAATGCCGAGGCCCCCGTCCAAGTTGCAGGCGTGATTACGGTTGATGCCTCCGATGAGGAGCATGCGGCCGAGGAGGCAGGGGCAGAACAGCCAGAGATGGAGCAAGAGGTCCAGGCCACCCGCGTACGGGGCGTCACAGCATATCGGATAAGCTGTCCTGGGCAAACCTCAGCGGCAGGATATACGAGCGCGATTACAGAGTCGCGGTTAGAGACACTACGCGTCGAATATGGTATTCCGGCCTACGTGGATCTTCTCGTTCCCGGCGAGGGGGATTCACCTTTAGAGGCACCGGAGGGGTTCATCACGCTTTACGCCGAGTTCTTCAAGGCCGGACTGCGTCTGCCACTGCACCATTTCCTTCACCGGGCGCTTAATGACTTTAATGTGTACCCGGCACAATTAAACCCGAACAGCTACAGGTCACTGATCGGGATGTATATTTTGTGGAAGTACCACCGGAGTATTGAGATGCCGCTGGAGGCCTTCAAGCAAGTATTCAAGATGAAGAAGCTTCCTCGGCAGTCCGGTTGGTACTACTTCACCGGCTTCAGAAAGGACTTTATTCTGGGCAACCCCGACTCGGACAAGCTGTGGAAGTACGAATGGTTTTACGTCGGGGGGAACTTTTTAGCCCGAGCCGGTGAAGCTGTCCCCAAGGATGAACAAGTGCCGGGGTCATTCGAGCTGGGGCACGTCTGGATTAAGCGCCCTTGGGCACCGAGCCATGTAATAGAGGCCGTGGACGAGCTGTTCGAAAAGCCCGAGTCGTCCAGACAACAGTCCTTTCTTCTGAGAAAGGACACCCTGTCCAGATACGGTTGGTTCGAGGAATCTAGCAGTCTTCCCCGAGCTAGGCGTCCTGCCCGGGAATCCGGGCAGGTTGCTGTTGCCCATATGGGTGATGCGGATCTTCCAGGGCCAAGCACTTCCCGGTCTGGGTGGCCGACGAGGGAGCCTTCATTGTCCAGTACCGAGGACTCGTCTAGTGGCTCCCTCGGTGCGGGGCCACCTGTAGCCGACGAGAACCTCGAGGGCGTGATTAGGCTCTTGTACCCGTCGGGCCAACTCCGGATCGGAGGTCAGCCCAGAACTTTATTTATAGTCGCCTTCCTCTTTTATTTCGTCCTTTGCTTAACTTGGATTTTCTTTATACAAAAATGACCGCACCGAGCTCCCGCGCTGGTAGGCTTGCCCAGATGACAACACAGAGGAAGGGCAAGGGCAAGGCCGCCGAGGCCAGCAAGAAGCGTAAGCGGACGCCAGCACCCGAGCCCCCGACACGTACCGGGTAGACCTCCACGTCAGTCCAAGCTCCACCACAACCGCCAATAAGGACCTCGTCAGAGGTCGGCCGAGTAGACGAGGCATCCAGAGGTTCTTCCGAGAACCAACAAAGAAGGCGCCCGAACTACCACGGGATGCTCCTTGAACACATCGGGGACGTGGCTCCCTCGAATGACTTCTTTATGGAGATTCGGGGTGAGGACTTCCCCGATTTGTGCAACCTGGCGCTCCGAACGGCAACCTTAGTAAGTATCCAAGTCGACTAATGGTTGCAGGGACTTCCTATAATGTTGCCGAGAACTTATCCCTTGGTACTTTTCACAGCTGAGCGCCGTTGTGCACATGGCGCACTCCATCAGGGTGAGGGAGATCCACAAGGAGCAAGAAAGGCACAAGAAGACCCTCCTCCTGAAGTTGGACTCCGACAGAGAGCTCAAAGACACGAAGGATGAATTAGGTCGGGCCAAGGAGGAGGCTCAGAAGGCAAAGTCTGAGGCCGAGGACATATTGAGGCAGCTAAAGGAGGCAGAGGATAAGGCTGCTCGGCAGGAGGAGAAAGCCGCTCGGCAGGAGGAGAAAGCCGCTCGACTAGAGGAACGACTGGCAACTCTACAAGCCGAGCATCACCGATTCGTGGCCGGGCTTCCGGATCAGCTGGCCGCTGCGGTCGAGGAGTTCAAGACATCCCCCGAGTACACCGATCTCTACTTCGATGGAATGGTGGATCTCCGCGACCATCTGATAGAGAAGCATCCCGAGGCCGCTGCATTCGACTGGTCGGTTATTACCGAGGCAGACCAGGGTGAGGCCGAGCAACAACAGGATGTTGAGGAGGTCGTCGTTGTAGGCGGTGATGACGACGGGGATGTGCAAGCTGTCGAGGGCGGTCAAGACGACAGTGCGGCCGGGGACGAGACTCAAGCTGGTGATGAGACTCGGGCCGATTGATCCTCTGTTTCTTGCTTTTTGTGATTGGGCTTGGGAGGTGCCCGACTTTCTTGTACCTCCTTAATAAAGAAATTTAAACGATTTATATTTTCCCGTTTTGTATCCACTTTAGCTTACGTGTAGTTTTTTTTACATCCCACGTAATATTTAAGGTTAGATACTTCTCGGGTAGATTCCCAGGCTGGGGGACAATTGACCGAGCAGAGGTAAATAGTGCAATTGTTTTCGGTTAATTCTGGTACCTCTGTCCTCAGTTAATCCGAGGACTTCAGTTCTCGGTCGTTCCGAGTAGTTATCCACTTCTGCTTAGTTATCCAAGCAAGTTTAGGTTTCTGGTCTCGGTCGGGCAGAATGTAAACGGCGTACAGCTGCCCTTACCCTGTCGCCCCCCGTAGACTTGTGGAAGTTTCAAAGAAACTTTACAAGTATAGGACTGATCGGGCACATAAATGTGCCGAGCAACTTAAGGGTGTCTGTATGACAGACATGATACATATATTGACTAGCCCCCTTGTCCAGTTTGACGAGGATGACGCCCTTGGCTGGGAGTCAACATCCTGTCTTCCGAGCTGGGGTTCCGGCGTCTTGGCTTAACACTTCCCTTAAAAACATTGCTCAGGCGGAATGAGATTAGGGAAATTGTGTTCCATGAATGTAATATTTACATTGACTTTTCCAGTCCTGCTCAGCAGGTCTAGTTACAAAAGAATTGTGGCCAGAGGTCAAAAAAGGAATCTGGCTGTGATTTCCTGTTCTTTTTCAGGAATAGAATCTCTTTAACAGCTCGGCATTCCAAGGATGCCCAAGCTGATTCCCCTCCAAATCGACTAGCTTGTAGGTGCCTGATCGCACGACACCTTCAACTTTAAAAGGTCCTTCCCACTTCGGACCAAAGGACCCGAGACCGGGTTGCTGAACCGTGACTTTCTTCATTACTAAGTTACCAACCTTAAAGCTCCTCGGCTGGACCCGTTTGTTGTAATACCGGGCTACAACCTGATTCCAGGCTGCATTACGGATGGATGCTCGGTTCCTTTTTTCTTCAAGTAGGTCGAGCTCGGTCATCATGAACTTTTCATTAAGTTTCTCTTCGTATTGCTCAACCCTTAAGGTCGGCAATCCAACCTCGGCTGGGATGACGGCCTCTGCCCCATAGACCAGGGAGAACGGTGTCTCGCCAGTTGTAGCTCGCGCGGTTGTTCGGTATGCCCAGAGCACTTGGGGCAGCTTGTCGATCCACGCACCCTTGAGCCTTTCGAGCTTCTTTTTCAGATTGTCTTTAATTGTCTTGTTTACGGCCTCCACTTGGCCGTTACTCTGTGGATAGCTCAGAGAAGAGAAGACTTTCTTAATGCCGAGCTTCTCACACAAATGCCGTAAACCCGAGGAGTCAAACTACTTAGCATTGTCGGTCACGATAGTGTGCGGGATTCCGAACCGACAGACGATATTTTTCCATACGAAGTTGGTGCACTTAGCTTCAGTCATGTTGGTGCAAGGCTCGACTTCGATCCATTTTGTCAGATAGTCGATGGCGATGACACAATATCTGAATTGCGAACGAGCCGGAGGGAGTGGTCCGATCAAGTCGATGGCCCATTTTGCAAATGGCCATGCTGAAGTCACCGGATTTAAAGGCTCGACGTGCGAACCTAGCATCCTAGCAAATTGCTGGCATTTGAGGCATTTTCGTGCAAAGCTCACGCAGTCTTGCTGCATACTAGGCCAGTAGTAACCCTGCCGCAGGCATTTTTGGGTCAAGGAACGTCCACCCGAGTGATTGCCACACAGGCCCTCATGAATCTCTTTCATTAAGTACTCGGCCTCCTGGGGACCCAAACATCTCAGGTATGGCGTTGAGTAGCCGCGTCGGTATAGCTTTTCCCCAATCATTGAATACCGGGCCGAGCTGTTACGTATCCGACGTGCTTCTTCCCGGTCATCGGGTAATTCGGCTAAGGTCAGGTACCGGATTATCGGGTCCATCCACGTGCATTTTGGTTCGGCTGCCAGGCTCATGACCTCCATACTGATACTTCGTCTAGAGAGTCTCTCAATAGGAACGGAGATCGGGTCTACTCCGCCTATCCCGGAGGCTAGTCGAGCGAGGACATCGGCTTCCACGTTCTCGGATCGGGGGATTTGCTTAAAAGTGTAGGACTTGAATTGTCCAAGCAACCGTTTCGTTTCTTTTAAATATGCCGTCATTGATTCTGCTCGGGCCTGGAATCCTCCTGTGACTTGTTGCACCACCAGCATTGAGTCACTATAGATGGTCAGCTGATCAACTCCGAGGTCCCGAGCAATTCGTAGACCGGCCAGCAAAGCTTCATATTCCGCTTCGTTATTTGAGGTCTTGAAGTCAAAACGAAGGGCATAAATGACCTTATATCCATCGGGGCTTGTTAAAATCAAGCCTGCCCCCGACCCATCGACGCAGGTTGAGCCATCGACGTGTAGTTTCCAGTTCAGCTCCGAGGAGAGGCCTTGTTCACTGCAGCTAGCTGTATCTGGCTCCTCCATGGGTGATTTCTCAACTGAAGGAGCAACCTTCCCGGCCTCTGTAAATTCGGCAAGGAAATCCGCCAGGACTTGGGCCTTTATTGCCGTTCTCGGCACAAAATGTATATCGTATTGGCCCAACTCGACCGACCACTTGGCCATCCGACCTGATATTTCTGGGCTCTGTAGAACTTGTCGGAGAGGAAACTTGGTCGGGATCTTAACGGTATGGCCCTGGTAATACGGCCGCAGCTTCCAGACTGATGTCATTAATGCGAAGGCTAGCTTTTCCAATGATGAGTAGCGCTCCTCGGCGCCTTGGAACGCGTGGCTGGTATAGTAAACCGGCCTTTGGACCCCGTTTTTGTCACGGACTAGTACCGAGCTGACAGCCTTCTCCGAGACGGCTAAATAGGCGGTTAACACCTCATCGGGCGAAGGTTTGGACAGGGGCGGGGGTGTGGCTAGGTAAGTTTTTAAGCCTTGGAAAGCGTCCTCACACTCTCTGCTCCACTCAAACCTCCCCTTAAGTGCCTTGAAAAAAGGGTGACACTTGTCGGTAGCTCGGGAGACAAATCTTGACAGGGCAGCCACCATGCCAGTAAGCCTTTGCACGTCTTTTACAGTCCGAGGAGAATGCATGTCTATGATTGCCTGGGCTTTTGCCGGGTTCACCTCGATTCCTCATCGGTTAACCAAAAATCCGAGGAATTTGCCAGAGCCGACGCCAAAAGCGCATTTTACCGGGTTAAGTTTCATCCCATACTCCCAGAGAATGTCAAAGCTATCTCGGAGGTCGGCTATGTGGTCCATCGCTTGGACAGATTTTACTAACATGTCGTCCACGTAGACCTCCATAGTTTTCCCGATCAGCCGAGCGAACATTTTGTTAACGAGCCGTTGATATGTAGCTCCGGCGTTCTTAAGACCAAACGGCATCACAACGTAACAATACAAACCCTGGTCAGTAACGAATGAGGTTTTAATTTGGTCCTCTTCGGCCATTCTTATCTGATTATATCCGGAGTACGCGTCCATGAAGCTCAAGAGCTCATGTCCGGCTGTGGCGTCAACGAGCTAGTCTATCCGAGGAAGCGGAAAGCAGTCCTTGGGGCAGGTCTTGTTAAGGTCGGTATAATCGATGCAGACCCGCCACTTGCCATTCGCCTTTTTACGAGGACGACATTTGCCAACCATTCTGGATATTTGACCTCTTTAATGAACCCAGCCTTCAATAGTTTCTGGACTTCATCATTTATCGCGGCATATCTCTCCGGGTTGAAGGCTCTTCGTCTTTGTATCACCGGCCTGTGACCAGGTTGGACGTTAAGCCGATGGCTGATGATGCTCGGATCTATGCCGGGCATGTCTTCGTGAGACCATGCAAAAACGTCGCGGTACTCGGAAAGAAGGGATTCCAAGTCGGCCCGGATCTCAGGTTGTAACTGAGACCCGAGTTGGACTATGCGTTCTGGCCTTTCAGGGTCCAGGGAGAACGACACTAAGTCTTCGACCGGGGTGCCCCTTACTTCTTCCTCGGGAAACCTAGGGTCTAGGTCCGCGAGCATCTTCGGCATCGAATCGGTTGGGAGTTCGATCTCGTCGATTGTGTGCACGGCCAGAATTCCCCGCTGCTGGGCTGAGGCTGCCCGGACTGCGTTTGCATAGCAAGCCCGGGAATCCGCCTGGGACGAGCGGACTACTCCAACGCCACCGTCGGTTGGGAACTTCATTGCCAGGTGATATGTCGAGACCACAGCTTTTAATCCGTTGAGTGTCGGTCGATCGATGATTATGTTATACTGAGAGGGTTTATCGACGACCAAGAAGTCGACCACCCGAGTGACCCTGGCAACACCTTCTCCAAAAGTTACCGGGAGACTAACCTTCCCGATTGCTCGGACACACTCACCCGCGAAGCCGAAAAGTGGGGTCCAGACCGAGACCAAAGGCGCGTTGCTGATCTTCAGCCTGTCGAACGCCTGCTTGAAGAGGATGTCCGCCGAGCTGCCATTGTCAATTAAGACTCGCCGTACAACATTGTTGGCGATAGGCAGTTCGCAAACCAAGGCATCATTATGGGGATGCATCAGCCGGTCTGCTTCCTCCTCAGTGAAGGTGATCGGGATGTCTTCTTGGCGGCATATCTTATTGATGTGCTCGGAGACATTCATGAAATCACCCCGTTCGACCTGTCGGGCTTCTCTGACGTAGGATCGCCGCCCACTCGATGTGTCCCCGGCTACAGGCCCGTCAAGTATCATGTGTACGATATTCGGGGGTTCCGGGGCGTTCACACTATCGGTCCTGGGTCGGCCTTGTACGTCTCGGCCTGACGAGTCGTTCCTTCCAGAGGTCGCCCTCAGGTTTATGGCCTTCTCCACGAAATCCTGCAATAGACCTTCTCAGACCAGCCTTTCTATTTGGTCCTTGAGTTGGATGCATTCTCGGGTTGTATGACCCACATCCTGATGGAATTTGCAAAACTTCGACTGGTCACGCTTCGCCCTAAAGCCTCGAAGCTTGGGTGGTGGTGTCAACAGATTCTTGTCGCCGACCTGGGCGAGCACCTCATCAATGGTTGCCACCAGAGGTGTGTAGTTTTGGAACTTGCCGGTCGGCCCCTTCGGCCTGTCAGATTTCTCCTTCTTCTGCTTCTTCGCATGCTCGGCACTACCCTGCTCCGGTCCTTTTTTCTACTTCTTTTCCTTTTCGTCCCGCTCAGGCCGGCCTCCTCCCGGCGGCTTTTCATATACTCGGCAGCGTCTGCATGCCTTTGAGCATAGCCGAGCATTTGCGAAAACGTGTTTGGCTGCTCGAAGGCCAGGGACCAGGTCAGCTTCTCGTCTCGGAGGCCCCCTACAAAAATATGTTTGAGGGTTTCGTCTTCGACGTGCTTGACCTCAAGGGCAGCCCGGGTAAATCGGTTGACGTAATCCCTGACACTGCCGTCTCCCTGCTTGACAGCGTACAGAGAAGTTATTTCTTTCCTCCGCATCCTAGTTGTAGAGAATGCAGCGGAGAAGGCATCAGTTAAGTGCCCAAAAGAAGAAATCGACCCTGGTTCGAGCCGTCGGAACCACTGCCGAGCAGGGCCTGTAAGGGTGAGGGAGAAGGCTTTGCACATTGCAGCATCACTGACATTCTGCAACAACATGTACCCACGAAAGAGCTCGGCATGCTCATCGGCGTCGGTGGCCCCATCGTAAGACTTGATTTATGGGACCTTGAACTTTGGCGGCATGGGTGCCCGCATTATGTGATCCGGGAAGGGCGAACCCTGCGCCCCAATCTCATTCGAACCGAACCTGCAATTGCGAATTTCATCGATTTGTCGCTGCAGCACCCGAAATTGGCGACTATTCGTATCTTCGGGCAGTTCGACCCGATAAGGTACTCCGCCCTCAGCACGGCCTTCAGCTCCACCTTGGCGATTTCTGTTAATCCCTCGGTATCCGAGCCGATCAAATACCCAGGCTCTAGAACCTTGTGGTGAAGGGACACGGTGTGGTTGACGTCCCATTTGTCGTTCATGAACCAGTCGATTATCGAGCAGGGGCCCTCTGGTGGACCCCGGAGACTGCTCTGATCGGTCCTCCCAGTTGGTGGCACTCTGCTCACGCCAACCCTCTGCCTGGTCAACCTGGGCAGGGGGTGGCGGTTCTGGCGCAGCTTGTTGTCGAGCTTGCGCGAGCTGCCGAGTTAAAATCTGAACTGCATCTGTGAGCTCCTGGATGGGGTCATGTGCAGCTCGGACCTGCATCGACTCAGCTCTTGTCGCGCTTCCTTGCCCTCTGGACCGAGATCTGGCGGTCCGAGGACGACTGCTGGGCCGTTCTGTAGCTGGTTGCTTATGCCTGGCATCGCCCGACTCCTGATGTCGGGCGGTACTATCTCTTACGTTACCTCGTGTTGTCATTTCAGAAATCCGAGGTAGAATAACTTTGGATTGGGGCGCGTCCGGCCCTCCTTCTAGCGCCAAAATGTTGATGCTTACCGCTGTCCGGTGTCGGATCAACACCCACGTGTGACTGAACACCTTCTGACCTCCTCTTAAGCTTGCCCCTGGTCGGGATTGAGTACCTGCGAGAGGGATGATTCGGAGAAATGGGGTTAGCCAATAGACAAGGGCTCTCCGATGCTCAAGGCAAGAACTGTTCGGCAGAGGTCGGCAGCTGATTAAATGAGAAGAGGTCTCTCTCTCTCTAAAACGTCATAAATGCATCCTATTTATAGGCCACCAGCTGGATCGGGTGCAAGATGGGTTTTGCCCATTACCCAGGTGTCACATCAAAGTGTATCAAGCAATAGGTGACAAGTGTCGCGTCCATAGTCCAATGGATTGGACTCTATCGGACGGCAGCACGCCTGCCTGGTGTTGGCCTACAAGGATGGGTAGTGACGTGTTATGATGAATAGCGTGGCCCGGCCCGAGCTACTGTTCATCCCCCGAGGTGGCAGCCTTCTTGGGGGTGTGCCCTCAGATAAGTGGAAGGATCCTCGGGAAAAAGCATAATTCGTCGGGTCGGGCGGTAGCCTATGTCTGCCGAACTGATTTGCCGACCACCAAAGTTAATGTCCTCGGTGGAAGTGCCGAGCTAACCCTCAACAATAGTAATAAACTTGAATACTCTATTTGTAACATAACATTATTAGAGATTCATAATTTATCTTGTGCAGTCCTATATAATCTTAGTATATAAAGTATCTTTAACCCAATATCTCTTTAGTAAAAGTCTAGGTAAGACTATTTCACTCTCAATGAAATTAGACCGTACTTATAATATTTAATTGAAAATCATAAACTTTAATTAATTATTACAAACTATTTAAATTATTATCTATAAATTTTATCCTTAAGCATATAACATTTATATGCTAAATTTATAGTCACATTAATAATCTTGAGATTTTCATGATGTTTATTAAAGTATTCATAACATATGTAAGCAACTAAACAATTAAAAATCATTTTGAATAATTAATATGTCTATATCCTATTAGGACATCTCACCTAACAGTTACCGTCATTAAAATTTTAAATTAAAGATGGTCATCCCTTGAAAAATTAATTGTTTTGCACAAATTAATTGTATTGATCAAACTTTTTTAAAGCTTATCTGTAAATCCGTTTGTCGTTTATTTCAAAATTTTCACGACAAACTAGCGCCACAACAACTATTTTACCGTTTAAGGTCAATCGCCACACGTGATTGCCTTCCATCACCGGTCCGCACAGCTAATTCCCTTCGTCACCTACTCATGACGTTTTCTCTTCTACACGTTACTGATACAACAACTTAAAATACAAGTAAAGTGCATGAAAGGACATCTTTAACCCAAGCCAATTTACAGTGCTGCCCCCACTTTTCAAATTACCCAAGAAAAACTTAATTAAAAAGGTGTTTGATAAATATAAATATAACTAATTTTTTAATTTAAAATAATATAATATGTAAAAATTTTATAATATAATAATTATTTATTTTTTATTATAATATATAAAAATTTTACATTATTTTTTAGTCAAGATGTTGATTCAAAAACCTTATAAATAATGTTTCCTATTGCACAACTGCACCCAAAAAGTTCATCTTATTTACGTACACTTCCCGATTCAGGCACCACAAGGCAAGTTGTAGCGGGTCGCAAGGCTAGACAACTTTCTTCCTCATTTTGCCACGTGTCGAGTTCAAGTGTGGTAAACTTACAGCAAATGATGTGGTGGGGGCGGTAGAAATCGCCTATTTTATACATAGATTGTGATTTTTGCCGTTGTATTGCGTTTGTTTTGCTTGACACGGCAAGTAAATTAAACTTGATCAGAAAATCAAACGTTCAAAGTCAAATTCCAGAATTTATACTTTAACAAAACAAACGGAGAAAGACCAAGTGATATCTTGATAGGAAATTTTTTTGATGAGAATAGTCTCTATTTTTTAACTGTTAAATCCATTCAATCTATAAAAATAAATAATTTTATCTAAAAATGACGATTTTAAAGCGTCCAATAATAAAGGTTTCTACCAAAACAGCTCCCTCTTAATAAACCCAAATCCAAATTACGGGCCATGTACATAGTAGTATATTATGTATACAGGCAGGCTTTAAAGTCTCTGGGCTTCCGGACTGTACGGCATACAAAAAATAATTTAACTTTAATAATGAATTAATGGATTTTAATGTTCTGAACCCACCCCCGATCCTAACCTCGTTGAAAAATACCAGATTCGTACATATATATTGCTTTCTTTGTTTGTTTTCTGGCTAATTAAAAAAAGATGTCGGTGTCATCTTTTTGTTCATTTTTATTTTTCACAAATAAAACCAAACAAAAGGTGATCCAGTACTATTCAAAAAACAGGCCCAATTGTACACAAACTATTGGGAGCTGAACGTGGCACAACTATTAACAATAGGTTGGAGCTCATGGGTTAACCCAAGCCCATTTTAATACAATGATGGGCTGAGTTGGCACAATTTGTTACTATTTAAGGTATGACTTGACCTATAAATATTGGTAGGTTGGACTAAGCCAACAAATATCGGCCCATGGGCCAGCCTGGCACGGCCCATAAAAAATTATAGACCAGGCTAGGCCGACACATTTACGCCCATAATGGGCCAGCTCATCCCGACCCATATAAGGCCCATGTAGGCCTACAATGGGCTAGCCCACTGAAGGCCTATTGTTGTCCAATTTTATATATATATGTATATATTTATATTTATATATATTTTTCTATGTTCATTCACGAATAAACATGGTTAAATATGGCTTTCTCCAACAGAAGGCCTCACACGTCACATCATGGCAATTTTTTTTTATGTTTTTTTAGTAATTTTGTAAACGTCTTATGTATAATTATCTTTGTTGTACTCTTTTTTCTTTACCAAGGTTTTATTTCGTTGGGTTTTCCTTAGAATAGTTTTTAATGAGGCAATCATAATAAAATATTCCTTTTAATATTTCCATTGACTATTCAAATTTTATATTTGTTAACTTGTTTAAAAATTTAAAAATAAAAAAGTAAAATAAAAAAATAAAAATTTATATGCTTAGATGGGCTAACCCATCTAAACCCATGATGGGCCAGCCCAACCCACAAAATTCGTAGGCTGGACCGGCCTGCCCCACAGCCCGTGTAGGCCTAATGAGAATGGGCTGGGCCACCCATTCTTGCATCTTTACTATTAAATAGACATGACCATTTATGGTACAAATAACCTAAAAAAATCTAAAGAAGAGACAAAAAGGCAAAAAAAAAAAAAAAACGCTTTTTTCCTATAGGGGAAAGTGGTACTTTTGCTTTGTTTATCCGTTGATATAAACATCCCAATAACATATGAGCACAAGCAATTTTAGTTAATAAAATGAATTTTTTAAAGCAAATTTAGGTAATAAGTAAGTGGTTTAATTTAATTAAAAATTTTATTCCAATAATTTAAGTTATAAATATCCTGAAAACAACTTAATTCTCCTTCGTTAAGCTGCAGTGGTCAAACTACATGTCGTAATCACAAGCACAATAGCATGGTAATTTTTTTTATTTTTTATTTTTTGGTACAAATTAGCATGGTGATTTGATGCTTGTGTTTGTGTTTATTTATCAATTTTATATTACGAGTATATAGTGTCATCCTTAAAATGTCAGGCAACAGCAAAAATTAATTAAAACTAGTCAAAGGCACGCGCTCCATGCGTGTGAAGTGCGTGCCTTAATTAATTAGTTCATTAGATATAAAAATGATAATTGAGGTGCAGTCATATCATATATTACTAATTGTAAATATAGACTATAGAGTAAAAAATAAAATAGTTAAACTTTCGATTTGAATAGAATTATGTAAGTATGTATTTGTTCAAATTAAATCAAGTATATTTGGTAACAGAAGGCCTGATAAAATCATTGGAAACGAAATGGTAGCAAAAGGGTAGAAGAGGGAGAGTGAATTTGATTGAAAAACATACATGAAATGTCTAGAATGAAATATTTGTGTTTATAATTATTACTCTAATTATATTTAGTGGATGATTAAAAATTTACTTTATTACATGGTTATGTGAAATAAAAATTCAGTCTTTTTTTTTAATATTTATTTTTCATGAAACTGATGCAATAATTATGTATCATTTTTTCTACGCACAAGTGGAAAATTATGGTATTCTTGTCTCAAAACTATTTAAAAAATCAATTACATTGATTGATATATTAATCTCTTGATTAGTTCCTAAGAATCAAATTCCATTGATAATTTCTTATTTTATTCAATTCAACTATATAAACCAC
The DNA here is from genome assembly GCA_025403435.1 of Artocarpus heterophyllus. Lineage (NCBI taxonomy): Eukaryota > Viridiplantae > Streptophyta > Magnoliopsida > Rosales > Moraceae > Artocarpus > Artocarpus heterophyllus. Next base: position 24,519,817 of record CM046340.1, on the reverse strand, counting down.
GTTAATTGGTTGAGGAATTGCAAATGGAACAATATGCCTAAACACATACAAGAAATAATCACATCGATATTCAATAAGACTGATGAAAAATACTATCACAACCCGCCTTTTCGGGCTGTAATAAAACTCTTTCTTACTTACTTTAGGGCAAAATTTTAGGAATTTTTTTTTAAACAGGAATAAATAATTTGCTTACATTAACTTTGATAATTCCCAAAATACTTTCACATACTTATATTTACATAATTAATACTTTTACTTTTACAACATCTTTCTTTTAAACATTTCATTTCAAAATAACTTTAACATACACAGCAGAAAACATTACAGCAGCAGACTCCATACCAAATCTGCACACCATCCACCCCTCCGCCAGCTCACCATTTGAACTTATTCTGATCTTCTCGTCGGAATACCTACAGCATGAAATACTTAATGAGCTAATGCCCAATAAGTCCCATAAATCCCGCATGGATATTCACATGAATGCATGAATCAATTATACTTTCTTATAAACTTTCTTTATCCTCATTATTTCTTATCTTTACTAGGGCCCAAGTGTTCATACCATTGCGCAATTTCATTTAGGTTTACGTAACACCGTGACCGTAACATATCCTTTAAACTCCCCTTGAGTTAGGAGTCGGTACGACACTTTTCTTAATTTCTGGTGGTACATTTACTAGTCCATTTATTATGGTTGACGTACCATGTAGAAGTGATAATCACATATTATCCATGAAACATATATTCTCTTGCATAGCATAATACACACAGGTACTTACTTTATATACACATTGGTACACATTAATATACACACAGGTACATAGCATAATGTACTCACAAGTATTTAACATAAAATATACACACAGATACCTACTTTATACATACTCAAGTATTTATCATTGTACACACAGGTATGAAATCATGATACACATGCTCATTTTCATTATTATACACACAGGTACATAACATCTTATACACACTGGTACACATTAATATGCTCCCAATTATTCATAGATGACTATATCCCTAGGTATTCATATCATGACAAACATACAATTTTACACTTAATTATACGCACAGGTATACATATACATACATTTCTTTCTAAACCTACATTTCATACTGTAGGTGGGAAGGGTACTTACTTTATGCAAATGTCGGGCAACTTAACCTCGATTTTCCTTCTCCTAGACTCCTAGGATCCTGTTGGCCAATTACAAAGCCATTAGCCAAATTCCACTATGTTTCGATACGAAACATCCGTTAGTTAATAAATTGAGTTGCATTACTATGTACAACTCTAAAAACCACTGTTTTTTCTTATTTCTATCTAACTTTACCCTATCATTTCTAACGAAGGGCGGGAACCTTTCTAGTTGTTTTCTTATCCCATTGGAAACATTTCAAAGCGGTTCGGGTTATTTGGACAAAAATGACGATTTTGCCCTTCGTGGGTCTACTAACCTACCCGAGCTTGATTACGTTATTCTTATGAAAATAACCACATACTAATTTCAAAATAACACCCTAGTGGGTCAAATCTCTTTATTTCTCAATTATGCCCTATTTTCATAAAACTTTATGGTTTAGTCTCTGAACTAAAAATTTTGACGATTTTACCCCCAGGACTAAAATTTACTTCTTTGAATCAAAATTTCCTATTTTTCTCAAGGATCATTTTTACTTAAGGTACCATACCTTAAATCATTTTGAAAAATGACATTTTTGCTGTTTAACACTTTTTTCACTTTTAACATATTCTTGAAAAATCAAAAACTCACAAACGATTGAGTTTTTAGACAAACTGTCTTTGTGGCCTAACAGTCTCACTATACAGGGGCATTTTTGACTATTTTTTAAATCTACCGCGAAGGAACTTTTTCTTTCAATTTAGTCCCTATGGCATTTTTACAAAAATCCATTTCAAACTTGCAATTCTACCCCTGCAGAAACCATTCCATGCCTTAATCCAAAGATTCTCATGCTCAAACATCACTTTTGCAAAGTCTAACATCAAAATTGCAAAAATATACTTTGTGCAAAAATTATTATTTTGCACTATAAACCAAAGTTTCACGACTTAAACTTGTCATTCATCACATATACTTGAAATTCCATCAAATATGTGTTCAAGAACTCACATGGGTTTTAAGAAATAAAAATCAAAACAAAATTCAAAACTTTGAACTTTAAAACTTACCCAAATAGCACTTTTTGGATTTCTAGCCTTCAAAGTTCCTTTGAACTCCCTCCTAGGCTTCCTTTCCATGCAAAAAATACAATGGATTAATTTTTCCCTTTACCCATGAAAAATCCCTTGAAAACTCATTAAAAAGTTTAGGATTTTACCTTAAAACTTGTGGGAAATCCTTATACTTGCTTGTAAAACTTGTTTGCGGCCATTTTTGCAAAGTTTGGGGGCTGAGAAATTTTTTTTGGAAGCTTGGTTATGGCTGCCGGATCTTGGAGCAAAAGAAAGGAAAAGAAAAGTTGTGATAACTATGCCTTAAATGCTTCCTTATCACATTTGATGACTCATGGTCATCCATTAGACTACCTTAGGTGTCCTCATCTTATTGGGCCACATTGCATGGGTTGTTGGCCCAATAGAATTCAAGCAAATGTCCACTTTATGGAATTAAAAATTTATACTGTGTAATTTTTCACCACACAGTATTTTTCCTATACTGCCGTGGTCAATTCAGTGTACTTTCTATCCTTAGACTGTATAAAAATATTTAACTTACTTTTCGTTCACTTTTGGAGGCTAATCGTGACATTTTTTGTATCTACGTTTTCATTTAGCAGTATTCTTATACTACTCTAGCCCCCTTTCTACTTTGGGTTAGGGTTAGGACAATCTCTATGTCCTATTTACATTCTAATCATCTATTCATTTATATCACAATTTAACAATTAATTGTGATATGAAATTCATTTTATGGATATTATGCACAAATCTCTTAGTCATCAAACTCATAAATTTTGTATTTTACAATATCCACCATTGCATTACATATGTCATAAAATTTGCAATCAATGCCGCCCATTCATATTTTATTGTAATTTTCACAAAAATTACTATTTTTATAAAATTTTACATTTTTAAGGATAAATTCATTAATTAAACCCAATTAAATACTAGGTTTCATTGATGACATTTCCTCGGTCATTACAAATATATTGGTATAAATGTTCTACAAGCATGAAAATTGTACATATTGTTAATAAATAAATAAAATAACATTTATAATTAATTTTAATTACTTATATATATTATGAATACTTTAATAAACATCAAGAAAATTTCATAATTATTAATGTGATTATAATTTTGACATATAAGTGTAATATGCTTAAGAATAAAATTTATATATAATAATCTAAATAGTTCGTAACAATTAGGGTGAATTGCTCCAGTAATCCCTAATCTTTCACAAATGTAAACATTTAGTCCTCATCCTTTTATTTTTAATTTATCAGTCCTCAACCTTTGATTTTAGTTGTTGAAGGACCAATTTAACGATCAAACAATTAATTTTATATTAAAAAAAGGTGATAAACTGATCCCAAAGTTATGAAAAAGGTGACAAAATGATCCCTAAAATTAATGGTTTAATTGTTAAATTGGTCCCTTAGCAACTAAAATAAAAGGTTGGGGACTTATAAATCCAAAATAAAAGGTTGGGGACTAAAATCATACTTTTATGAAAAGTTGGAGACTAACGTGGTAATTTACCCTAATAATTAATTAAAGGTTGGGATCTTTGATTAAATATTACAAGTGCGGTCTAATCCCATTGAGAATGAAATAATCTTATCCGGCTATTAATGTAGAGATATTGGATTGGAGGTACTTTATATAATAAGATGATATAAGACTGGATTAGATAAATTATAAATCTTTAATAATCATCCGTTACAAATAGAATATTCAGATTTATCCCCATGATAATCATATATATGATAAACTCAATCTTGAATATTTATTAGATTCATGGTTATGATATTATATTTTTTGACTTGTATGGCACGATTTGTCTAAAGACAAATCATAACTTTACATCTTGAAAACATAATGGAATAAACGGCTAAGAATAATATTATATGGATATAGAATTCATTATTTCCATATGAAAGTTAGAAAAGAAAGTTCTCTTGAGTGATAATTCAAGACTTGAACAGTAGAGCGTTCGTTCATAATAAGGTTATGAATAAAATGTTCATTAGAGAATCATTGAAACTCAAAATAAAGATGTAATAAGAGAATTGAATGGAAATTGAACTAACTTTGGTTATGAACTTTTATAGAGGACTGACTTATATGTAATGATTATATCAATAGAGTACTTGCTAATTTTCTTTGAGTAATTATCTATAATTTCAAGAGTGTAGTTTTAGGATTTTAGTTGAGTAACACTGAAAATAATAAATTTAGCACATTAATTAAAGAGTTTAATTAATTGTCAAATTTATTGAAACATGAATTATAGGTCTATAGGTCCACAACACCACCTCTATAACACTGTATTAGATTAATGTATAGAATGAATTATATATACTTAATTTGGAATTATTTAATTCTGAACTAATTATTTTACACTAGAAATATTAATGTGACATATCAAAATGTTCTATATGACACATAATATAATATGATAAATGTTGTCACATTTAACTGAGCAATGGTTCATTAACTAAAATATATTTAATTAATTAGATTATGTTTTGAATTAATTCAATAATTATATTTAAATAATATGATTGTTTAAATATATTTTAATTTTATATGAGACACGTGTATGGTGGGACCACACTATGTCTATGCCAACATGGACGCAAGATTAAATAATTAATTATTTTAAAATTCATTTTAAGTAAATATAGTTTATTTTAAAATTGAATTTAAATAGATAAGAGTTATGTAAATTAATTGAATATATACAATATATATATATATATATTCATATACATGAAAGATGTACATAGGAATTGTTTTTAAACTAATTATATATATATATATATAAATATATATATACATGCACACACACACACATGTACCTTTTATACGTGGTTATCAATTAAAAAAAAGAAAGGAAACATGATGGGAGATATCACGTAAAACCATTTACCCTCAATATGTACTTTGAAGATTTTATCTCTAGATATGTGCATGTAACTTCCCTTAGTGGTAGGAGTTAGTGGATTTTATTTTTAAATTTAAAATTAATTTAATTAATAACTAATTGCTCAGTTATAAAAGAGAGAAGATATCAGTTTTTCATATTATGTTTTTTTTAAACTCCTGAGAGAAAAGCTAGAGGTCTTTTTTGTGAAAAAAAATACTACAATCTCATGTGTTGAGCTTCGTAGTAGAACCATGAAAGTGTGAGATAATTCATTCTTGCAGTTTAATGCCCACTTATTGTTCTATTGGTGTGGCAACTTGGCTTAGAAAATAGTGGTGTCAAAGTGGCAAGCTAGGAAACCTTGATATATCTTCAAAAGGTTTGAAATAAGTTCTTCTATGCTTTCAATGTTTAATTAAAATTATATATCTATTCCTGTTAAACAAATTTTTTAGAAAATTTTTGTTCATCAACTGATCCTTTTTTCTGTTGTGTTTCACATTCAAATTCCAATAAATGGCATTAGAGTGGATTATAGCGTATATAATTTTAATTAATATGATTTGATGTTTAATAATTATCATGTGTGATGCATGTTTATGTGCACTTTGTATTTTTTTGTAATTTTATGATTTATATGATGAATGAGAAATAATGGATGAATTTTTTGTCATTAATTATATGATCTTTAGGATTGTTTATTTTTATTTTTGATTAGATCAAATTTGTGTAGACCCGAAGGAGGTATAGGTTTTTTGAAATAATAATAATAATAATTATTATTATTATTATTATTATTTCTTTTTCACTTTTGTTATTACACATACACGATGAAAACATAGAGAAGAAAAGAAAACATGGTACTGGAGTTTGACTCCGGGTTAAGGTGGGTGGCTTGGCCTTGAGCATAGCAACACTCAGCCTTGAGCGGCCATCGCTCTACTGTTATGAAGAGCAGTGTTCGACCTTGAGCCTCTTGGCTTAGCCTTGAGTGCGGCAAGATACAACCTATAGGCTTAGCATGAACTCTGCTTGTAACAGCGATAGAAACGACCCACAGCTCGTGGTCTACCATGAGTCACGCCGACGACACATGACCTGTAGCAGGTGGCTCTTGGCCTGGAGTAGTTTTTCTTGGCCATGAGGGTTGCTTCGCTCAACCTGCAATGTCGATGAGCTCCCACTAGTGTTGGGCTGGAGTGTGACGGTTTTCGTTAGCCACTCTGACGTTGTGCCCCTCACTCGGTAGTGTTTGGCTATAGCAATGGAGCTCACTTGATAAAGCTGCAAAACTTAGCTCTAAACACTGCCACGCTAGACTAAGAGCATAGACGTGCTTGGTCGTGAAGTGTCACAACATTCTACCTAAGCCCAACCAGAGGGAATCAACGCGACAACTAATGAGACTATGAAAATACACATTTTTCAAGGCTAAATATCATTATTTTGCATTAACATTTCTAATTAAATCCTCTAATTAGTAACATTTTTGTGTTAATTAGTATATTTGTGTCTTAGTGTGTAAATGTGTTTAAAAATGTATTTTTAGTATGATTTTATGTTTGAAAATATTTTTGGTAATTTTTAGAGTCGTTCGGTATGCTAAATATGTGTTTAGTTTGTAAATAATTAAAACCATAAAAATAATGTTTATTAATTTTATTTTAAGTTTTAAAATGTTTGTAAATAAGTTTTAGTTTTTAAATGTGTTTAATTATATTTCTAGTAATTTCTAAAAATATTTTTGAGTCTTAAATAAAATACTTGTTAAGGTTTGTTAATTTTAGAAATTTTTATTTATTTATAGTGTGTTTTGTATGTTTAGTTGTAAAATAGATATTTTTGAAATTATTGTAAATATTTTGTGTGTAAAATAATTAATTTTAGTGTGTTTGTTAATTTTAGATTTAAAATCTAGAGGAAAAACGGAGCAAAACAGTGCAAAAAGGGCAAAAATGAACCTCAAATGTACAAGAAATTAAAAAATTAAATTTTCAAAAGAAAGGACACTCCCACGTGCGCTCGCTTCTCCAGCCATGAGATTAGCACAGTTTCATTGATCCAACAATCGAGAAGAAGCCGTTTACTTCATTCTATGTTGACATCATCCATGGCATTCCTTTAGTCTTCGGTCAGCGATCCAAGGGCTTTTGTGTATCCGATCGGTACGAGCGAAGCACTAGATTTCAAAACCAAACTTGTACAATGATGGGTTGTTTCATGCGGAGGAGAAATAAAAAAATATACAACAACAAAATTAGCACTTAGAGCTGATTCTCGTGGAAAAAAAAAAAAAGAGATTGAATGTTGCATCCGCATAGGGTGCAACCAAAAAAAATAAAAATTAAATAATAAAATAATATTAAAATGAATATTAAAAAAATCACAAATAGTGAATTTTATTCAATATAAAAAGGGCTCTCCTCCTTTGGCCCTACTTTTAATATTAAAATAATGTTCAAATTAGTGTAGAAAGTTTGGTAAGGCAGAGAGATGATCTTGTATGTACGGTACTCTGGTATGGATTTTAACTCTACATCTGCTGTGTAATGTTTATATTTTTATAGAATAAATTATACTTTTTAAGTCTTTAATTATTATTATTAATGTTGTTATGCTGTCTATTTTTACATAAATTCATTCATGTTTTGTTTATGTAATTTAATTGTGTCGTATAATTAATATTAATAATAATGAAATAATGCTTAATTTTATGAAATGTCTTTTACTACAACATGACTTGTTATGTTATGGCTTTTAAATATTTCATAAGATAAGGTGCTGCCAAAATTAATTTAAAAATTTATTATATTTAAATTTAATAATTTTGATTTGTTATTATATTTTTATCTTACAATTATCTTAATTATAATTGTAGTGACAACGGTTATAAGTTTTATAGTTAGTGCACCAAATCATTAGTGAGAGATGATTATTTTGCTACTTTTTATAAGAAACCTTATTGTATTATAGTTTGTTATATTGTCGCTTTAGGTTCAGTTATAAAAATAGTAAATGTGCTTGTAATTAATGAGAAAAGATATAATAAATCAAATAATTTGAATAATTATTTAGAGTTAAAATTCTATATCAGTTACAAAACATACAAGGGATTTTTTAAGTTTCATCATTTTAATTTTATGCTTTAAAATCTTATTTTAAAATTCTCAAAAATATTTGTTTTCTTTTAAGTTTTGTTTTGAAAAATCCCTTTGCACTTTAAATAAAAAATTTTCAATCTTTTAAATTCCCACCTCTCTGTGGATACAACAACTTTTCTGTATGGCTGTAAGCCGTTTTGAGGCTCTATGAATAAGAAGCAGCACCTGCTTTGCTGCTTAAGGTTTTTGAAACCCATTGCGCCTAAGCTTGTCAATTTGGCCCATTAAAAAATCAAATTTTTCCACAGCAGCCCATATCATAAAGGAATCTATATCAAATGGAGCAAGAAGTGGTGTAAATTACAAGAAGACCTTCTCAATTTTTATTTTATTTTTTATGAGTTGTAATTTAATTATCCAAAAGGACCCTGTCAAAGATCCATCATTAATTTTTTTATGTTATAGTTTTATATAATGTTGTGATAACATGTTTATGCATTATAACATGTCACTTAGGACAGTGTCCCTTTTTTAGTTAATGTAACATGACATGCACACATTTGTATATTATTTCATATTTACTAAAGTTGTTTATAATATGATTTAATATGTTATTAGAATTAATTTAATATGATTAAATTAATTGGGTTGGTTTATATATAATTTTATTATTTATTTAATCAACCAAATAATGTGAATTTCGTTTTAATAGTTAAAACTCAGTAAAATTCATATTAATTCAAGGTTATCTAATTTTACTTTTTTAATTTTAGGTAGTTTAGATTATTCATAATAAATCTAGATTTTCTAAAAATCTGATAATTTATTTAAGTATAAATAGGATAAGATCTTATTATCACATACTTATAACTAGTAATTAAAATCAGTTTTATTTGCTGAGATTTATAAAACATAGGATGTTTTATAACATAAAATATATCATTTTAAAATAATGAGTGGGAGAAGGTAATATGTCAATATAACCTATGGTCTCTACTATTAGTACAGCACTGTGAGATTTAGGTGATGCCTTGCAATGCTTTGATTTCGTCCTCCCTACGGAGGGTGTCCATCTAAATCAATAACTAGGTTGGCTTTCAAGAGATGGGGTTGTATAATGTATTTCAAAATTTACCTACCATATGGCGACAATTTTAAGTTGTTATTAAAACATAAAATAGTGGGTCACACTCATGAAGATATAATTAAATTGTTAGAAAATATGAGATTTTTTGAGTATATTTGTTAATTGAGAATGTCTCAATTCAATTTATAAATAATTTAACCTATCCTATGGCGGTACTTTATTTATTAAATTGAATAATCATGGAATTTATAATACATTTTATGTGTTTTTCCATATGCATCATGCATTACATTAATATTGTACTTGTTTGTGAAAACTATAAGCTTGTTCTGACAGAGGAATGTCCTTTATCGCTTGATGCCCAATGCCTCTCGTAATGTACGAGAAGCATATGATTGCTAGATCGAGGCAAATAACAAGGCTCGTTGCTACCTTTTGGTTGGCATGTTTGACATGCTTAGGATGTAGTACGAAAACATGGAGACTGCTTATGAAATAATGTAGTCTTTGCAAGACATGTTTGGAAGTCCTTATGAAAAGGTATGCCATAGAGCTGTAAAGGCTGTAATGAATGCCAAAATTAAGGCAAGGGTCTCGATTCAGAAAACATGTTCTCGACATGGTTAACTATCATCATGAGGACCGAAGTAAATCAGGCAGTGATAATGAAGCCACATAGGTGGGGATGATTTTAGAAACCCTCTCCCTTGCATTCCTTCAGTTTAAAAGCGACTATTTCATAAACAAGCTGAATTATAACATGACTGAGTTGCTTAATGAGCTACAAACTTTCAAGTCTATCTTGAAAGAGTGAGTAGAAGGTGAGGCAAATATGATGCTCAACCTTCGTCTTTTGCTAAAAAGAACAGAAAGAGGAAGAAGAAAACTAAAGGAAGTGGTAAGTCTAAGAGTAGAGGAAAACCTAAGAAGAACAAGAGCAAAAACAAGAAATAGAGCTCAAAGAAAAAGAAGCCCAAAGGAAAATGTTTCTACTATGGTGCAGTTGGGTACTGGAAGAGAAACTGTAAGAACTATCTTCAGGAGCTTAAAGAAAAGAAGAATAACGAATAAATCATATTTACTCATTTTAGATGCTTGTTTAGTTGAAGATGATACTTCAACTTGAATAGTTGATTCAGGGACAATTAATTACATTTTTTCTTCTTTACAGATGTTTGTTTTTCAAGGGTGCTTGTTGGTAGGAGCAAACAATGAGAATGAAGAAAAAGAGCAGTTTTTTGGCAAGAAGCAATTGGAGTTGTTAAACTTTATTTTAAAATAAGTTTTTATTGTTGAATAATATTTATTACATTTCTAGTTTCCATAGAAATTTGATTTATGTTTCTAGATTATTTAAATAAATATGTAATGTTTCTTTTAATAGTAATTATATTTGTATTTCCAAAATTGATTTGAATATTTGTTCTATATATCGAGAAAATAGCCTTTACACTTTAACGCCTAACGAAAAATCATTGTTCAATTCAAAGTTGAACAACAAAAACTCAAAAGGCAAAAGGTCTTTTTTGATAATGAAACATACTTATGGCACCTTAGGTTAGGTCATATTAATCTTGAGAGGATTAACAGACTAGTAAAGGTTGGTTCTTTAAGAGTTCATTACCAGTTTGTGAATCTTATCTAGAGGCAAAAATTACTAAAGGCCTTCTCTACAAAAGGCAAAAAGGCCAAGAAACCACTTGAGTTAATACATTCGGACGTTTGAGGTCCATTGAATGTATAAGCACATGGTTGTCATGAATACTTTGTCACATTTATTGACGATTATTCGAGGTATGGACACATGTACCTAATGAAAAGGAAATATGAGACATTTAGAAAGTTTAAAGAATTCCAAACGGAAGCTAAAAAGCAATTAGGAAAGTCAATGAAGACTTTTCGATTTGATCGAGGAAGAGAGAACCTTGATACTAAATTCAAGAATTATTCGATAGAACATAGTATTGTATCACAACTCAAAGCATCTGGAACACCATAACAAAATGGTGTTGCTGAGAGAAGAAAATTGGATGTTGCTTGACATGGTGAGATCTATGCTTAACTACTCATCATTACCCACTTCATCTTAGGATGTACACTGCAAACCATAGTGTATCTTTTGAGCATAGTTCCATCCAAGTCTGTTCTTAAAACACCCTTAGAGTTATGGAATGGACGTAAACCTAGTAATGGCATATCCGTATATGGAGATATTGAACACATGTGCTGAAAGAAAAGACTCAGAAGCTAGAACCATGTTTTAAAGTACGCTTGTTTGTAGGATGTCTAAAGGGAATGAGGGGAGGTTTGTTTTATAATCCTCAAGAGTAAAGGTATTTATATAAAAAAATGCCACTTTTCTTGAGGATGATTATATGACAAACTATAAACCTCGCAGTAAAGTAGTACTTGAAGAGTTACTTTATGATCAGATTCGACTGCAACCAACAACTATTGTCAAAGGACAAAAAAAGGAGACTATATCTCCAAATCAAGATGTCATACCACCTCGACATAGTAGGAGGGTTATGAGACCACCTACTCGCTATAGGAAAATTGAAGAAGTACATGTTGCTATCTCTGATAATAGCGAGGATGATCCATTCACGTATCATCATACAATGGAAGATTCTTATAAGGAGAAATGGCTGGAGGCTATTAACCTATCATAGAGTCCATATACTCTAATTCAGTCTGGGAACTTATAGATCTATCTAAAGAGATAAAAACCATAGCATGCAAATGGATCTACAAGAGGAAAAGAGGAATGAATGGGAAAATTGAGACTTTCAAAGCTAGGCTTGTAGCAAAGGGTTACATCCAAAAGGAAAAGTTGAATATGAAGAGACTTTCTTACCTGTAGTTATGCTTAAATGCATTCGAATTCTTTTATCCGTTGTTGAATGACTTGCAAAGGGAAGTCAAGATTGCCTTTTTGAATGGCTATCTTGAAAAAAGCATCTATATAGTGTAATCGGAAGGGTTTATGATCAAAGGTCAAGAGCAAAAGGTTTGCAAGTTGAAAAGGTCCATCTATGGACTTAAGCAAACTTTAAGATCTTGAAACTTAAGATTTTATGAGACAATCAAGTCTTATGGTTTTAATCAAAATGTTGATGAACTTTATGTATACGAATACATCAAAGATAAGAAGGTAGTCTTCTAAGTTCTTTATGTAGATGATTCTGCTCATTGGGAATGATGTAGGAATATTATCTAATATAAAGAAATGTCTCGCCAATCAATTGTAAATGAAAGATTTGGAAAAGGCAAGTTATGTTCTTGGAATCCAACTCATAAGAGATCGCAAGAACAAATTGTTTGTGTTGTCTCAGGCATCATACATCGATAAGGTGTTTATCAAATTTTTGATGCAAGACTTTAAGAAATTTAATTTACGTACACTCCATGGAGTTTATCTTTCAAAAGTGCAGTGTCTTAAGACACCTTAAGTGGAAGAAAATATGAGACGGGTACTTTATGCATCTGTAGTAGGAATTCTAATATTTGCAATGTTGTGTAAAAGGATTGACATTTGCTATGCAGTGGATATAGTCAGTTGGTGTCACTCTAATCTAGGATTAAATCATTGGGGCTGTCAAACACATTCTTAAGTATCGTAGGAGAATGAGAAACTATATGCTGGTATACTCTAGTGAGAATTTGATTCCTACTAGATACACTAATTTTGATTTTCAGTCAGACAAAGGCACATGTAAATCTACGTATAGATCAGTTTTAATCTTGATGGTGGAGCCATAATTTGGAGAATATTAAACAAGCTTGTATTGCTGATTTAACTATGGAAGCTAAATATGTAGTTGCTTGTGAAGTAGCTAAAGAAGATGTTTGATTCTGTAAGTTCTTAAATGATCTAGAAGTTATTCTAGACATGGATAAACCACTTACATTGTATTGTGATAACAGTGGTACAGTGGCAAATTCAAAAGAACCTAGAAGCCAGAAAAGAGGAAAGCATATAGAGCGAAAGTATCATTTGATAAGAGAGATAGTGCATCAAGGTGATATGAAAGTTGTGAAGATTGCATCAGAAAACAATCTTGTCAACCCTTTCACTAAGACATCACTTGCAAAGAGTTTCGAGGACATTTAGAAGGGTTAGGTCTAAGAGACATGTCTCACCTACTTTAGGGCAAGTGGGAGCTTGTTGAGATTAATGCCCTACAAGCAGTGGACATTGTACATATTGTTAATAAATAAATAAAATGACATTCATAATTAATTTTGGTTGCTTATGTGTATTATGAATACTACAATAACATCAATAAAATTTCATGATTATTAATGTGATTATAAATTTAGCATATAAGTGTTATATGCTTAAGAAAAAAATTATAGATAATAATCTAAATAGTCCATAATAATTAATTAAAGGTTAGGATCTTAAATTAAATATTATAAGTGTGGTCCAATCACATTGAGAATAAAATAATCTTATCCGGCCTATTAATATAGAGACATTGGATTAAAGGTACTTTAGTATAATAAGATTATATAGGAATAGACTAGATAAATTATAAATCTCTAATAACCATATGTTACAAATATAATATTTAAATTTATTACTATAATGATCATATATATGATAGTCTCAATCCTGAGTATTTATTAGACTCCTATTTATGACATCATTTTTTTTACTTGTATAGTAAGATTTGTTTAAAGATAGATCATAACTGTTGTATCTTAGAAACATAATGAAATAAATGGCTCGAAATAATATTATACAGACATAGAATCTATTCCTTCCTTATGGAAGTTAGAAAGATAGTTTTCTTGAGTGGTGATTTAAGACTTGAATAGTAAAGTGCTCATTCATAGTAAGATTATGAATGAACTATTCATTATAGAATCATTAGAACTCAAAGATAGAGATATAATAAGAGAAGTGAATGGAAATTGAACCCAACTCTTGTTATGAACTATTTATGAAAGACTAACTTATATGTAATAATTATATCAATAGACTACTCACTAATTTTCTTTAAGTAATTATCACTATAATTTCAAGAGTGCAGTTTCAAGTTTTGAGTAGAGTAACACTAAAACAAATAAATTTGGCACATTAATTAAAGAGTTTAATTAATTATCAAATTTATTGGTTCTTGAATTATAGGTCCATAGGCCCAAATGCCACCTTCTCTATAATACTATACTAGACTAATGCATATAATGAATTATGCATATTTAATTTGGAGTTATTGTATTTCAAATTAATTATTTCACACTAAAACTTATTAATTTAACATAAGCAAAAGTTTTCTGTCACATATAATATAATATGATAAATATTGTCATATTTAATTGAGCAATGGTTTATTAATTAATTATATTTGATTAATAAGATTGATTAAATATGTTTTGAATTAATTAATTAATTATATTTAAATAATATGACTATCTAAATATATTTTGATTTTGTGTGTGACACATGTGTGGTGGGACCATACTATATCTATCCCAACACAGACACAAGATTAAATAATTGATTAATTATTTTAAAATTCATTTTAAATAAATATGATTTATTTTAAAATTGAATTTAAATAAATAAGAGTTATCTAAATTATTTGAATATATATATATATTCACGTAAATTGTCTTTAAACTAATTATATATAGACACACACATACGTACAACCTTTTGTACGTGGTTATTAGTTTATAAAAAAAAAAAGGAAAGAAAGGAAACGGGATATGAGATATCAGGTAAAACCACTTACCCTTAACATGTGCTTAGGAGATTTTATTTCTAGATATGTGCATGTAACTTCCTTTAGTGATAGGAGTTATTGGGCTTTATTTTTAAATTTAAAATTAATTTAATTAATAACTAAGGGTTAATTACATAGTTGTACTTCTTAGTTTTAAGTATTTCTTAACTTGTCACTTTGTTCTTAGAAATTACAAAGGTATTTTTAAAATTTTAAAAACTTATTTTTATTTCATCCCTTGAATGGAAAAAATTAGGTAAAACAACATGATTATCTTTAAATGGTTACGATAATGTATTTTTTAAGTTAAAAAAGTCTACAAGAGATAAAATTGAAATAAGTTTTTCAAATTCAAAAGATACCTTCGTAGTTTTTAAAAACAGAGGGACAAATTAAGAAATAATGAAAACTAAGAGGTATAATTATAGGATTAACTCTAATAACTAATTGCTCAGTTATAAAAGAGAGAATATATTAGTTTTTTATGTTACATTATTTTTTATGAAACTCCTGAGCGAAAAGTTAAGAGTTCTTTTCGCTAAAAAAATTCTGCTATCTCCTGTGTTGAGTTTCATAGCAGAACCAAAAAAGTATGAAATAATCCATCTTTTAGTTGATGCCCACTCTTCATTCCATTGGTATGAAGGATTGGCTTGAAAAATCGTAATGTCTAAGAACCAAGTTAAAAAACACTTATAGGTCTTTAAAAGTTTGAAACAAATTTTTCTATGCTTTTAACGTTTAATTAAAATTATATATCTATTCCCCATAAAGTTTTTTGAAAATTTTTGTTTATCAATCTATCTGGTTTTCTGCTACTTTTAATATTAAATTCCAACCAGTGTCTGCAGGTTAAGCAATTTGGTGAACATGTCAAACAAGTAAAAATATCTGTCCTTTAAAGTATCTATCCAAGTGATTATGTGTCGATTACATAAAAACAATGTCAGTTTATTTGGTTGATTAGTTGGATCAGCCAATGACATGAAAAATAGAATCAGATTTTTTTCGAACGTTCTTTTAAGAAATGCAATGCTTTGCACATTGAACGAAATGAAAGAACGAAAACAATAGAGCTCTATACAGGCGAAGTAGCAGAGCAGAGCAGGAGAAACGAGAAAAGGGGTATTTTCATCTGTTCCATAGTGCTTCCCAAAATAACAGACAATATGTACAAAAGAGTGTCAAATAAAAAGGAAAATCTCACCAGAACGACCAAGTAAAGAGGAACAAAGGACAATGAAATGATAAAAGAAGTACAATGTTTGGAAATGATCAAAAAGGGTAGATTCTTTACCTTGAACTCACGGTGAAGACGACAGGTATGGTAACTTGAAGAGCAACGGTGGCAGAGGCAAAAGATGAAGGGAAATGATAGAGGAAGTGTTGTCTGATTTGTTGAGAAGCCTTGAAAAATTTAAAATGAACAGTGATTAAAAAGACTCATGTCATTATTTTTTCAGCAGTATTTTTTTTTTTTTTGGGAAAGGAATCAAGTGTAGTTATTACATGTAGAAGCCATTTGAAAAAAGTTGCGGCTTTGGCTCTTTTCTTGTCATTTTCTTTATGACTATAAGGAACGGGTTCTTTTTTCATTTATTAATTTTCACATTTATTTATATTGGTTCAAATCTTTATATCGATGTTTCGTTGGGAATCATTTATCTCGTAAGTCTTGGCTCTAACCGGTGACCGTCAAAGTAACGAGGCCTAGCAATTCGATTAGTTTGTGGATCAATGTCATTCTTTTTTTTTATTCTTTAGTCATTCTTTTCTGTTTAAATACATTGGTTATATTTGTTTTAGGTTTATTTACCTTTTTACAAATGTGTTCAAGTTTGTTCAAAAGTTCTATTGTTAATTTTTAACTCATTAAATATATAATTCAATATATTATAGAAATTTATTTTTCCAGTTAACCCTCAACTTCAACTCCAAAAATGCTCAAAATTCCTTTAAATATAAAAATGAGTGTATTTTAAAAACGTACGAAATGTATTAAACTAAAGGTTTTGACTTCAAAAATATCCAAAATAATCTCATAACTGTAATTTTTTTTTGTTTGTTTTCTTCTTGTTCTTGAAAGTTTTAGTTTTTTAGGTGCTATTTTAGTGAATGATAATTTGGTTATTTTTGAAGGTCAAAAATAATTGTATCAAGATAAGGTATAAATTTGTGTGTTAAATTGAATTTGAAAGGTATGAATGATTGATATAAAAAATAGATATAAATTTTAAATAAACCTAAAACATAGGTAGGGTGTGAAAATATTAATATTCTTTTGTTTTATTATGTTGAATAGGCCAATTACATTGGATATGGTTCTTTCATTCCAGATTCATTTATTTATTTATTTATCCTTCATTTCAATTATCTCTTTTACACGTTGTTGGGGTATACTTGGCATCATGTTCTCGAAGAGCACTCCTTGGCTGTTTGGCCACCTTGCTTAGATAAAGCCATTTTTGGATATCTACTAATTCCCTTAGGGTTGACACTTCTTCCCGAGGTGCTCTACAAGGCCTCCATTGCCGCCACACAAGATGTTGCCTTCTCGGAAAGAACAGGTGCTCGAGATGGACTAACATAGACTGCAATCATGCAACAACTCATTTCCAAAGGCTGATACATGCCCTCATTACAGTCTTCAGATAAAGGGTTGACCACCCTTTTGCAATTGTGACACTTGTCACTTACCTCATGACACCACCTGATAGGACACCTAGGTCATGGGTCAAACTTGCCTTACACCCAGCCCAAGTGGTGGCCTATAACCTGAGAAGTACGTGGACTTTCTCACTTAATTCTATTCCTGATCTCGGTCATATAGGTACCTTACTTAAGCATTGGACAGCTCTTGGCTGGCACCACATTGGTGTCCCCTTGACTTCCAAAGCATACCCTCTTCTTGTCGCAGGTACTCCTTGGTAAGTTGAGACAAGCTAGGCAGGTAGTCCGACCACCACACACAGTCGCACGTGGAGTTGATCAACTAGCAGAGTATCAACAGTTTGGCATTAGAAGGAGGGCCATGTTGCTTTCTAGCATTTCCATTAGACAGCATCCTCACTTGACATGGCCACGAGGGGAAACACTCGGGATAGGGCTCCCTGACAAAAGAGGTCAAGGAACACCCAAGACCAAAACAGTACAGACCTCACGGCAGGCCACATATAGCCTGGTCCTGATCCGACAGGTAGGGCAACTGCATGGAGCAACCCTGGCCACCGAGGACCCCATTCGAGAATTGACCACTACAGTATGCCTTTTAATGTAGCACATGGCATAACAACAAGCACAACAACCGCCCCCGCTTTCCTTTCGTTGGCCCTAGAAGACCATGTAGGTGGTCGAGCAAGGCAGAGGCACAGTTCCCACAACAAGGGAGACCCCGATTAAGCCAGAACCTAAGCTTTGGAGAGTGTCTCCCAAAGTAACCACTTAGTCCATGATGATCGGCTCGGGCCCCGAGATGCCAGTAATGCTTCCTACAAGGTTCACGAGCCTTAGTTTTTGACAAGCTCAAGAGCTAAGAACTTACCATGCCTTAGACCAACCAGAAATCCAAGGCAACAATAGGGTAGAGGGTGGAGCCCTATATAGGGTAGAATAACTCAAAGACACCAACAACATTCAACTACGAGACCTACGGTGGCAAATTGATTAGATTAGAAACAGTCACTGTGGAGTCAACAAGGGTGGCATGCCACCTTTTACTGATGCAATCATGAGGATCCCATGTCGAACAAATTTAAGGTGTTGTAAATCAAGGCGTATGATAGAACATGATGCTACAAAATGCCTAGCAATGTCGCACTATGTAAGGCACTCTCATTGACTTTGACCAGCTCTGCTCGACAATGGTTCAAGCATATAGAGCTGGGCACTATGAGATCTTTTGTGCAGATGTCTGACACATTCTTGATAGCCTTCGCCTTGTCTAGGACAAGAAGGAAGGAAGTAACTCATCTTTACGCTGTGATGCAAGGAGATGAGGATGTGTGGGACTACATTAATCGCTTTACCCGAGTAGCCTTAGATGTGAGGCACATCAAAGATGAGACCCTTAAGCATGCCTTGTGTGAGGAATTTGAGGCAGGCCTACTTTGGTCTCTTGCCTTGGAGCAGTCCGAGCACCTTTTCCCAAATGCTCACATTTGCCTAGAGGTACGCAGACACGGCGGACTACATGAAGTGCCACCGAGATAGGGAGGGGAGTAGCAAAGGGGGGAAAAAGAATAAGGATCCACCCGACCAAGCAACAAAATGTTGAAAATGGACAAGTCAAAATTTTAACTAGGAAATTCCAAAGCTACACACCCTTGGTCGCCACTATCGACGAAGTGCTAAACCAAGTAAGCAACCGCAGTCTATTATTGGACCCGCCTCTATTAAAAGGGAACTGAACAAAGCGAGACCAAAATAAGTATTGCAACTTTCACCAGGACATTAGGCATAACACAATATTGTATTCAGTTAAAAGATCAAATCGAGAGACTCATCCAAGATGGACACCTCAGGGAGCTTGTCAAACAAGTTCTCACCCCCGTCAACAACGCAAGAGGAAATGACCAACTGGTTGGGGAAAACCAACAAAGAACACAAAACGCTAGTAGTATGAATGCTACAGACCCGCCAAACATTGTACATATGATCTTCGATGGGCCAATTACTAGGGATACCACTAGTAGTCTATAGGCCTATTCCTGGGATGCCTGTTTGGTTGAAGGAGGATCTCATGAACATGTCCAAGCATATCAACAAGATATGCCGGCAGGAAGATGTTGCAATCACCTATACCAATGAGTAGGTGGATAGGCTTATCCACCTGTATAATGATGCCCTAGTGTGCGAGCTGCATATTGCGAACAACATTGTTTGATGGGTATTGATTGACAACGGTAGCTTGATAGAAATTCTGTTCAAGCAAGCCTTTGACAAATTAGGAGGCCAACCTGGAACACCCTGAATGCTGTGGTCTCTACATCCACTTGGCCATGAAGTTCCCTATGGAGAATGGAGTAAGAGTGATAAGGTCAAAACATAAAGACTCCAAAGATTGCTATGTCGAGGCCATGAAGGAGGTGGCAGCTTGGTAGTTAAATGTCTCTACCATTTACAAGGAGGAAGCGATCGAATTTCCTACCGAGGAGGGACCAAAAATGCTATCCGACTTAGACTCCTAGATTTTTTAAGAAGAATTACAGGCAGCATCCATGGAAGATCTTGTCTTGTAACACCTAGATCCCGAACATCTTGATCGAACAACCATGCTCAGCTTTTAGCTAAAACTTAAGATTCAAGCAGACTTGGAGAAGTTCTTAACAGAATATTGGGACATATTCGCCTAGTCCCATGAGGACATACCTGGGATTAACCCGAGCATGATCTACCACCATATGAATGTCAATCGCCAACATAAGCCAGTCATCTAGAAGAGAAGGACCTTTAACCCAGAGAGGTATGCTACCATTAACGAGGAGGTTTAGAAGCTGCTAAAGGTCGGGTTTATCTGAGAGGTTACTTACCCTAAGTGGCTGGCGAACGTGGCCTTAGTCAAAAAGGCCAATAGGAAGTGGCAAATCTGTATTGACTTTACGAACCTAAAGAAAGCCTACCCAAAGCATTGTTTCCCTCTATCTCAGATTAACCAGTTGGTAGATGTAACTATTGGTAATGAACTGCTAAGCTTCATTAAATGTCAACTTGGGGTACAATAAAATCAGGATTGCCGAGAAAGACTAAGTCAAAACTACATTCACGATCAATTAGGGACTATTCTATTATGTCGTAATGCCATTCAGCTTAAAGAACATCGGTGCTACCCATCAACGCCTAGTGAACAAGATGTTTGTTTAATGAATTAGGAAGACCATAGAGGTATACATTGACGACATGCTCGTAAAGTCTGTTTGAGTAGCCAATCATATTGCCGTTCTCTGAGATAGCTTTAATGGCCTTCGAGAATACAAAATGAAGCTTAACTCAGCCAAATGTGCATTCGGGGTGAAATCAAGAAAGTTCCTTGGATTCATAATCAACCACTATGGCATTAAGGTCAACCTTGCCAAGGTCCGAGTAGTGGTGGACATGTATTCCCCCCGCATAGTTAAGGGAGTCCAAAAGCTTATCAGAACAATTGCCGCTTTGTCCAGATTCATCTCTGGGTCCATTGACAAGTGCTAACCTTTTTTTTCAAGGACTCAACGGGAGTTTTGGGTAGAGCAGAGAGTGTAAGTAAGCATTTTGGAGTCTTAAAAGGTACCTGTCTATATTACCACTCCTATCCAAACCTCTGTCGGGAGAGATGCTTTATGCTTACATAGCGGTGTCTGAGAAAGCTGTCAGCTCAGTCCTAGTCCAAGAAGAAAAAGGAGTTCAAAAGCAGGTCTACTACACCAACAAGGCTTTCTAGGGAGCTGAGTAGAGTTACCACCATTGGAAAAGCTAGCCTTAGCCCCTTATTATCTCTACTTAGAAGCTTCCTTATTATCTCTACTTAGAATCTTTGGCCACACTTACAAGAGCACACAATTTGAATCCTGACCAAGTACCCCTTACGCTAAATCCTCTAAAGTCCAGAAATTTTTGGTTAGATGGCCAAGTGGTCAGTTGAGCTCAGGGAATTTAAGATATAGTTTATGCCCAAAACGATGATTAAAGCATAAGCTTTTGTCAATTTATAGCTGTATCATAAGTCGAGTAGGTTACACCTTTAGCCAAAAAGGCACCCGTGGAGGACTTTTATCCTACCAGCAGTAGTGCAAGTAGGCCTATGCTCGAATAGAAATTATTCATGGACGGGTCATGTAGCATGAAGGGATCATGTACTGGGCTCTTCCTCATTAGTTTGGATGGTTACAAAACTAGCTATGTGCTTCGATTTGATTTCAAGGCCTGTAACAATGAGGTCGTATATGAAGCAATGATAGTCGATCTCGTGATTGTACGGGAGCTTGGGGTGGATCACATCCACGTTTATAACGATTCTATGCTCAAGGTTTAGCAAGTAACCAGTAGATTCCGAGCTCAGAATTAGTGCATGATTGCTTACTTGGGTGAGATTTAAGCTCTACTTGTGCAATTCAATAACCTTTTAGTTACCCAAATTCCTAGAGTAGAGAACGCGAAAGCCGATACACTTGCTCGGCTAGCTTTGGGTCTTAAAGATAGCGACTTGATGTCAGTACTAATCGAGAGGCTACTCGAGCCGAGCATCAGAAGAGAAGAATCTATGAGTAAAGCCACCAAACAGGCAGGAACCTAGATGGACCCGATTATCCGATACCTAACCACATCTGAACTGCCTAGTGGCCGAGAAGAGGCCTAACGCATTCGTAACAGGTTGGCTCAGTATTTGATGATCAAGGGCAGACTTTACCGATGCGCCTACTCTACACCATATCAGTGGTGTATCAGATCATAAGAGGGCTAGTATCTTATGGAAGAAATCCACAGTGAGCTATACGTCAACCACACGGATGAACGTTCCTTGTCCCTTAAATGTATTCGCTAACGTTACTATTGGCCGACCATGGACCAAAATTACAAAGAATATACCCGTAAAGGCCTCAAGTGCCAATAGTTTGCTCAAGCGATTAGACACCATGCTGAGCCGTTCAACCCAGTTGTGTACACCTAGTTGTTCACCAAGTATGCCATTGACGTCATAAGACCTCTCCTAATAGCCCAATCATGATTCAAATATTACATAGTGGCCATCAATTACTTAACAAAGTGGGTAGAGGTCGAGTCCTACACCGACATGATCGAAACTGAGCGCTAATCTAGAAGAAGATAATTTGTCAATATGGCATCTCATACACAATTTTCACCAAAACACCAAGCAATTCAAAGCAACAAGCCTCTTAAAGATGTGTGAGCAGCTTGGCATCAAGAAGGTCTTCTCTTTGCTGGGATACCCCTAGAGTAACGGGCAAGCTGAGCTGTCAACAAGACTATCAAGGACAACCTGAAGAAGAAACTGGAAGGCCTCAAAGGCACTAAGATCAACGAGCTCCTAAAAGTACTCTAGGTATATCGCACACTGTTCGAACGGCCATGGGAGAGATTCCTTTCTCCTTGGGCTACAAAGCTGAAGCTGTGATCCCGGTGGAGGTTAGCTTGTCGAGTTATAGGGTGGAGCATTATGATGAGCAACAAAATGCTAAGCTCATGATGGCCAAACTTGACTTAGTAGAAGAGAAGCAAGATACTGGATACATTTGAACAGTTGCTCGAAACCAAGTCATGGGTCAATACTATAACAAGCAGGTGCAACTGAGAAGCTTCATGGTTGGAGACTTAGTCTTGAAAAAGGTGATCGTCATGTGACCTAGGCTTGGATCCTTTGGGCCTAAATAGGACAGATTATTTAGAGTGGTCGGCATCGTCCCACCTGGCATGTACAAAATTGCTGACGTCGAAGGAAGCGTGCTTGCCCATTCGTGGAATGCCGAGCACTTAAAGAGATTTTAATGTTAACCCAGAAGCTAAACCACTTTTTGACCTTTGGCCCTGATATTCGTTTTGTAAACTTTACAAAGATCTACTAACTAGGGCAGGAAATGAATGTCCACTAAGTATACGTCAATAAATACAAATTCAAGAATTCAATTCTAAGTAATGGAATAAAAAATGGACTGAAATGACACCATAGTTTGAGCTCGGTCTACCACAAGGGGGAGGGGGGCATTTTAACTCCCCATTGGGGGGCTGGTTGACATAAAACCTGACTGTAGATGAACTTGAAACCTGACCATAAATGAACTTGAAACACTAGTTCATTAGGCTAATTACACCACGGACTACCCAACCTAGGCACACCAAGCATTGGCTACCTTAGGGATAAAAACTCCCGACCTTAAAGGGCTTAGCAAGCTTGGGAGGTACAAGGGTATTATGACATCATACCCCAAATTTGAGTAGAACATGCTTAAAAGAAATAGAGTATGCTTAAAAAAAAGACAAACAAAAGCATAAATTCGAACAAAACTTGAGAAAAATTTGAATGTATCATATAAATGAATGTTTGGGGGAGGTACCATAGTCGGACACCTCCTATACCTGGGCGTAAATAAACAAAAGAAGAAGATGAGCACTGGAACCCTAAGGGTCAGGTTGGATGTTATCTCTGCATCCTCGGCGTCTAAGTCAACAACAGCTTATGCTGCTTCTTACTCTTGCCCACCACCATCTTTCTTGATCGAGGCTGGGTTTTCCTCATTCTTACCCCTTCTTCGCCTCCATCCTCCTCTTCCTCTAGATCAGCAACAAGTGACAAATCAAGCGAGGCCGCCTCGGGATGCTTTGAAAGGATATAGCCTTGTAAATCCTTCATCTCGAGAAAGTAATTGTCAAAGAACTCCTTAGTGCGTTTGAAGTCCTCCACCACTTGGGTCAGCTTGCTTGGCAGTTCCTCCCTAAGGAACCTCTTGTGTACCTCCTTGGCTACTCAAGTCATTTCTTATGCACCCAAAAGGTCAACTTGAACCCTCTAATCCTCTTCTTGGGCTTGGTTGGCCTCCTCCCTGGCCACTTCTAATTCAACTCTCATTGCGGCCAACTCACTAACACTCTCCTCTAGCTTCTCCTCGGCCTCAGCAGCCTTTACGGTGGCCTTATTGGTCGCCTCCCATTGCACCTTGACCTATTTCTTGACCTTGAGGTCGGTAATTTTCAAGGATGCATAAGCTTGCAACATTTAGCGTTAGTAAAGCCAAATAAAAATAAAAGAAAAAGAAGCTCAAAATTTGAGATCAAACCTACTTGAACGAGCTATTGGAAGGTCGATTCGTAGCACTCCTGATAGTGTTATGCCAAATAGAGCTGAAGAAGTTCTTTGGGGACACTAGCTCACCAAAGCACTTGATGACAGACGGGCGTAGTGCATACCATATACTCGGCTGGCCAGTTGGAGGAATCAGTAGTGGTAGAGGTGGAAGAATATTATGGCTCATCGAAGACCCTTGATAAGACGCCTGCCTAAGTTGTTGGGCACTTAGGGGGTAACAACCTCGGGCTGCTCGGTTATTTTTCTTTTGGCACTAACCTTGCCCTTGCCCTTGCCTTGGCTCTAGACCTCTATGATCTACCAGAGCCTTTCTTTTCTAGAAAGTTAGCGGGACAACATATCTGCAAGATGGGAGAAGTTTAAGAATGATCGACAAAAGCATCTACAAAAAAAGATATTAGTCCTCGGGTCAAACCTCCAATATGGAGTAGGCCTGGTAGGTAGAGAAGGCTAATCATGTCCCTGAGGTCTTCGTCGGCAATGGATGGCCCTAGACAGAGGCTACCACCATAAAAGTCCTCGAAAGACAACAATGACTCTCCTGGGTTGTTAGCACCACTGCAATAGGCTACTATAACTTGCTTGGCCGCCCAAGCACACGGAACATTATCACGTTGGGGGTTGGTTGAGTTGGAACCCCCAAACCAGCCATAGTTTGTTAACTTCATTTTGCTCAGGAAAAATGCCTACTATTGGATAGCATCAGGCTTCTTCAATAGATCCTCAATAGACTACGTTAACAACCTCAACATCCATGACTTTTTTGACCCTAGATGACCCCGCTCAAACTTTACAACCTTGACGCCTATGGCCTTTTTGACCATAGATGGTGCTGCTCTAACCTTGTCGACACGGTTTGGTCGGTCCCAAGCTAGGATAGCTATCTTTCATCGACATAAAACCAATCAAATTTCCAAAGGTTTTTAAGTCAGGGTTGCGAGTGATAAAGTCCTCGAAAAAGCCGACAAAGGAATACCACCTGATTTGCCGTGGAAGTTTCTTCATCTTGAACATTTTCTTAAACATACCCCACAATATCCCTGTTGCATGGCTATACATCCATACCACATACATGTCGATAAGCGAGTGGTAGCAATTAGGATTCAACTGTGCAAGGCATACATTTAGGTCATGGGGGCTCGATGCATGAACGTGTGCAATGGAAGGCGAAGTTTTGCTCGAAAGAACTCTGTGTAAAGCGTAATACATCCCTCTAGTGATATGATTAGGGAATCTTTAACCCTAGGCAAAATTAGTTCTATAGCCATGGAGCAGGGCCTAGGTCATCGCCAATGTGTAGTTCGTGGCTAAAGTTTGATTGGGTCGGCGTACTCTATAGATTATTGCTCCCTGAACCCTAGTCTCTAAAGCCATAGGGCTCCCTCTTCATCCTTGATGCTGTTGCCTCCTTAGACTGGTTGGCTCTGCTCGGAAATATCTTACTTGATGTAAACTTCACTCACTACTTGGGCCTCTTCAGCTACGACTCGACTAGAGGAGCTTGGCTCACTTGCAACAGCCGCCAAACTACACACTTCTATTCAGTCACTCGAGACATACTTGTAGTAATTGCCTCTATGTAAGGGTCCTCCCCCTACATCGTTGGATCAGAACCATTTCTTCAAGGAGATTAAGTCTTGATCGGGGGCAGTCCTTTGCCCCAAACTAAGGATCTGGGCCAATAGAGCTGCTCCTTCTTGCTCGGTCACTCTCTTGGTACTTCCCCCCTCTTTAGAGCCTAGTCGGTCAAACAGTGAATGTCTCATGGCCGATTAGACATCTGACCATGAGACATTCACTCATAGGTTATAGAAGTCACTCAGATTACTTATATTTGTGTTCAGGAATTACCTGTTCGAGATTGATTGATCAAGTTTGAAAGTTCCTTAAGTTCTCAAGCTTTTTGTTTGGCAGCTAAAATG
The DNA here is from genome assembly GCA_025403435.1 of Artocarpus heterophyllus. Taxonomy (NCBI): domain Eukaryota; kingdom Viridiplantae; phylum Streptophyta; class Magnoliopsida; order Rosales; family Moraceae; genus Artocarpus; species Artocarpus heterophyllus. The sequence continues at coordinate 24,493,044 of CM046340.1, read as the reverse complement.
TAAAATTCTCAAAAATTTGTAAGGAAAGTATGCAGAATGAACTAAAGGCTTCTCCTATTTATAGCTGAAGGTTAGGCGTAGAAATTGAAGAGGCGTAATGATTGCGCTCATTAGGCAAACAGCCAATGGCAGGCTGACATGTGTCAACTGAGCTTGACCGACTATGCACCCAGAACTTGTGATCCCGAAGACCTAAACCCAAAGACCATTTTGGTTGACCAAACTCTCGGCATAGTGCACCAGGCCAAGCATCGACCAAGTGCATATGGAGCTACTATTAGGGTATACTTGGCATCCGGTTCCCGAAGAACACTCCTCAGCTATCTAGCCACCCTGTTCGGATAAAGCCATTTTTGGATATCTGCAAACTCCCCTCGGTCGACACTTTTTCCCGAGGTACTCCTTAGGGCCTCCATTGGCTGCCACATAAGATGTTGCCTCCTAAGGAAGAACACATGCTTGGGATGGACTGACATAGCCTACAACCAGGCTACAAATCATTTCCAAAGGCTGACACATGGCCTCATTACAGTCTTTAGATGATGGGTTGACCACTCTTTTGGGATCGTGACACTTGTCACCTACTTCCTGACACCACCAGATGGAACACCCGGTCATGGGACCTGCCATACACTAGGCCCAAGCGGTGGCCTATACATAGAAAGCATTTACTCCACCTGAGAGGTACGTGGACTTTCTCACATAATTCTTCTCCCGAACTCAACTGAACAGGTACCTGACTTGAACGCTGGATAGCCTTTGGCTAATAAAGTGAGGTGTAAAAGTTGTTGTTTTATAGCAGAGGTGGTACCGACCTGATTCACTTTCTTAGGTGGTGGTGGCACATGTCCATTACCAAATTATTGCAAATTAGTCGCCATATTTGCAATTAAGGCTCTTGTAGCTTCGAGAGTCTTGTCAACTAAAGCTCCTTCACTTTTGGCATTGGTGATGCTTTAATCCACCAGCATAAGTCCTTCATAGAAGTATCAGATTAGAAGCTGCTCACTAATTTGATGATAGGGACAACTTACACACAACTTCTTGAATTGTTCCCAATACTTGTAAAAGGATTGTCCATTGCATTGTTGGATGCCGCAGATCTCCTTCCAAATGGTTGCAGCTTGAGAAGTAGGGAAGTACTTCTCCAAGAAGAGTTTCTTCATCTCATTCCATGTGGTTATGGTACCTGAGGGTAAGTAATAGAGTCATTCTTTAGTGGAATCTGCTAAAGAGAAAGGAAGTGCTCTTAGCTTATTGCCTCCTCAGATATCCTAGTGGGCCTCATGGTTGAGCACACTACTTGGAACTCTTTTAGATGCTTATGTTGGTCTTCACCTGCAAAACCATGGAATGTGAAGAGGAGATGGATTAGCCCTAACATTAGTTCAAATATGGCCTCAAGTATGGTACTTTATACATAGTGGTTATTGATCAAGAACTAGAGTTGCCTCTTGGAGCGTTCAGTTGTTTGCCACCATTACTTTTTCTTTTAGTGGAATGGAATGCTTGGAAGGGGACAAGGATAGCTCACGCTTAATATCTGCTTACCATTCCATGAAATTTTTAATTCATTGAAGTTTTTCATTAATTTCTACATTAGACATTCAATTCGCAAGCCTGAAAGCAAGGAAAAACAAAAACAAAACTAAATAAAAATAAAAAACTAAAAGAAAACTACTAACAAATTAATTAAGTAATCAATCCCTGGCAACCGACGGTAAAATTTGGCATGTTATAGGGGAGCACCAAATTTTTATCTTACTTTTAATGTAATTGTTATCGAGTATAGTAATTGAGTATGAGTCTTTCTTGCTCAAGACTGAGTTTAATTAATAAGTTATTAATTTTCAAAGTAAATAAATTGGGGGTTTTTGAATTAATTAACTAAATTATTAAAATTAAAGAAACAAAAATAAATAAATAAAAGTGAGATTAAATTCACTAGATTGTAACAATGATGATAAAACTAGTCAAGAGATCATTCGCCACCACTAAACATACATTGCCACTTAACTATCAAAATTATCTCCAATTTCCTCTTGAAACTAACAACAGTAGATAACAACACGCTCTATTACCCCAATCTTTCCTTATTTAATAAGTTTAATAAGACACACGCTCTATTATACCCCTTTTTCCATTAAATAACCCTATTAAGCTCTCTAAGTTTAATCTAACAAAAGCATTAAGATGAGAAAGATAGGTTGATCTAAGCAATAATCACACAAGCTTGGATCATTTAACCTAGGTTATGTTCCACATCACAATTAACCAAAACCTCCTGTAATCATACCTTGCAATTCGCTACTTGTGGTTAAAACATCAAGACAATTATGGATCAAGAATTCTAACCTAGCAATAGATAATTGTCCTATCTCACTTAGTTGGCCATCCCAAACAAAATAAAATAAAAAATTATAAACATGAAGATTGCAAAAGAACATAAATAATTTCAATTGAAAATTAGGAAATAATTCATGATAGTCGATTGCAATGTATATTTAAGGTTTTGAAATCACCCCTAACCACAAATAAAATTATCCTAGCATATTTATAAAACTAAACAATGAAAAATTAAAAAAAAAAACATATTTGGAGTTCAAAGGAAAGAAAGAAAAGCAAAACTCTTTGATGTTCGAGAAGAAATCTCCACATAGGCGAAATTCCATGGGCACCAAGAGAATTCTCCTTCTTTCCTCTCTCTCTCTCTCTTTTTCCCCCAAAAGGTGGCTAGAAAAACTTTATAAAATTGATTAAAACTTATGCTTCTAAGTATCCTATTTATTGGTTTTGGCTTTTAGGGTGAAAAGTGTCAACAATAGGCTTAGCTTAGGTAACATTCAGAGACACAAAGTAAGGGGTGCATGGGGGCAAGCTTCCCTCCTCCCAGTGGGCATGCGGAATGGAGTTCCTCTTACAACTGGCTTACATGCCCAAGGACAAAAGGGTTTTGCACACGGCCGTGCATTTTGTTGGGCTGCTAGCAAGTTAGGATGCAAACAACAGTGAGCATATGTGTGCGTTAGGGTGAGGATTTGGTTTGCTGTGCACAACTACAAGGAAGTTCTTCACGACTGCACCTGCTCTTTGTACTAGGGCATGGCTGCAAGGAAATTTTACATGGGAGTGCATCATATTTCAGCTAGAACTCATATTTTTGACCCAAAAACTCCTAAAACTCCAACTTTTGCCCCCAATTGACCTTCAAAATGAAGATATGAAATTTTAAACTCAAATTTTAGCTTTTTTCATCTTTTTGCCTCTAAACACCTTAAAAATACAAAAACTAGAATTAAAGCACAAAATACTCAAGAATTAGCAAGAAAATATGGAAGAATAATTATAAATTTATATCTAATTAAGCTCTTATCATTCTCATAGGGAGCAGCTGGAAACTGGTTGGAATAGTGGTTAGAAAATTACAATTTTTAAGTTTTTTAGTAATTTTCTAACCAGCATGACTACTCCAATTGGTCTAAGATTTTCCAATTAATGAAACTGGTCGAAACAGTCTTTTCAAAAACTAAGTGTACTGAAAAAGCAAAGTTGTTAGTAAAATCTATATTCTAATTGTTAATGTTAATACCGTAATGTCAACATACCAAAAAGAAGAAACAAATATTATTCCAACTAGAAATATAAATGGATTAGTCAGAAAGAAGACCGTTTCTTATAGCTAGTGGTTGGAACCCGATTGGAACAGTCAAAAAATTAAAGTGAGATTTTAATTTTTTAGTAATTTTATAATCGGCAAGACCGTTTCGACTGATCTAAGATTTTCCAACTGATAAAACCAGCCAAAACATTCTTATCAAAACTAAGCATACTAATAAGAAAAGTTATTATTAAAACTGATATTCTTATTATTAAGGTTAATAGCATAATGTCAAGATACCAAGAAGAAGAAGAAGAAGAATGTTCCAACCAGAAATATGAATAGACTAGTTAGAAAGAAGACTATTCTAATTGGTTCTCATAGAAAGTGGTTGGAAGCCAATTGGTATGGTTAGAAAATTATAGAGAGTTTTTAATTTTTTTTAGTAATTTTTGAGCTAGCAAGACTGTCCCAATCGGTTTTAGATTTCCAACTGAGGAAACAGTCTAAAACAATCTTATCAAAACTAAGCATACTGATAAGAAAAGTTGTAAGAAAAATTGATATTCGAATTGATAAATTTTATATCATAATGTCAAAATACAAAAAAAAGAAGAAAAAGATGATGATGAAGAAGAAAAATGTTCTAATCAGAAATATTGATGAACCAATGAAAAGAAGGTCGAGCCAACTGATTCTCATAGAGAGTAGTTGGAATAGATAGAAAATTACAGAGAGTATTTAATTTTCTAGTAATTTTCTAACCGGCAAGACTATTCTAGCCGGTCTAAAATTTTCTAACTGTCTACATTGGTTGAAATAGTCTTATCAAACTAAGCATATCGATAAGCATAGAAGAAGAAGAAGAAGAAGAAGAAGAAGATGATGATGATGATGATGAAGATGATGACGATGATTATGATGATGATGAAGAAAAAGATGAAGAAAACCATTAAAATTGAAATATTAATAGACTGGTAGGAAAGAAGACCATTCCAATTGGTTCTTAGAGGGAGCAACTGGAACTCAGTTGGAATGATTAAGAAAGTTAACATTAATGTTACAATAGTAATAGGGTGAATTCAATTTGTATTCTAACTAAATGTTGAATTTTTGTTGGTCATCAGGATTCTAAGAATAAATTTTCAACCTATCATGTCGGTGAGTAAACTTTTAATCAAAACTAGTCTTTCTAATTGTTAAAAATTGAATTTAGAGTGGTGCCTGCTCTCTTAAGCTGCAACAATCTAACTGTTTGAGCTGTTACTTAACACTTTTTCTTAAACTTAAATTCATTTACTTAATCATGAAAATATGAAATATATTTATTTAACTTGAAAACAAAAAGTTATATTAACATCTTCCTTTCACACATACATTCTTAGCAAAAATATTTATGAAATCTGTTTAGCATGTATTACATAACACACTTAAACCAAAACAGTTCTTACCAAAATAGAACTTTTCAACAACAGATCCATGCCCATGTCTTCGCATTGCTCAATTGCCTTTCGAACTCAATAGTAATAACTGTTGGAAAAGAAGTATGCAGTGGATTTTAAAATTTTTTAATAAATAAACTTTTTTTATAAACGAGTTAGACATACTATATATAATAAATTAATAAAAGATCTTATGTACCTATAAAAATTGGAACCACACTTTTGACAAAAAATTATTTGACTGAATAGCTATAGAGAATTACATTTGGAACAGCCTTAACTAACTAATCTTCTTTGCTATTCTCTTTTCTACGGTTGGAGTGTGAGTGGTCACATGTCATTCAATTCTCCCTTAGTAACTCTTTTCATAATCATAAGAGAAAAATCAAAATTATTGTTTTATGTGTTGAACAGTAATCATTTAGATTAATAAAATTTCTCCCTCTAGAAAAGCTCTCTCTAAGCCTCTCAAGTCTAGCTCACTCTCTCATTCTCTCACTCTTTCCCTCTTTTTCTCTCTTTCTTTCAGAATTCCTAGGCACTAAAAACACTAGTGTAAACCCAAAATTAAGTCTCCATCTTGTACCAAACCATAACTGGCAAGGATTCAAAGGTTCAACAATCAAAAACCAACTTCTTTGCCATGACATTTTGAGGTTCGTGCCTAAATATCTCATCTGTAATTTCTGTTTCCATTTAATCTGAGATTATTTATTGAGTTTTGTTTTGATTTTTATAGTAAAATTTGAGTTATGATAATTACTTAGGCATGCATGATTGTTTGAAGAACTTTTATGCTCTTTGATGAAATTATGGATGTGGTATGATTGAATGTTGAATCAGAATTTTAAATGAGTTAGAAATGTTCTAGGAATGGTCTTTTTTGTCTGTGCACATTAAATTGAAAGTTAATTTAAAGATTGAATCCCGAATTTGTAAGTTAAATTTAGTAATTTCAAGGTTTTAATTCAAGGCTTAAACCCATGAAATTGTGTTTAATCTTTTAGGAAATTGTTTTTAAAATGTTTAAAGATGTTCTTAGGTTTTTGCATGTTTTCTGGGTTTGGATTACTTCAAACTAGGTTAGAATCAACTTGGGCTTGATTTGGGCTCATGGGAGGAGCTAGGACTATTCCTAGCCTTGTGAAGCTGGCCAGCTGGTTGGTTGAAGGAGGTAGGCTGGCTGGATGAAGGAGGCAAACCGATCTGCGTAGTCTGTCTCTAGCAGATTGTGTAGTTTTCATTCATGTTTTTTTGTTCTATCTTTGCACTGTGTTGTTTTAAACTATTCTAAAACTATTTTAAACTATTTTAAACAAATTGGAAAACCAGAATACAATTTTAACTCTAATTTTTGGCATGTATTCCAATTGCATCACATTTTCAATTAAAGGCATAAATGGCACACTACGGAACCGAAATGCATAATTAACAACCAAAAGTGTGTCTTATTCTACATTAGATCAGATTCTAATTTTAGAATGATATTTAAGGTTCCAAAGATGTGGAAGAGTGTAAGTTGGACTAGGTCCAAATTGGAGCTTACAGCTTCGTATCGTACATTCTGAGGGAAGATTTCTATACCTTTCCTTATGAGCCATGTTTTGAGTAACTAGCCATAAAATCTTTTTGACAATTTTTTTTTTTTTTGAGAAAGATATTGTGTATGTATGCTTTGTTAATACTTGAAGGTAAGTTGTTGTATTTTCCAATTGTAAGTAATCTGAAATATTGTACATTATTTTAGAGCATTAGAGTTCAGGTCACAAAGAGGGTGTCCAGGGTGCAAGTCCCAAAAGCCAGTCTGGGCCACTACGATGGTGTTCACATGTGCTCTATGTAAGTGATATGTTTACTGAAGAAGAAGCCAAATATTCTAGGCAAACGGCAAAGAGGAAATCCAAGGCCAAGGTCATGATTTCCAAACTTTACAACATAGTGGAGCAACAAGACTAACAGATACAAGCCTTGGAGGCTTGCGTTATTCATGCCGAATAACAGTAAATTGAGAGGGCCCAATTTGACTATGCATGCATTTAGAGCATTTAGTAGTTGTTCCATCGCTTTGTAGTCTATTTTTGCCATGATATTGTCAGATATTCTTAGTTGCCGTTGTTTCTCCTAGCCTGATTAAGCCATATCAGCCACCTCTATTCCCATAAGGAGGCGACAAGGATGAAGATGATTTATCTTGCCTCCTAGGTATGTGCCTCTAAACTCCTATGCTTTTATTTGCTTACATACATAGAGGACAATGCTTATTTTAAGTTTGGGGCTATTTTTTAGGACTTTTGTGCATGTACTTGGTTTATAATCTTGTTTCCAGTTTATATGATTCCAATTCCTAGGTTTTTGATGTGGTATTTCATGTTTGTTTACTTTATTTACTTTGAACTTGTCAAAAAGTCTTTCGTGTCTGTTGGGTTTATTTACTTTGAATTTATGTGTTACTTCTTTTATTCTATCTTGATTGTTAGATCTTGCTAGTTTTCTTTTCATGATGGTTGTTTTTGCATGAGTTTTTGTTGATAAGAGATAACCATGAACTAATGATGGTGATTTTGAGGTCATTGACAATTTTTGTCGATTGTGATTTTTGTATGCTTGACATTCATGCTAGTGTAGGACTTTTTTGACTCTAAATCACTTGAGCACCCAAGGCTTTTAGCCACTCTCCTTTTCAAACAGTTGTGGAACATTTATGCATTTAGCTAAGTTTATGGATTATCAAGGGCTCTAGAACACAATTTAGTGGGACTTGAGGTAAAATCTTAAGTTAGGTAACATTAGAGAGATGATCTAGGCCATGTGTTTGGACGTTTAAGCAATTTTAAATTAACCCTTTGAAATTTATCCATTATTTTCCCCTTTTAAGTCTTAGAGCATTTTCTTTCTTCACCCGCATCAGTATACTCTAGCCAATTAAAGAATTCACCAAACACTTAACCCATGAAGGGGTTAGGAATACGAACATCCACACCAATAAACTAATTTATTTATAACACTCCCTCTTAAATGTTTATCACTTAAGATAGCCTCATTAAAACTTTACTAAGAAAAACCCTGTGGGTAAAAAATCTAGTGAAGGAACAAGAGTACATTATTCTTATATGGTTTGTGCTTAGAACTACCTTGTTAAAAACCTTGTTAGGAAAACCTAATGAGCCAGAACCTATGCCAAGGAAAAAAGAGTATAGTATGCAATAGCCTCCCCTCACGTCAACATGTCTTCTTTAGCAATTTCAACAAAAATCTCTAAGTCGACCCATATTAATCTTCTATGGCAAGTTCTTAAATGTAATTGTAGGAAGTATCTCTATACAAATTTCTCAAGTTGTTATTACTTGAACAAATTTAATGTATGTCGTCCATAAGGAGCTAATGCATAAAAAAGAACTGTTGGGAAACATGTTTTATTATGTCTCTTTAATTTGAGTGATAGATGTAACATTCACCTCTTACAACTGCTATCGAACTTCCTTTGTTGAATGAAAGGTCACATGGTTCTTGGATATGTTGGAGTAAAAGTCCTCAAAAATACACATGAGGTGACTCAACTCATGAATTGCCAACATTTTGGCATAATTTAAAATGCAACAACAATATTTTTCTTTATATATTGCCAAGATAATAAAATATTATCCAAATAATTCAATATATTTATCTTAAATTAGTTCACAAAATTAATTCAATCGATAAACTAACGTGAATTATTAAATTCATTCTTATCAAATTTTAACCAATCTAATAATTAACATAAGTCACCAATATGAAGGAAAAACACGCTGTATCGTGACAACAATTATTATGAGCTAGCAAAAGAGACCCGATGGACATATATAAATAAACTCCTATAATTATAAAATAACATATCCTAGATACATATTTTATGCTTATCAACCCTAACGCTACTCCACTAAAAACTTAGAGTTGTACTCTCAAACTATATAAATTACAAAGCTCCAATAAGCTCATCGTCCATGACATATCATAATGTGTAACATTTCCGTAGGATATTTATAATCAACTTAAGGATAAATTTTGTTTTACCTTCCCAATTATTTTTGCCTTATGTTCCATTATCTCACCATTGAAATTTTACTATTTATAAATAATATACCATTTGGTTACACCTATGTATCCGAATGGTTGAGCGCTTCAGCCTTCTAATTATAGGATAATGCCTATAAGAGAATATCATTAAATCTATAAAAGAGCTATGGAGTCTATATCTATGAAAAACGAGTCTATGTTATTCAAGAGTTATGTCTCCAACATACCAATATGCGTACCATCATCAAATCAAGATGTTACCCTTTGATACATCAAAAGACACAAGTTAAGTATACAGGCCCATTATTCATTTCAAGATTAAGATATAATATATATGATTGTCTAAAGTGAATTAATTTAAACAAATAGAATTATTAATGAAATCAATTTAACTTTTGTCCCGATCCAATATATCGTCGCCTATGATAATATACCAATATACCAATATTTCTACTCGCGGAGTCCCACTCTGATGACCAAGACAAGTTGTCTCCTGTTAAGGATATAGATATCATAACAATTTTAGCATAAATAAAGCAGCCAACTTTATCCCTTCGATTACGGATCTTATCATTTAGACTATCACTTTCAAGATTCATGTCTTTCACATAATCTGTCTATCATATGCATGATCTTAAAGGTTTAGACTGACAATCTTATACTTTTGTTTGCTTATCATATATGCAACAGAAATGAACATAAAGAATACAATATTTGGTACATGAATAATAAATAAACTCTTTACTGATTAAATGTCTCCAAAAACTTATTACATCATTTAATCCTTAGGATATCTAGTCTAACATACATAATGATTAAGACGAGTGCATACGAAAGGAAGGTTAGTATGTGGTAAATGAGAAATAGCTCTAATGCTTTCTTTGATGATTTTGCATTTTTTTCTTTATGTGTATGGGTTTCAGTTCTCTAATGATTCTGGTTTTTTGTTATTTTTTTTAATTTTATGATGTTTTTTTTTAATTTTATGATGTTTTTTTTTCATTCTGGAGAAAGCTCCAATTTTTTTGTTTGTCATCTGACATCTGTATTCCTTTATTAATAAAAATATTTTTATTTCATAGTTCTCACACTCGTCATTGTGATGGTCTTTTCTAAGCACGTTTGATAAATCTGTGAATTAGATGGGTGAGGGTAACTAATTCTATTTTTTCCATTATTATATTTAGTTAGATAAAAAAAAAATAGTTCGGAACCTAGAGTCTATGATGTTAAAGAGATTGATGTAAAAAGGCTAGATTGCTTGCTTTTTTTTTTTTTTTTTTTTTATACTTTGAATCTGAATTGCCATTCGTTTTTATTTTAATTGTTGTCTTTTTTATTCTATTTTTTCAACTACTAAACACTGGACTGTTTTTTATTTGACATATTTTTTTGTTAGTGGAAAATGATTTAAAGCTAATATAGAAGAAAGTTCAATGGTGATAATATTCTGGCTTGTTTCCCACCATTTGGTGTAGAAAAAATGGACCTTTGTAGAGTTTCTTTTTCATATAAAGTCATTTGCTTATTCTCAATAGACTTATATGGAATTTCTTATTATGAGTTATAAATTCTAAGCCTGTTATGAAATTAAAAAGTTATTTTATAACATGACAATGAACTATAGCCTGTTTAGAAGCTGCTCTGTTAGGTCCTCTTAATGCAATATCTCCTATAAAGTTCTGTTAATTCTTTAGTTTTCTATTTGAGTTGACATGGGAAGTGTATTTCTATTTACTATTTGAAGTTGTGCTCTGGAATCTAAAATCGTGAAATGAATGAAACTATAGTCCTGCAATCATTGTTTTAGGGCATATTTAATCTTGTTTTTGCCTTTCTACAAAATAGAATCAAGTGTTTATAGTCAGTGAGAACCTCCATGAGAACATGACATTTTAGTAGGTAAAAGACTTTTACTTTCGGTGTTCTCAGTTCTGAACATCTTTCACTTTGAGAAAGTCTATATGAAAAATATCGGAATAGTTTTAAAGCATTTAAGGCTTATAGTGGAAACTACCGAGTAGATTTTATTTAAGTTTTATTCTCGTACACTTGATCATGCTATTAAAAAAGCAGGTTTAGCCCTGAACCAACAAATTATTGACCTTTGAATGATTATGTATATGAGATTTGATGAGAAAACTGGTCAAGAACTTGTACTTGAAGCTATGTCAGTGTCAAAGTTCTCTTGAGGGATTACTTCCTATAAGCCTTCTTTTGTTTATTGTCAAAGTTCTCTTGAGGGATAACTTCCTATAAGCCTTCTTTTGTTTATTTATAAGGTATATTAATGTGGATAAGGAATGAAGCGCAAAAGAGGTGTCGGAAGGATTTATATAAGAAAATAAGAAAGATAAAATATATAGCTTAACGTATTGGACCTAATTTCAATATTAACAATTCCTGTTGCTTGAACATTACTTCTGCATGTCCTGAAAAGCAATGACAATAGTGTAGGCTTGCTATCGTTATCAGGAAGGGTGTGCTACAAATTTTGATGTATTATGCATTGCCTTCTGTGGATGGTTGCTATATGATTTTTTTTTTTCTTATATAGGACTGAAGTCAAATGTGTGGTCCTAAATGCTAATATTTGTTGTACATTCATTGTATTATACTTGAAACTAGAACTATGTATTGATCATTGTAGTGTTGAGAAAACATCAAACTATGAGCTCTATTGAAAGTTGTCTTGTTTAGTTAATTATAAGCTATGTAGATAAAAAATTATGCATACTTTAACAAAACGGTATTGATTACAAAGGGAAAAGTTGACTTTAGGGAGCTGAAATCGGCTTTGTTTTCTACAATGGAACTCAAATTAATGAAGCCATGGGTCGTGGAGATTGGAACTTTTCTTGCATTCCAAGACTCCTTCTTCCAAGTAATGCATCTAAAGCACATCGTCTTCTTTAGATTCCTTGGACTTATACGCTTTTGGAGATTCTTCTTGAGATGGCAGTTGCCTTTTCATTGGAACATAGAGGCAGAGCTAGCCGATCTAGGAGTGACACTTTGGGCGGCCTGCCACTGGAGTATCTAAAAGGAGGAGGCTTTGCCTTGTCATTTCGGGAAAGGATCATACCTTGGGGTTGGGTTTCCTCTTGACCTTGTCTTGATTGAGGGATAATTTGTCTCCGATGGCAGAGGTCACATGACTCCATGGCTGGGCTTCCTCGAAGTGGGTTGTTGGGGCTAATCTGACAAGTGAGTTGGCGTGTCAAGGTGGGCCATAGGAGGCTGATGAATCAGGTGGGCCAAGAAAGGGCTTTCCTAGGTATTGGATTTGGGCTTCCTAAACTTTTCTTTTTTTTTGCTTTATTTTACTCTAGTTTCCTCTATACTCATTTTATTCTAATTTTAATTAGACTTAAAACCTCTCAAGTGAGTTGAAAGTCTAATTGGACCAAATAAATTGGCCCCATTCACATTCTTTGGCCTTTCAAACCATGACCCATGCATAGAACCTTGCCTGATGTCTTGGGTCCACGTACCTTACCTCGGGCCACGCTACACTACTATAATTGGGGCTATTAGCGACAACTTTTTTGCGATGGCAATTGTCATCGTAAATATTATAGAAGTTACAATGACAAATAGACGCAAATATGGGAAATTTTTGCAATGACATTTCATCGCATGTTCCACATATTTGCATCGACATATCGTTGCAAGTAATACAACAAAATATCCTTTCGTATTTGCGATGACATGTTGTCATAATTGCTATTTGGCACCTAAACTTCTTTGGCGACGATGTTGAAGTTATTAAAAGATGCATTCTTAGATGGGAACAAGTTACGTAAATATCATTATAAGTCGAAGAAATTATTGAGTAAACTAGGCCTAAGCTATGAGACAATTCATGTCTGTATGTATGATTGTGCTTTGTGTTGGAAGGAAATGGTTGATCTATATGCATGTCCTGTTTGTAACATGTCGTTGGAAGAGTAAGAAGGATAAAAAGTTCCGTGGAACGTATTACATTACTTTCGTTTGAAGTATCGTTTGTAGCATTTGTATGCTTCCCATCACATTGCTAAGGAAATGATGTGGCACCAACGTGCGCGATCGAAGAATGAAGGCTTAATGTGTCATCTAGTTGACGCTAAAGAGTGGAAGGAACTTGATGAAAAATAGCCTGGTTTTGCTCGTGAACTGAGACATGTTCGATTAGGTTTAGCTGCAAATAGTTTCAACCTTTTCAGGAACATGAGTCTTTCATACAATATATGGCTGGTAGTTATGACTGCTTATAATTTACCTTTGTGGTTATGCACCAAGGATCCATACAAGATGTTGATGTTTAGGGTGAGCTTGACGCCACCACCAAGGAGCCATACTCTAGGTGGTCAGCCAAAACAACTTGGCAAAGCTTCGAGGAGGATACTACTTATCTCGATGAGCCTTGTCCGAGGTACTTCTCAGGGTCTCCAGGGCCGCGCCTCAGCAGGTTGCCTCCTCGAATTAATTACCAGCTTGGGTTAGATTCTATTCCCTTACATAAGTGAGCTGCTACTCGCCATCCCTGGCCAACAGATAGCAAACAACTCACTGTCGGATGGGAAGCAATCCACTGGCAGAGGGAGGTGACACTTATCCTCTACCATCTGACATGCCTTGATGTGAAACTCGGGTTGTGGGCAAAACCCACCTAACACCCGATCCAAGTGGTGGCCTATAAATAGGACGCATTTATTGCATCCTAGCATGCATGCTCCTTCCCACCTAGCAAGTTCCTGTTTTCTGCCGAACAACCCCTGCCTTGAGCATCGGAGAGCCCTTGTCTATTGACTGACTCCTTTCTTTTGTCTCCGGAGTGTCCCTCCTCTTGTTGTAGGTTTACTCGACCAGGCAGAGGCAAATAGGGAAGAGCTAAGCACTGTGTGCAGCCGCACGTGGTGTTGATCCAATGCTGAACTTCGATAAGCATCAACATTTTGGCGTTAGAAGGAGGGAGCCTACGCCTTCACTTAAAGTTATCAGCCACAACTTTAGCCTGAGAATGGAGATGGTAACTTGAAGAAATGCCCGAGATGATGTTGCCCGACAAGAGGAGTCGGGAGATGCTTGAAACCGGCACTAAAATCCAAATAGACCTAGGGGCTGCCCTTGGACTACCAGGTCCCGATCTGGGGGGCAGGGAAGCATGGTCAGGGCCGAACAAGTGCAGGACCCGATCGGCTAAGATCCAATTAGTGAACTCATAAATGCTGTGTGGACACTAACTCAGCAGCTCGCGTAGAAAGCACAGCGACAGGTGGCACTCGGCCTTCCACCTTCACCCTTGGCTGACTAGGTTGGAGGTCGAGCAGGACGGGATGCTGCCGACCCTAACGAAGCTGATTCCAAGTGCTCTAGAAGCTCTGCACATGGCGCTTCGGCTAACAGCAGGCTTGTCCAAGAAGGTCAGCTTGGCCCACAAGGAGCAAGGGTCCTGTCACCACAAGGTTCCCAAGCATCCGTATTTGACCAGCTCGGGCGTCGGGGAGAAGCACACCAAGGTCGTCAGCCCAGGGCAGGTGACCGAGTGGAATGCGCAGTACCTTACAGGGTCGAACTGCCCGAGGATATGAATAGTCACCAGTTCTAAAGTTATAGCACCAAATTGACAAGATTTGCAACAATCGCTTCGGCTTAGATGACGTAGGTGCCCTGGACCCATAGTTCCCAGACGCTGTAATGCGAACCTCTATAGTGCCCAAATTCAAGGTTCCATAAATTAAGGCCTATGATGGGACCGCGGATGCAGATGAGCATGTCAAATTGTACTAGGGACACATGCTCATTCAAAATGCTAGCGACGCAGCGATGTGCAAAGCCTTCTCATTGACTCTTACTAGACCAGGTCGGCAATGGTTCTGGCGACTCGAACCAGCCTTCATAGTATCTTTTCGGTAACTCACTGAGGCCTTCTCTGTAGCCTTCTCCACCACCAAGACGAGGAGTAAGGAAATAACCTACCTATACGCTATCAAACAAGGCAAGGGCAATGTAAAGGACTACATAAATAGGTTTACTCGAGCAGCCCTCAAAGTCAAGCATGTCAAAGACGAGACTTTCAAGCATACTTTTGTCGGGGGTCTTTGAGACGAGAAGCTTACTTGGTCACTGGCGTTCGAGCTGCCAAGCACGTTCTCACAGATGCTTGGCTACGCATAAAGGTATGTCGATGCTGTGGAATACATGAAGAGCCGTAGAGAGGAGGCCGGCATAAGTGGGACAAAGAAAGAGGAGAAGCAGAAGAAAGCACCAGAATAGACCAATGTCAAGCAGAACAAGAAACAGAAGAAGGAAAAGAAAGTCGAGAAACCAATGACGCCGACTAGGAAGTTCCAAAGCTACAAACCCCTAGTAGCGACTATCGATGAAGTGCTTGCCCAAGTGAGTGGGAGAAACTTACTGGTAGCCCTGCCCAAGCTTAAGGGCAGCAAGGCAAAGCAAGATCAAAACAGATATTGCGAGTTTCACAAAGACATGGGGCACAATACTCGCAAATGCATTCAACTAAAGGGCCAGATTGAGAGACTGGTCTAGGATGGAAATCTAAGGGAATTCATCGAGTGAGTCTTGACTCCTGGCTGCAGCTGAGGGGAACGACCAGTAGGGACGAAACGCACCGAACCACCCATGTAACAATGGTAGGAATGACCTAGAATCCCCGAACTTCATTCACATGATTTTCGGAGGGCCTGTCACCGAAGACACGTCATGTGGGTGGTGAGCTTACGTTCGAGAAGCATGGCTGGTCGAGCGAGGTGAGTTCGTCAACATGTTTGAGCATGTAAACAAGATCTGTCCCCAACAAGACACACCAATCACCTTCATTGAGGAGGAGGCTGACAAATTGATTCATCCACATAACAATGCCCTCGTGTGTAAGCTACACATCGCCAACAACATAGTGTGGTTAGTGCTGATTGACAATGGGAGCTCAGCTGATATCTTGTTCAAGCACGCTTATAATAAATTAAAGATCAGCAATGCTACTTTAGTCTCAGTCCAGACCCCGCTTTATGGCTTTACGGGTGAGTGTATCCGAGCAGTAGGGAAGGTCGGCCTGCTGGTGACCTTCAAAGAGGGTGCTGCTTGGGTCACACGAGTCATCGACTTCCTGGTCGTCGACAAGCCCTTTCAGTACAATATCATCATTAGCCGCCCAAAACTGCATGCATTGAAGGCTGTGGTTTCCACTTACCACCTTGCTATGAAATTCCCGATAGATGATGGGGTTGGTGTGATTCGGTCGTCTCAAAGAGACTCCCAAGCTTGTTACGCCAATGCCATCAGGGTGGCATCAGCTCAACAATTAAGCGTCTTAGCCATTTACAAGGTCGACGAAATAGATCTCCCAGTCGACCCGATGCTGAAGATGCTCTTCGATCTTGATCCTCGCATGCCAGAGGAGGAAGTGAGGGCCACATAAGTCGAGGACCTTGTACTGTTCAACCTTGACCTAGTACACCTAGACCGCACTATCCAACTTGGGTCTCAACTGTTACCAGAGATCCAGGCCGACCTTGAATGGCTCTTCATGGAGTATCGGGATGTGTTCGCATGGTCGCATGAAGACATGCCCAACATCGATCCACATGTAATGTATCATCGGCTTAACGTTCGTCCTGATCACAAACTGGTGATACAGAAGAGGAGGGCCTTCAATCCTGAACGATATGCAACAATTAATGAAGAAGTCCGGAAGCTCCTAAAGGCAGGATTCATTCGAGAGGTCAAGTATCTAGAGTGGTTGGTCAATATAGTCCTGGTAAAGAAGGTTAATGGAAAATGGTGGGTGTGTGTAGATTACACCGACCTAAATAAGGCTTGCCTAAAGGGTTGTTTTCCACTTCCCCGAATAGACCAGCTCGTTGATGCAACCGCTGGACACGAGCTGCTAAGCTTCATAGATGCCTATTCTGATTACAACTAAATAAGGATGGCCGAGGAAGACTCGATGAAAACAGCTTTTGTTACTGACCAAGGGCCCTACTGTTATGTGGTGATGCCCTTCAGACTCAAAATGCCGGACCAACCTATCAACACTTAGTCAACAAGATGTTTTCTCAGCTGATCGACAAAACAATAGAGGTCTAAATGGTGATATGCTGGTTAAATCGTTTCGAGCTATGAATCACATGTCGATCTCCGAGCAAGCTTCGACATTCTCCAGGATTATGGAACAAAGCTCAACCCAGCCAAGTGTGCGTTTGGGGTCAGCTCAAGAAAGTTCCTTGGATTTCTCATCAACCAAAGAGGGATCAAAGTTAACCTAGCTAAGGCTCAAGCAGTTATCGACATGCATTCACCTCGGACAGTGAAGGAGGTGCAGAAACTTATTAGCTGATAGCAGCTCTCTCTAGATTTGTCTCTCGGTCTACCGACAAATGCCATCCCTTTTTTCGAGCACTCAAGGGGAGGTTTGAGTGGAGCAGGGAATATAAAGAAGCCTTTTATAATTTAAAAATGTATTTAGCCATGCCCTTGCTCCTGTCCAAACCTTTATCAGGAAAAACATTATATGCCTATCTTGCCCTATTCGAGAAGGCGGTTAGCTCAGTCCTTGTTTGAGAAGAAGACGGTGTCCAAAAATCCGTCTATTACATGAGTCACACATTCCAGGGGGCCAAAGAGAGGCACCCCCCACTCGAGAAATTGGCTTCCACCCTGGTCACTTCTACTCGGAAGCTGCGACCTTATTTCCAAGGCCACACGATACGAGTCCAGATGAAGTTCCCTCTCCGGTAGATTTTTCAAAGTCCAGAGATATCAGGACGGATGGCCAAGTGGTCCGTCAAGCTAGGCCAGTATGATGTCAATTTTATGCCGAGGATGGCCTTCACAGCTTAGGCCCTTGCTAATTTTATTGTTGATTTCATCGATGCCGTGCAAAGTACGTTGTTTGCCGAGAAGGCACCTGTTGAGGTATCAGACGCCCTAACTTGTAGTGAAAGTCATGCCATGCCAGAGCCAGAATGGAAGCTCTATGTTGATGGGTCTTCCTGCATGGAAGGATCAGGAGCCGGGCTGATATTGACAGGCCTGGACAAATACAAGGCAATCTACGCCCTACGATTCGACTTTAGGCCTCTAACAATGAGGCAGAATACGAGGCACTTTTGGTCGGCCTAAAAATTGCCAAGGATCTAGGGGTTGACCGCATAGTCATTCATAGCGACTCGATGCTCGTTGTTTGGCAAGTAGTTGGCGTATTTCAAGCCCAAACAGAGTCAATGGCCGCATATTTACAAGAGGTCAAGACGCTGCTTAGAGAGTTTAAGTTTTATTCATTCAAGCAGATCCCTAGATCGAAAAACTCAGAGGTAGATGCTCTCTCATAGCTCGCCCCAGGCCTCGACGATAGTGACTTAGCTATGGTCCCTATTGAAAGATTAGTCGAGCCAAGCATTGCTAGAGAAATAGCAAGTGTAGCCAAAGAACATGAGACCACTTGGATGGACCTGATCATCTGATACCTGACCACAACTGAGTTGCCCAGCAACCGAGAAGAGGCATGTTGAATATGCAACAGCTTAATCCAATATTCGATGATTGATGGAAAATTATATCGACGAGGCTACACTATGCCATTTTTGAAATGTGTTGGGCCTAGAGAAGCCGTGTATCTTATGAGAGAGATCCATGAAGGTCTATGGGTAACCACTCTAGTAGGCGATCCTTAGCCCAAAAATGTCTTCAGCAAGGCTACTACTGGCTAACCATAGAGAAAGACTACAGGCACGTTGCACAGAAATGCCTCAAATGTCAGCAATTCGCTAGACTACCCTAACATCATGCTGAACTGCTTACCTTAGTAACATCGGCATAGCCATTTACCAAGTGGGCCATTGATTTGATCGAGCCCCTTCCCTAAGCCCGATCACAATTCAAGTACTGCATTGTGGCCATTGACTACCTTATCAAATGGGTCTAGGTAGATCCATGCACCAACATGACCGAGGCAAAGTATACTAACTTCATTTGGAAAAACATCATTTGTCGGTTTGGAATCTTGTACACCATCATGACCGACAATGCGAAGCAGTTTGAATCATCAAGCCTTTTTCACTTGTGTGAGTAGCTCAGCATTAAGAAAATTTTCTCCACTCTGAGCTACCCCTAGCGCAACAGGCAGGTAAAAGCTATCAACAAACAATCAAGGACAACATGAAGAAAAAACTCGAGGGCCTCAAGGGAGCTTGGATTGATGAGCTCCTAAAAGTGCTCTGGGCCTACCGAACAACAACCCGAATAGCTACTAGGGAGACCCCATTCTCGCTCGCATATGGAGCGAAAGTGATCATCTCAGCGGAGATAGGACTACTGAGCTTTAGGTTTGAACATTATAAAGAAATCCAAAACATCGAGGTCATGATGTTCGAGTTGGACTTGCTCAAGGAAAAAAGGAACTAGTCAGCAATCCATAACACAGCTTAGAATCAAGTCATTGCTCGGCACTACAATAAGCGGGTCCAATCGAGGAGCTTCAAGATCGGAGATTTGGTGCTTAAAAAGGTCATGGTTCAGCAGTCCAGAGTGGGGTCCTTTGGTCCAAAATGGGACGGGCCTACAAGGTCAGTGGAATTGTTCGGCCTGGCACCTATAAGCTATCCGACATGGAGGGCAATTTGCTCGGTCATCCTTGGAATGCTAGGCTCCTAAAGAGATTCTTTTGTTAGTTGACGCCAAAAATCCTTTTTGACCTCTAGCTATATTCTTTTTGTAACTAGGCCTATTGAATAGGACTGGAATGTAAATACAATACATCAGTGCAATGTAAATTCCTACACTGTTCCGTCAAGCAATACGTGTCTAAAGGAAAAAACATGTCCTGAAGAGGGAAGCCGTAACTCTAGTCTGGGGGACCAGACCATAACTCCTGAAGAGGGAGGGTCGTCTTGACCAACCAAGGCTAATCAGCACTTCATCAAATATTAGTCTGTCGCTGTACAGACAACCCATATAGAGTCACCTTAGCTAACTATGCCCAACCAACACTAGACTTATAAAAGTTTTCATAAACTTAAACAAGTCTAGGGGTACAGGGTACAGGGTACAGCGTACAGGGTACTATATAGAGTCACCTTAGCTAACTATGCCCAACCAATTGTGCTCTACCCGACCGAGAAGTAGGCCTTTCCTGCTCGGCTAAACGCGGTAACTCCTTCTAAGGAAGTTGGTTTAGGAGTATTTCCCCTGAGAAGTACATAACTTGTTCGAATTTCATGAAGTTCCCAACTCAATTCTCCCAAGGTCTTAGTAAACTTGGCAAAATGGAGGCCAAACTTCCTTCCCAAGCAACTCCTCACCTAGATGTATGAAAATATCTACCTAAGAACAATCATACTTGAAAAATATCGATAATAAAATACATAAGAATCCGAGGAATGATGAACTTGGAAAGAAAGTTTTCATTAAAGGATAATGGTGGGGAGGTACAATTAACCAGGCACCTCCCAAGCCCAGATAAACAAAACAAAACCAAAAAAGACAACAAAAAAAGGGCAAAACTAAGCCTGGGTCCCATCCTCAGCATCATCTTCTCTGCCACTAGTGCCTTGCTTGTCCCCATCATCCTCGCCGTCCAATTCGACGACCTCTTTCTCCTCCAGTTGCTGAGTTGTGCTCTGCTCTGGCTCGACTTTAAGCGACCAGTCAAAGCTCTCAGCCTTGGGATGCTTCCACATCAGGTAGTCTCGGAGGTCCATCATGACAAAGTAGTAGTAGTTGGCATACTCCGAGGACGCTTTGAACTCTTCTACAACTTGGGCAAGTCAGCAAGGAGCTCCACCCAGAAACGCCTATTCTCGGTTTGTGAAGCTTTAGCTGGCCCTTAAGCTGAGCGACCTCATTCCTGGCCTACTCAGCCTCTCTCCTTTCCTCCTCTACAGCCGCCTTGGCCTGATCGGCCTCTTCCTTCGCCTTCCTTGACTCCTCCTTGGCCTAAGAAAGAGCCTCATTATTTTGTTCTAGCTCAATGCACTTGGCACTGAGCTCCTTCTCGACCTCACTTTTTGCGAGAAAGGTCTTTTTATGCCTTTCCTCTAGGTTGAACTCCTTCAGCCTGGCCAAATAGGCCATGTGCAAAAAGGCACATGTCTGAGGAAAACAGAACTTTTTAGCATGTGACAAAAAGAAGAGGAAAAGAGAGGAAGCTTAGAGTGGAATAATCACTCACCTTCGCAGCAGAGCAGAAGGCTGCTTTAGACAAGCCCTTGAGATTTTCTCCTTGGAAGTTCACCAAAAAGTCCTCCTACGAGACCATGTCCCCAAGACGCTCCGAGACATGGCTGCGGTAATTCGCGCACTTTCTCAGAGGGTCCCCCGAGGGGGGCACAATGTTTGTAGTGACGATGACAGGTGGGCTCTTGCTTGACGAAGCCCTAGGCCTCGTTGGTTAGGGTGGTTGCTTTTGGACTAATGTGGATGGCTGCTCAAATCATAGAGAAAGCTACGTCCTCAGAGTCCTCTTGTGTTTCTTCCCGATCACTACGACCTTCCCCTTTTTCTTACGGAGGCTCTCCATGAGGGCATGCCTCTCCTCTATAGTGCTTGGCCATGAAGACATTTCTACAAAGCCAACATCCACCCAAGTTAGAATAAGGTCGGCACACTAATAAAAAAAAAACAACAAAAGAACTCAGGGCTTACCTCCAATCCGAAGATGGCCAAGCGGCTATAGGAGTCGAATTACGTCCTCGAGGTCCTCATCTGCCATGAGTGGCCCCACATCGAAGGAGCCACTCAACGAGTCCTAGGAGCTGGATGATGATGGCTCCTTCACCAGCCACCCAAATAGGGAAGTGCTCGGCCCCGGTATGTCCACAGAACTCGTCCTTGCAATTGTAACCTGGCCGGCCAAACGGGTAGGTTGGATGTTTGATGGGGGATTGATTCTGCTGGGTTTCCTGAACCAGCCATAACAGGAGAGGGTTTCCTTCCCAAGCAGGAGCAAATGTTGCCTCATTGCTTTTGGCTTCTCAAACAATTCTTCGATCGCCCTGATTACATGGCATGGCACTTGTTCAAATGTCCTTGGAACACGCTAATCGGTAGGGACAGCCTCACCAGCTCAGGCTAAATAATTGCCCTCGACATAAAACCACTTGTACTTCTAGAGTTTGTTCGAGTCGAGGTTGCCCAAAATGAAATCTTTCCTGAAGCCGATGACATAATACCAGCCAGACTGTTGGGAAAGCTTCTTCATCTTATAAACCTACTTGAATGCCCCCCACACCATTTTGGTAGCCCGATGGTGCCTCCATAACATATATATCTCGATCAACAACCTATAGCTATTCGAGTTAAGCTGAGCCTGGCACACATTCAAGTCATTTAGTGCCTGGCGGAGAAATGGATGCAGCGGTAGGCGCAACCCAGCCCTAAAAAACTTAGTGTATAATGTTATACACCCCTCGAGCGGAGTCAAGGGTGAATCATTCTCCTCGGGCGCAATGAGGATGATGTCGTCTGGGATCTTGAACTCAACACATAGATCCTCAAGCCGAGACTCTGTCATTGAGTTGGAATAAGTTGCTACCGAAGTCCATCTGGGCTGAGTTACTCAGTAAGCGGTCACTCCCTAAACTCGAGTGACTCAAACCCTTTCATCCTCTTCTTCCTCTACGGTGCTCAACGTTGGCTCAGCCTCCTTAGCTGCTTGTTCCTCATTGGAGATGTCGACCGTAATCCTGCCCATAACCTAGATAGGAGCCCTGGGGTCTATATTGGAGGTGCTCAGTACATCGGCCACTGCCTCCAGCTCAGCCCGCTCCCAGGCCGTAACTCGAGACGTGCCAGCAGTGGCCGCCCCAATGTACGGGTTCTCTCCCCTACACAGTCTCACTGGGCGCTCCCTATCTAGTAGATTAAGGAACTCCTGTTTGAGGACAGTCTGGGCATCGACCCTTAGTATTTTAGCCAATCGATTAGCCCCATCCTGCTCTGGGGACAGACCTTCTATATCGACCTCTGTGGAAGATTCAGTTTCAGGGCTACTTTTTGACCTGGAAATATTAACGTTCTGGGAATCTGAAAAGTTGTTCATCTTTATCGTGCTGCTTGGGAAGTTACCTGATCGGACTGTAGAATCTTAGGAATGAAGAGTTCTCAGATTGTTAACTACAACTCAACAGTTAAAACTCAAGAGTAGTAGAGCGTTGCCTTGATTGCATGTGAAAATGACAAGAAAACAAATCCTATTTATAGCAGCTTTTGGCAGGAAACCCGAGTGCAAAAGATTAAGAGGCACGATGATTACGCCTGTCAGGGGGATAGTCACTCTCATTGCGACACGTGTCCCTCTAGCTTCACCACGCTACCTTTCATCTCACGCCACCTCGGGACGTCACTTGGTCTTTTGTCTTGAGCCGACCTTACCCACTCGGCATAGTCCACCCAGCCAAGCATCGACCAGGTGAACTGAGGGGTTACTATTGAGGGTGAGCTTGGTGCCACTACCGAGGAGCCATACTCCAGGTGGTCAACCAAAACAACTCATCAAAGCATCAAGGAGGATACTACTTATCCCAATGAGCCTAGGTCTCTTGTCTAAGGCGCTTCTCAAGGTCTCCAGGCTGCGCCTCAAAAGGTTGCCTCCTTGGATTAATTACCATCTCGGGTTGGATTCTATTCCCTTACATAAGTGAGCTGTTACTTGCCATCCTTGGCCAACAGATGGAAAACAACTCACCGTTAGATGGGAAGCAATCCACTGGCAAAGGGAGGTGACACTTGATGTGACACTGGGTTGTGGGCAAAACCCACCAACACCTGGTCCAAGTGGTGGCATATAAATAGAATGTATTTATTGCATCTTGGCATGCATGCTCCTTCCCACCTAGCAAGTTCCTGTTCTCTATCGAGCAACCCCTACCTTAAGCATCGGAGAGCCCTTGTCTATTGACTAACTCCTTTCTCTTGTCTCTGGAGTGTCTCTCCTCTTGTTGTAGGTTTACCCGACCAGGCATAGGCGAATGAGGAAGAGCTGAGCACCATGCACAGCTGCACGTGGTGTTGATCTGACACCAAACTCCAGTAAGCATCAACAGTTGACCTTATTGATTCCTCGCCCAAATGCTCTTGGGAAAGATACAGATGTGTTCTTAAGGCCCCTTGTAGATAAGTTAAAAGAATTATGAGATGAAGGGATTGTTGTGTACGATGCTGCTTTGAAAATGTCTTTCCAGATGTAGGCTACATTGCTCATGATAGTTAACAACTTTCCTGCTCGTAGTAGTTTTCCTGGTTGAAGTGGTCAAGGGTGTTTGGCATGTCAATACTGCAATGATGCAACTCCTTAAAGCAGAAAACGAGCAAAACTTGTTTTGTTAGGCATTGACGATGGCTTCATATTACTTATAATATGCGAAATAACAAGAATTTTAATGGTAGGGTTGATCGATAACCTCCCTCGTTCCAAAAATCCGTTTAGCAAATATTAGCTTAGCTATAAAAAGTTGCAACTTGATTGCCTGGTAAACATGAAAATTATAGGGGTAAGAAGTGAAAGAGGCATCCAACAAAACTTAATTGGACAAAAAAGAGTATCTTTTAAGAATTACTTTACTAGAGTTCATTGTTATTGCGTCACAACTTAGATGTCATGCATATCGAGAAGAACATTTTTTAACATCGATGGAAAAAGTAAGGATACAGACAAGGCAAGAATTGACTTGCAAAACGTGAGGGTGTGTAAGGAGTTGCATTTGTATAAGGAAGGTGATTGTTGGATGAAATCACATGCTGCGTACACATTGTCCTTGAATGACAATATAAAGTTTTGTGAGTATTTAAAATCAATATAGTTCCTTGATGGGTTTGCTTCAGATCTAAGAACAAATGTGATCGAGGCAAACAGGAAGATCATTGGGTTAAAATTACACGACTATCATGTTATAATGCAACTATTATTGCCAACTAGGATTTGGCCATTCATGAAGAAAGAGATTGTCCATGCAATAACAAAATTAAGCAACTTCTTCTAGTTGACATGTTTAGAGACATTGAGGATAAGTAATTTAGAGAAAGCGCAAGAGGATGTTGTACTTATTTTATGCAAGTTAGAAATCATGAAAGAAGTATGTTAGAAATCATGTACAACCAGAGGGATCAATTGCCAAAGCTTATATTGTCAATGAAGCTCTGACATTTTGTTCAATGTATCAAGCTTCCAAATTAATATTTTAGATTACTTAACTCAATTTCCTACAAACACTTAGTGGAAATTATTTGAAACAAGAAACTCTCATAACATTTGTCAAGTCCCTAGGAAATCCAATTTCCTCAATATGCGGCTAAAGTCCATAGATTGTGCCTCTACTCAAGCAATTACACATCTATCCCTTAAAGTTCTCATCTAAGACAGGAAGAAAATTCTTGATGATAGTAGAGCTAGAAACTCTCAAGTCTCCTCTATCTTTGCTAAAAAACATATACTCAAGCAAATCTCATCCTTAGATCAGGTCAACACCTAGGACTCATAAATAATAACTCATAACAAGTTTCGACTCATTTGTTTTGTTTAACACATGTCCTCTCTATGAAGAATTGTCTAAAAACAAACGACTATTTACAATTTTCACATTGGCTCAATTTCCAAAGAATTAGAAGTCATGCTTTGATACCAAAATTGTCACAAACTATACCTAGACCATTGATGTGGTGACTATTAATAAAAATAAATAAAAACATAATATTTAAATTGAATACGTAGACTCAACAAATTTTATATTTAACATATTTGCTCCAAAGTCTCGAAATTAAAAATAACAAAAATATGTAAATTACATAACAGTCCACTGAATTTACAATTTAATTAAAACAAAAATACGGGACAGTGTTTAGACAAAATAGTATACAATAAACGTTTCAAATGAAATGCTAAAAGGTACATATCAAAATGAGACACAAAGAATACAAGTGTACAACTGCATAATCCAACAGATTACTAATGAATTCGATCATCAACTGCATCCATGGACTCGGCATATAACACCACACCACTCTTGGTGGGAGGGGGGTGGTTGGGGGGTTTAAAATAAAACAAACAAAACCTAAAAACTATAAGTGAAAGGTTCGGTAGGGTTACCATTTCGAAAATTAATAATAATTATTCAATAAAACATATTGAAGTAAATAATAAGCATAGCATGAAAACGAGCTTACTGAAAACCATAACACATGATCTATCACAAATCATAAATAAAATTGTTGAACTTACATTAGAACACTAACATAACACCGCCCTAGTGGCCTGAGCTGGGTTTTTGGGACTTGCACCCTAGGTGACCTGAACTCTTAGGCAGTCGATGGACAAAAACTGAGGTTTTAATTGGAGCTTGGTGGGCAAGTACCTACATCTAGAGTTAAAACACAACTATCAAATATTACATAAAAAAATGATGGAAGCTCGGTGTAGACAAGTACTGACATTCACATAGTAATTTAATGGAAGCTCAATGTAGACAAGAATCAAGGTTCACATGGTTTTTCAAAATCTTTTCGAAGATCATTTAGTTTAAACATATTGATATCAAGCACCATTCTTAAAAACAATTTAAGAATAAACATTTGAGGCCAAAAACATATAAAACAAGGCTCTCAAGGAAAGAGGTAGCAAAACCCTATTTCAGTATGCATACTCCTATCTTACAAGCTCCAAACTTAGTTCTAATCCAACGTACACTCCACGATGTTCTAGAAACTTAAATCTTATTTTGAAATTAGATACTTATCTAATTGGTAAAATAAAACACATTTTTGGGTATTAATTATGTTATTTGGTCTCTTGCTATGTCATTTCTAAATTTAATAAAAAATGTGAAAGAATTTGTAAAATATTATGATGGATGTTAAAAATAATATTTCAAGTGGCCTTCTTGTCGTAAATGGTTTAAAACCATCTTTAAAAATTAGAAAAAAATTGAAGAGGAGGTCAAAATGTAAAAAATCACAAAATTTGATGAATTTTTGGGCCTGCTAGTGCAAAGCACTGGCCTGCCAGCTTCATCAATCTGGCCTGCCAGTTAGTCAGAAAAATAGGTTTCCTAGTTCTTCCTGTTTCAAACTCCAATTGAGTTTCTTTGATCCAAACCTATTTCAACAATTCTCAGACCATAGAATTTACAAAGAAAATATAGAAAACAATTTGAAACACTTTAGCACCATTTTCCCCAAATTTAAAACATCAACGACAAAAATTTACATGCTCATGTTAAAACTTTAAGACAACTAAACCTAGTTTATTTCAAATTCGAATCTAAATATACTCCATTGAATTTAAACACAAATTTAACATGTTCAGACTCTTTTTCAATGCACATATCAAAACCAATTCATCAGGTTATAGATTCACAATGAAAATCAAATCATACAGATGCGCAAGAGATCTTTGAAACTCACATGCATGTTAAAGAGGTCACTTAGACTTAAAACATGAAAATGAAATGCAAAACCTCATTTTAATTAGGAGCAAGAAAGGAAGGAAAAGACCATATTCGTTTTAGAACTTCTAACCTCAGTTTTTGAAGGAAAAATGCTTATTGAGACTCATTCCATCCTTCAGCTTGGTTTGGTGAAGCCTAGAGATTAAGATGGACCCAATTTTATGTCTAAAAGTGGGTGATTGTGAGCTAGAAGAGTTTTTCAGAAATGAAACTAAGAGAGAGTGTATGAGTGACAATGGAAGAGAAAGAGAAGGAATGTGAGTGAGTCAAGTTTAATCTGAGTGGTCCTTGTTTTTTTAAAGTAAGGAAATAGGCTTAAGTGGCATTTCGGTAATAAAAGATAAAGGCTATGGCATATGTGTAATTAAACAAAATTGATTAAAATAAATGTTTTAAAATTATGTCACCAAAATTTTAATTGCTTAAAAAAATTAAAATAATGCAAATGAAATTAAAATGGAGACTTTTGACTATTATACTTAAATTGGCACTCTAATTAAAATACATTAACGTAATTAATTCCATTTAAAATCACTAGGCATTACACATGGACAAGACAACATCGCTATTGGGGCGGGGCCATTGAGTTAGGATATCCATCATGATCGGTTGGTGTCATTATCAGCGTAGTTCATTGGGTTGGGTTCCCTATCAAGGTGGGCCAACATGCCAATATCGCTATCAAGGTTGAGCCAATGTGTTGAGATTCCTGTCGAGGTCGTGCCAATGAGATAAGATGACTATTGTAGTCGCACAAATGGATAGAAATCATTGTTGCTGCCACACCAATAGGTTGGGAGGGTCAAGTCGACACAACAAGATCTTAGTTGTGATCGAATCAACTGGTTGGGATTCAGTTGATGAGTCGATATCATTGTCAAGGTTGGACTGAAAGTTCGAGATCATTGCAAGGGTCAGGTCGACTATCAAGATTGGTATTTGTAAATTATAATTTTCTTAAAATAAGGTAATTCATTTTTTTTTATAAATTTACGGCTTAAAATATAATTTTTTAAATATTAGATCAAAATATAATTTTCTAAAACATAGGGGTCAGAATATAATTTTTGAAAAGTTTAGGGACCAAAATATAATTGTTAAAATAGTTTAGGGCAAAATAACTTTTTAAAAATTTTGGGGCCAAAATATAAAATTTTATTAGCTTTTTTGTTTGAAAATTAACCAAATTATCATTACTAGATGACTTTTAAAAAAAGAAAAAGAAATTTTAATTACCAAACATAATTTCTTTTAAAAAATAAAATAAAATAAAAGAATAAAACAAGAAAAGTATTTTTATTTTTGCGCAATTAAAAATAAAAATGTTACAAAACGAGGCCTAAGTAATTCTATTATAATTTTGGAAAAAGCATTCCAACGGAAGGAAATGATATAAATGTAGATAAATTAAAAACTAGTAAATTATACGGTTTAAATTATTCCATTATTGTATGTAATTCTAATTTGACGGGACTAATACAGGAACCAACAAGCTTAGAGAGGTTTTGGTAAGTCTTGATCCAACATTTTTTTTTTTTTGACAAATACTATAGCAATTCAAGTTTTATGAGAAAAAACAATGTAATAAAATTGGTTTGAAAACAATGTAATAAAATTGGTTTGAATCAAACTAAATTTGGAAACTGTTTTATTTTCAGATATTATTTGATTCAATAAAAGATAGTGACTTGGCATACACTGGAGAGAGGTCCTAGACATGCACGGTTCCTTTTATATAGATAACAGATACATAGAAAATACATAGAAATACGAACATTGTAATTAAATCCAAATCTAGTATTTTCTATTTAACTTCTCTTCCTAAATAGAAGATAATATAACCAAATTGCGATATTCTGCAAGGGCCCAAATGGGGAATATATTCCTATATGCTGCAAAGTGTAACATGCAATTTCTCATGAAAACGCCCATAAGCTCCTGCCACAAGTGAGTGTAACCACCAATTAATAAGATATCAAAATATTATAAAGAATACATGTACTGAAATAGCACACTTCTCCATAGAAATTAGACGTGCCATTTGACATACAATACATATTAATTAAAAAAAAAGCTCAAAACATCCTTTGTATTTTGCTTAAATATCATTTTTGTTTCTCTTATTATGCGGATGCCTAAAACACCAATGTGTTTATAAAATCTTTTGTAAAATAAACAAGATTAGACAACAGAAGTGCTAAACTTGACAATCATGTAGTTAAAGATATTCACAGGAGATGTTAATGGAAAATTTTGTAAAGACCTTGTTAATAGCTTCAATCATAAAGTCAATTTGCAGTTTTTTAACGCATGACCTTTTAAGCACAATCTTCATATTTAGTTTAATTACTAATTTTTCAAATGTATGTTGTAGTTGTTAGGCAATAGTAAAAAATCCTGAATCCGCCACTTGCTTTCATCATGCATGTAATTTCATTACTTTTTAGCTATTGAACTCATTTTCCCCTTTGACATAGTTATAAGATCAATACCTGTTGAGGAAAATCTCCATTTTCCATCTGAGAATTGATTAGCAGTTTTGCAGCACGATGAATAGGAGTCGAGTCTCTCTCGGTCTATTGCAAGGGTAATAATAACATTAATATATATTGGCAGAAAAGAGTGCTTCTTCTTTTGATATTTTTCAAGAAATGATATCTAAAAAAAAATCATTTGGATGCATTGATTACAATAACTCTTTTTTTTTTTTTTTGCTATTAAACAGGAGATCTTTTTTAACTTTTAACCTTGATAATACTTAAAAAAGGGATGTTATTGCTGTTTCAACTCCCAAAAATTTATGATGACGAATAGCCAAGAAAGAATTTGTGAATAATTTACCCCGTTCCTTTATGTTACTATTGTTCAAAATAAACAGGCACTATAAGAAAAACTACACTTAACAACATGTTATTTATGACATGTAGTTTTTGAATGACGTTGAAAAGTACATACAATGACATCTCAACAAACATGTTGTTAATGACATTTGAAACAATAATTAACAATATCTATATAGACGTCGTATTAAAGGCGTCCTTTTAATGACAAGGTTTAGTGTCGTTAAATTATTTAATGACAAGTAGGTGATGTCGTCAAAGCCTTGGAGATTCTACAACACCACTTATAGACGACATCTTGACCAATATCGTCTATAAGGGGTGTCGTAGAATCCCAAGGCTTTGACGGCAACTCTTGCTTGTTGTTAAATAATTTAACGATACTAAATTGTTATCATTAAAATGAGACCTTTAATACGGCGTCTATATATATGCTGTTAATTATTGTTTCAAATGTCATTAACGACATGTTTGTTGGAGATGTCATTGTATGTACTTTTCAATGACATTCAAAAACTACATGTTATAAATAACATGTCGTTAAAAGTAGTTTTTTTTGTAATGAGCTAAAAAAATGCACATATAGTAATAATCTTTTCCTACGAATTTCTTGAGATTGGGGAATTCGCTATACAAATAAATAACAAATATTGTACAAACGTCAACTTTCTTTATTATGCTGCCATAAGATGGAGCTCCGATCAAAGATGCCAATCTTAGATCGAAAAAGAAGAAAACGAGCCTAAAGTAGTGTTTTGGTCAAGGTGTTGGCAAGTTGATCTGAAAAATGAGACATGAGCTACACATAGGGCACCACTTTGGACTTTGTCCTAGACAAAGTGAAACTCAATCGCCACATGCCTCATACAAGAATGAAAAACTAGGTTGGAACATAAGTAAGTGGCACCAACATTACACAATAGATAACTAGTTGACTCGTAGAGGTGATGCCAAGTTCAGTGAGCAACGAGCAAATCCAGCCATCTTCAAGAATGGTAGTAGCAACTGAATGATACTTAACTTCTGTAGAGGAGTGAACTACTATTCTTCTCTTTTTTCAAACTCTAGGAAATAGGGCTCCGACCAAGATAGACAACATAGGCACTCGTAGAGGTAGAGTCATCTTTGTTACCTACCCAATTGGCATCAAAGAAAGCATGAAATGATGGAGCAGAATCTCGATGAGTATTGAGACCGTGGTCAAGAGTCCCACATAAATATAGAAGCAAACGCTTGATAGAAGCCCATCGATATGTCGCTGGTTAGTGCATGTACTGAGAAAGCTTGTTGACAGCATAGGCAATGTTTGGATGAGTAAGGGATTGATATTGGAGACTCCCAACTATAGCACGATACTTAGTGGGATCAGATAAAGAGGTGCCAGATGTGAGACTAAGGACTAGAGAGGTCGCAAGTGGTGTCAATACTAGTTTGGCATCAATCATTTTTGTACGGGCCAAAAGATCATTAATATAGCGCCATTGAGACAAAAAAAGCAAAGCTTATGAGGCATAACTTATACACCAAGGAAGGAAGAGAGGGGCTCGAGATCTCAATGGGAAAATTGGCATGGAAGGAGAGCGATAAACTGAGAAACAATTCTATCTTCATCACCCATAATAATCAAGTCATCAACATACACAAGGGGACAGATGAGATGAGTATATATCATTCTTGAAAGTAAACAGTAACGCATCCGCATGAGAGTTGACAAAACCTGAGTCAACAAGGAACGTTTTGAGCTCATGATGCTATGCCTGTGGAACTTGCTCAAGGCCATAAATTGCCTTTTGAAGTTTGCATGCATGGGATGGAAAATCTGTATCAATAAAGCCCGGAGGTTGGGCCATGAAAACATTTTCTGACAAGTGACTTTATACGAAAGTATTGTTAACATTCACTTGACAAAGAGGCCAACCTCTACTCACACCAATGCTTAGGACAAGGCAAACAGTAGTGGGTTTGACAACTGAGCTGAAAATATCATGGTAGTCTACCTGTGGCACTAATTAAACCCTTTAGCAACCAAATGAGCCTTATATCTATTAATAGAACCATGGGGTGACGTTTAATATAAAAAAACCCATTTATTCCCAACAAGATTCTATGATGGTGTAGATGGAAAGAAATCCCAAGTGTCATTACGAACCAGTGGATCAAATTCTTCTGACATAGCATGACGATCTTGGGTCACAGTTGTGGGTTCAAGTGCGTCAGTCGTTTGTGCAGCAAGAGCGAGCTTATGTAGAGGTTTATGGATATTATTTTCGGCATGGGTTATCATTGGATGGTTATTGTGACGTGGAGATTGGACATAAGTTGAGGCTTGAGGGACAGACATAGGTTGGGTCTTATGAATCGGTTGGGACACATATATGGGTTGGGGTGTAGATGTGGGTTGATTCTCAGAGATAGGTAGAGTTACGACTTCAGGTTAAGAAGGTGTGGGTGGTATGATGGAAGGGAGGCCTGCGGATGAAGGCTAGGAGCGGAATTTGGTGGCGCATTGAGTGGAAAACCAGCAGTATCCGTGGTAGTGGCTATTTTATATGGCAAGGTAGTATTGACAGAATTGTTTGGGGGGATAGAGGAACAAAAAAGAATAGAGGAGCAGTGGAGATCCAAAGACAGTTTTCGATTGAAGATGAGGTAGATCAGTTATGAGAGATACAAAGAGCAACATAGATTCCACAAGCAGAACATGTGGGGACATATAGATTTTGGGCGAAGTGGGATCAAGACATAAATAGGCACTTTGTGCTAAAGAATAGCCCAAAAAACACATGGTTTGGATCGAGGTTCAAGTTTATTGTTCATGTAGGGATGTAACCAAGGATAACAAAGACAACTAAAAACTCGAAGTTTAGAGTAATTGGTGGTGTAATTAAAAATTCGTTCAAAGAGGGTTGACATAGCTAGAGTAGGTGTAGGCATGCGGTTAATAAGATAGGTCGTGATGGCAAAGGCATATGACCAAAAAGCTGGTGGAAAAGAAAAATGATGAAGGAGAGAGAGACCAGTTTCAACAATATGAGGATATTACCATTTAGAAAAAAGCGTTATGCTCTCGGGTATGTAGCAAAGAGCTGAGGTGTGAGATGCCATTTAGTGGGAAAAAAAAAATATTTAAGAGTTTGATATTAACCACCATTATTATAATACACAGTGATAATTTGGTGGTTAAAAAATTTTTCTACAATTGCTTTAAAGCGGATGAATACATCTTGGACATTGGATTTTTGTTTAAGAGGATGAAACCACATATATTTGTGAAATGGTCAACAAAAATAAGATAGTACTTAAATCCATCATTAGAATAGGCGATGTCCATACATATGAATGTATTATTTTAAGAGATTTAGTGAATGGAATGGTCAAGACAAAGAAGGGTAATTTGTGGCCCTTATTGCAAAGGCAAGCATAGCAGTAGAATTGGGATGATGCTGAAGAGGATACGTCTAGATTATGATAAGAAACAAT
This sequence comes from Artocarpus heterophyllus, assembly GCA_025403435.1. Lineage (NCBI taxonomy): Eukaryota > Viridiplantae > Streptophyta > Magnoliopsida > Rosales > Moraceae > Artocarpus > Artocarpus heterophyllus. The sequence goes on along the minus strand of CM046340.1, from coordinate 24,459,188 downwards.
ATGTTTAACAATCAGAAGAGAGGGATGGCCTAAACAATGTTGCTGCTCGGAAGGGGGACCTTGACACTAGAAAACACCACAAGAGGGGGAGAAGACACTAGTGCATCCGGCCACTCACATACACCATCCTTATTCTGTCTTTGCAGAAGATTTGCCCCATACTATGATCCTTCATAATGAAAGAAGTGGGAAAGAATCCGACAGAAACGTTATTGGATGCACAAAAATGAGATTTTGAAATCAAAAAAGAATATTATTTAAATGAAAGATATTGGAAAATAACTTAAGGCTAGTCGAACTGGTGTGGGTGATTATGAGACCTGAGCTATCACCAATCATAATGTTATCGATGCCGTCTTATAGAGAATGAAGTAAAATAATATTAAGGTCTGCTGTGTCATGAGGAGACGCTTCACTATCAAGCAACCACTTAGAATTGTTTGGAGCAGCGTTGGAGCTTTTTGTTGGTATTGTGAGCTAGACAAGGTGGATTAATGAGGGGCAAAGTAGAAGGTAGGACATCTTTTTGCTGTATTTCACTGTTGGCAACAAATTGACAAAAACCCTTGTAGGAAGCCATAGGTTTATCAAATAATGTGATGACTACACAAACTTTTTTTTTTGCTTTTTGTAACGCCTCGAAATGTATTTAATGTTAATATAATATAAATGATGAATTAGTGTGCCATAATTAATGTTTTAACATTTATTTGATTACTTGGTTGGATTTTGAATTTTTGGTTGTTTTGTTAATTTGATGAATCCAAATGATTTCTTATTGTTTTAAAATGATGTTTTGAGTTTTAAAACACAACAATTTGTAAAATATTAAAAATACTCCATTTTACAAAACCGTGGGCGCCACATGGTTTTCGCACAGTAAAACCGCCCACCGTTTCCCTCTATTTATTCTCTTTCTTCCTCCTCTTTCCTCACTCTCTCCTGTGGCTCTCTTCTCTCTCTCTCTTGATCTCTCTCTCGGTCTCTCGTTCTCTCTCAAATTCCCTCTCAAATTTTTGAATCAAAATTCGAATCCAAGCTTGGGTTAGCAAGGAGGAAGTTCGGGAACATGATTTGGCAACCGAGAGCGCGGATTGAAGCTTCGATTCAAGGTTAGTTTTGAAATTTCTAAACTTTTTTCAAAATTTTCAATTTTGTGCATTTTTGAAATCTAGGTTTGTTTAAGCCTAGAAAACCTTGGATTTGAGGTAAATGAACTTAGAACAACTAGAATCTAAGCTTAGATTGAAGAAAAACGGATTGGATTCAAGATTTTTCATTTTTCTCCATATTTTCTAATTTTTGGATTTTTGAGATTTTTGAGTTTAAATCTTGTTTAAATGAGTCCAAACATGTTCTAGTATGTTTTTCTATCAACTATGATTGTTTTCTATGCCTGGGATTTGAGAATAACAGGTTAAAATCAAGATTTGTGTTTTGGGGATCGGGAAAACCCGTGGTTGAATTTCTGGGTTTTCCCAATTCGGCAGGCCGGATCACGTGTTCGGCAGGCCGGAATAGGGATCGGTAGGCCGGTGTTCTTCAGTCCAGTAGGCCGAACCTTGGGATGTTTGGCAGACCGAACTTTGCTTCTGGTAGGCCTAACTGTGCAGTTCGGCCGGCCGAAGCAGGGAGTTCGGCAGGCCGACCGAGGCATGGAAAATTTTGTGATTTTCACCCGTTTTCACTGTTTTGAACCCTGATTTAAATTTCAACCTTATAGGATGATTTTAAAGGTACAAATGGCACACTAAGACATCATGAAATGGTTTAGTAACATAGAATGTCTTGAACTAGATATTGATCGACTTAGTTTGTATCTAGGATCGTTCGTGGTTCCGCGGAGCTAACGTATAGCGGACCGAGATTACGGTGTGGGGCACCGGCACGAGTATTGAGGTAGGACTTCTACCCTATTTCTTTGGTAGCCTGGTTTTGAAATGATTTGGCTTTGAAAAGGATTTCTTTTAAAATGTTTTCAACGATTGTTTGAAAAATGAATTTATCGGTTATATTTTAATATACCGTGAACTGAAATGAACTTCATAATGAATGTAAATGAAAACACTCGGTAATTGGGTTTGAATGATAATGATATTAAACATATAGGCATGATGCCATATCAGAGATCGGGTCGTGTAGCGATCGACCTTGGGGGCAGGTCCCAAAACCCAGCTGGGCCACTACGGTGGTGATATTATTATGGTTCGCCTAAGAAAAGAAAATGGTATTTCCGGTTGTTCAAGTAAACTGTTCTGAGTAATGATGGTTTTACTTAAATTTGCTTATTTATTTATTTACTCAAAGTTTCTTTTGATTAACTCCTGAATAATGTCATGTTTCTTTAAATTAAATTATTTTATAAAACTTAGTCCTACTGAGCCTTTCGCTCACGTTTTATTTGTTTTAAATTTCCCCCCTCTAGGTGGTTTTCCATTTAGGTTTGGAGAGGATTCTTCGAACCGAACTCAGGAGCAATAGAAGGATTAATTTATCTTTTGTATCATTTAATTAAGGCATGTAAGATTTTAACTTTATTTGTATCTTAGACTGTGATTGTATTTATGATATTGTCAGTACCATGTGTGTGCACAAGTTGTAGGTCTGTGGGACCCATACTAGCAGCTTTATTATTTTAATATTTATTCGTTTAATCTTTTAAATTGTCTAATGTATATGAACTCTTTATAAAGTGTTTTAATGAACCCCACATTTTATACTTAATTCAACCCCTTAAACTCTAGATTTTTAATTAAATTCTCTTTTAATTAATTTAAATAATCCACCACGTCACCTCCCGTACTCCGGGGCGTGACACTTTTGCTGCTCTTTTTTTTCTGCCCTTTTTTTTCTTTTTTTTTTTCTTTTTATTTTATATATATATATATATTTATATAATAGAACAACAGATATGGTTCACAAAAAAAGAAATCAAATAGGGCTTGATAATGGTAACTTTGGGCATGTAGAGTGGGCTTGAGGTGGAGGTAAAGGTCTAATGTGAGTATGCAAGCAATCTTGGCAAACCCAAGAGACACCAAACCAGGGAAATAATGGCGTAGGCACAACGTAACAGCATGACAGAGGTGATTGTATGGAGCAATTGTCTGGCAATGGCTAAAGGTGCTGATTTGGCAAGAGCACAATGCAGCATCAACACAGCATGGTGGAGACAAGGCGATGTTCTGAGTTTTGGTCGAAAGATTGTACGGCGTGGTGTTGTCTTGTGACTCAGATAAAAGATAAGTCTTACAGTGATATATATATATATATATATTTTGCATTGGAGGCAAACAAATTATTAACAAAGAAAAAAGAGAGACTAGGTAGATGGTGATTGCCGATGGTGCAACAATAGAGAGAATGATAACCAAAAAAAAAAAATATAGACCCCAAAAGTGATTAAGCTCTAATAGCATGATGACGAATAGACAAGGACTAATTTGTAAATAATTGATCTCATTCTTCACTATTAGAAAATTGAGATTACAATACCCTCATTTAACGACGTTTTTTAGACCGTTGTGGTAAAGGAGGAAAAATGTAAGGAGTATGCCTAAAAATACAAAAACTGCCATAGTAGGTTTATTCTTGCGAAATGGATAGAAAATGGATATAGAATTTTTGATTGACTACAGAATATGTGAATAGTGCAGAAGAATTTTTGGATTTTTCCAAAACTTATGCCCAAGGTGACAAAATTTGGTGTCCTTGCGTTCGACGTGGAAACTGTAGATCTCATCCAATTTAAATTATTAAAGTACATTTATTTCAAAATAGGATTATAAGTAGTTGCCAAACATGGCATTTTCATGGTGAGTCTAAACTCAATCCAACTTTAGTAAGTAAAAGAGAGGAACCTATTGTGGAGGATAATATTGGTGATCTGATAATATGGTTGACATGGTAAATGACTTGGAAGAATATTTTTTACACTGTTGGGAGTTATATCAGACAATGATGAATGATGCTGAGACACCGGTGTATGAGAGGTGTACCAATTTCTCAAAATTATCCACTTTAGTCGGATTATGGAATTTGAAGGCATCGAGTAAATAGTCAAATTCTAGCTTCACAAATCTTTTGGAATTTCTAGGAAGGCCTCTAGTAATGGAGTATGAGAAAGTATATGCTTATGAAAATGATTGTGTCCTTTATACGAAGAAATATGAGGACTAATATAATTGCCCGGTTTGTAAAGAGTCAAGGTGGAAGAAAAGGAAAAAGCCATCTAAAAGTAAAAAAGGAGTGCTGACAAAAATGTTGTAGTATGTTCCATCAATACCACATTTTAGACATTCATTCAAAAACGCAGAGTATGTGAAGAATTTAACTTGGCACCATGACAAATGATTCGATGATGGTATGCTTAGACATCTGACAGATTCACCGTAATGGAAGACTTTTGATGCCGATCATCTTGGACACATTTAGCTATATTGATGGATAGAATGAACCCATATGGTAACATGAGTAATAGACATAGCACTTGGCGCATAACACTTGTAAATTACAATCTTTCTCCAAAACTTTGCTTGAAACAAAAGTTCTTGATGTTGACTCTATTAATTTTGGGTTCTCACCAACCGGGGAATGACATTGATGTATACTTGATACCATTAATCAATGACCTAAAGAGCTTGTGGGAAATTGAATTTGAAATTAAAGAGGCTTAAAGAGAAGAGATATTCACACTTCGTATAATGTTGATATGGACAATTAACAACTTTTCGGCATATAGAAATCTATCCAATTATTCGATGAAGAGTTCTATTGGTTGTCCTATTTGTATGAAGGAAACATCTCACATACAGTTAAAGAATGGTGAGAAAACCATTTTTCTTAGGTGTAGAAGATAGTTACCAAGAGATCATCATTACTGCAAACAAAAAATCAGCTTCTGATGGTAACAACAAAGAAAGAGACTCTCATTGGCCTTTGACAGGTGAACAAGTATTTAAAATGGCAAAAGATATGGAAGTTGTTAGACATGTATGCCCTAAGGAGTAAAAATATAATAAGTTTTTGGAGACATTTTTATCAATAAAGAATTTATTTATTGTTTATATGCCAAATCTTGTTCTCTTTACATTCATATTTGTTGAATGTATGTTAAGCAAACAATAGTCTAAGACTGTCGGTCTAAACCTTTAAGAATTGAGAATATGATGGATAGATTATGCGGAAGACATGATTCTTAAGGTGACGGTCTAAATCATAAGATCTGCAATAGAGGGAATAAAGTAGGGCACTTTATTCATGTAAATATTGTTATGTTGTCTATATCCCTATTGGGAGATGGTCTATCTTGGCTATCGAAGGTGGACTCCGTGAACGGAAACATTGGCACATTGTCATAGGTGACGATGTGTTGAATCAGGACATAAAGTGAATTGATTTGAATTAATAATTCTGTCATGGAAAATCAATTCACTTTAGACAATCATTTGTATTGTATCTTAATCCTGAGATGAATAGTGGGCTCGTTGTCTTGACTTGTGTCTTTTGATGTACCAAAGGGTTATACCCACATTTTAATAGTGGTATGCATGCCGGTAAGTTAGAGGCATGACTCTTGATAGCGTAGACCTATTATTCATAAATATGGAATCCATAGTTATTCTTTAGGAGTAGTGATATCCTCTTATATGCATTATCTTGTAACTGAAAAACTAGAGCGCTCAACCATTTGGATACATGGGTGCAACCGAATGGTATACTGTCTTTGGATGGTAAGTTTTCCAATGGTGAGATAATGGAACGTAAGATAAAAATAATCGAGAAGGTAAGACAGAACTTGTCCTTAAGCCATTTATGGATAATCCTATGGGTATACGATACACTATGATATGTCATGGAGACTTAGCTATACGGGCTTCATAATTCTATATAGTTCGAGAGTGCAGCTCCAAACTTTTAGTGGAGTAGCATTAGAGTTGATAATTATGAAATGTAATTATCAAGAGCTTGAACTATATAGGTCCATTTGGTCCCCTTTGTTAGCTCACAACATCCTGTAATGATGCAGTGCATTTTTCCAATAATTGGTGATTTATGTCAGATTTATTAGATTGGTTGAAATTTGGAAGAATCAAATAATTCATGTTTGTTTATCGGTTGAATTAATTTTGTGACAAAATTAATTCAAGATAAACTTGTTGAATTATTGGGATCGGATAATTCATGTCTGTTTATTAGTTGATTTAATTTTAAATAAATTAAATCAAGATAAACTTGTAGAATTATTAGGAATTGATTTATTTTCCTAGAGATTATCTAGATAAAGTTGTTTTAATTAGATAACTTTTCTATTGGATTATTTGAATTAAAACTGAGATTTTATCCTATGGAATCTCATGTGGAAAATAAAAGATTCGTTGAGATTTTTATCGACAGTTCGGCATGCCGATCTTTAAGTTCGGCCTGCCGATGGGGCAAGTTCGGCCTGCCGGTTAGACATATTGGCTTGCCTATGCACAATAAAAAGATCATGCATTTTCACACGAATTTCATCATATATTGATCCAAATTTGATTTTGATTTGAATTTTGAAGTGTTATCTTATAAGGACTGACTCCTTGACCTAACCTCTATATAAAAGGAGTGAATCTCATTATTATTTAGATCATTTGAGAGATTAAGAGTGATACTCTACTAGTGAGATTCTAAAACTCCCTAAGAGCTCTTGTTCACAAATTACGAACACTAGCTTTGGGTTCTCTCAATTGGTTGGAAGGAGAGTCACCTAGTGGATGAGCTATACATGTGATCCCACACTCACTCCGATTGTGGATAAAGAATAGCAAAGAAGGCTAGTTGGTTGAGGTCCTTCTAAAACGTTACTTCTCTTCACTAATTGCAGAAGCTTTTCGGCATACAAAGGTTAGTAAGATCTAGTTAATTTATGCATATAGCATGTCAAACTTGTGTTTTAGAAAATACTCTAATATAAAAATTTTTAAAATTCTACTGCGTACTAATTTTCCAACAATTGGCATCAGAGCCATGGTTTTTACGTAAATTTACGTATTTGTGATCATGCTATATGTATAAATTATGTGATCTTGATCTCTCCTATGCTTGAATTTAATTTTATAGAGAGTTGACACTCTAGGTTTTTATATAATTTTATGTTGTCATGGATTATATGGTGAATATTTATTAATTAATTATGGTTGATTAAATTATTATTTAATTATTAATTAATTAATTAATTTATACCGGTTATGGTTCCTTAGAGGTTAGAATGTGTATCTAGGTTTTTCATGTAATTAGTTGGTGGACTATCATCTCCGTATAAGAATTATTATTCAATTTTAAATTGTAAAAATTTTGTAATTAAATAATCATTCGGAGAAGACGGATCTAAAAGATAGATGATGGCACTCCTAGGTATTTTTTGAGTCTTTAATTTTATGTTTTTAAATTGTTGAAAATAAAATTGATGAATTGCATTAAAAATTGTATTTTTTGGGAATGGTGATTTTTGCTCGGTCGGCATGCCGAACTCTCTGGTTCGGCAGGCCATTAGCAGGGCAAAAATCAGGTGGCTTTGGTGGTAGGCCAATTAGTCAAGAACCAGCAGACCGATCTAAAAAAATCGACAGGCCGGTGGGTCATGACCGGTAGGCCGATCATACAGATCGGCTTGTCGGCAGAGAGCTATAAATTTCTCCAAAAAAGGTGTAGTTTTTTAATACAGTTTTAATGTTATTTTTGGGACAATTCTGAGAAACATTAAATTTAGATATGACCGAAAATTTGGAGTATTTGATTCATATGGGATTAAAGACTTGAAGATGGGCATTACATGAAGAAGGATATAGCTTAAGGATTCAAAGAAGAAGAATCAATAAAATGTTTTGATTGTTCTCTTGTAACTTTTGTTTTCTATTCTCTATGATGGAACCATAACATTACGGTTATTTATTATTTTGCTTGTAGCTTTGCTTGTCTGCATTATAATATGATTTACTATGTATATTGATAACATGTCATGTAGAATAGGAAGTGTCGCTCATATTTTCATGCATGTCTTTTTAAAATAAAACCTTGATTTCAAAAGATTGAGTGAGAGAAGGTTTTCAAAGAGAGGACCTAAGGCCTCCATCATTGGTCCATATGAAATACATGGTGGTCCCGACCCCTAGGAAGGGATTTCCATCATGTACTAGGTTAGATCTCTGAGAGGATAAGGTATTTTAGCATGATTTATGGTTGCACACCCCTAGGTGGTGATTATAAATTATGGATAAAATATTAAAATGATGGTTATACACTCATGTTAATTTTATTATTAACCTCCCCGAGGAGCTCTGTTAATAAAATTAATAGTCAAAGAAACGATTATTAATATATGCTAGATCATATGGGTCCTTGATGACATATATTAATCAAGAGGGGATCCATGTTCCTGATTAAATTTGCTATGACTCTCCTAGGAGCTTGTTCAATTTTGAGTTAGGAATTATCGTTGTAAGGTTGTGATATTTTCAAGGTTTTGACACATAAACACATTTGTATGTTTTTACATGATTGTGTTATCTTACTAAATTATTATTATATGTTTGCTTATGTTTGGTATATGATTCTTTATTGTAGATTAAAATGTCTAAAAACGTTTTATCTTCGATACTTGACAAAAACCAATTAATCAGAGATAATAATAATGATAGGAAACGGAACCTGGATATCGTCCTTTCCTTTGAGAAACTAAAATTTATGCTGACAACGCCTTGTCCTCCCGAGCCTACGGGAGATTCCACCAATGAGCAATTCCAAGCATACGATCGCTAGAAAGATGCAAATGATCAAGCCTGCTGCTATGTTATGGCCAGCATGAATAATGTGTTGCAGGCTCAACATGAGGATTATAAGACTACTAAGTAGATCTTGGATAATCTAGAAGACATGTTTGGAGGGTAGGCCCTAACAAAGAGGAAAGGACACTTCAAAAACTCTTGAACTATAAACAAAGACCGGGGATGTCTGTAAAGAAGGACATGATGTTGGTCATGGGCTACCTCACTAAGGCACAAACCAATGGAGCCGATGTTGATGCTGAAACTCAAATGCAGGATATGACCTTAACAGAATTAATGAAATAGTTACAGGAGTTAGAATTATTGATCAGGGAGTCTCTTATAGGTGAAGAGCCCAATTTGGCGGCTACTTCAAGTTCCAATCCCAATTTTGGGAATGGAAAGAAGCAACCGGCCAAAAATGGGAAGTCTTCTATTCCTGTTAATAACAAGAACAAGAAGAAGACGAAGAAGAACCCGAAGAAGCTTAAGTGCTTCTTTTGCGGGAAGGCCAGGCACATAAAGAAGCATTGCAAGGATTTCTTTTCCAAAGGAGGTAGGTGTGAGCTTTTGTATTTAGAAACTTGTTTGGTTAAGGAATCCAGTGACATTTGGGTCATAGATTCTGGTGTAACTAATCATGTTTGTGTTTCTCTGTAGGGGTTCAAAGAAACGAAAAGTCTGCTTCATGAAGACTTTATGCTTCGGATGGGCGATGGATCCTTGGTCTTAGCGGAAGCAGTGGGAGACGTCCATCTTTATTTTGATAATTATAAGAATTTAATTTTGCAAGATTATTTTTTTGTTCCTAAATTTGAATGGAATTTAATTTCTATAGATTGTTTATTTAAAGACTCCTATTTGGTTTCTTTTAATAATAAAGAGTTGATTTGTAAAAACAAATCTTTTATCTACTCTAGATGGATGTAAAATAATATATATTTTATCAAACTTAAGATGGACTGACTGCTTAACGTTGAGATGAATGATAATAACTCTAAAAGACTTAAAACTTCTCACTCTAATTAGACTTATCTTTGGCATTTATGCCTTAGTTATATTAACCTGAATAGGATTCAAAGGTTGGTAAGGGATGGACCTTTAAGTGACTTAAAGGTGGAATCTATACCACAATGTAAATCTTGTTTGGAGGGTAAAATGACCAAAGGACCATTCGGGTCTAAGGGCAATAGAGCTGAAGGGGTTCTAGAACTTATGCATGGTGATGTTTGTGGACCAATGAACATCCGGGCATGAGGAGGGTATGAGTACTTCATCACTTTTATTGACGATTGCTCAAGATATGGGTATGTGTACCTGATACACCACAAAAGCAAAACTTTTGACAAGTTCAAGGAGTTTTGGGCTGAAGTGGAAAAGCAATTGGGTAAACCCATAAAGGCACTTTGATCCGATTAAGGTAGGGAATACCTTTCTGATAAGTTCTTGGGACACTTATTAGAGAATGAGATTTTATCCCATTTGACTACACCGGGCACTCCGTAGCAAAATGGCATAGTGGAGAGAAGGAATAGGAATTTATTAGACATGGTAAGGTCCATGATGAGTTATTCATCATTGCCTTTACCCTTTTGGGGATATGTACTACAAACCACATGTTATCTTCTAAACAATGTGCCTTCAAAATCAGTTCTTAAAATTCCTCACGAGTTACAAACAGGCAAGAAGACATACTTAAACTATATTCGCATATGGGGATGTCTGAATAAGTTGGAAGCACGTTTGAAAGTTTGCGTGTTTGTAGGATATCCAAAAGAAACTAAAGGGAATTATTTCTATAACCCAAAGGAAAATAAAGTCGTGGCTTCAACTAATGTAACTTTCCTTGAGGAGAGATCCAATCACTTCGGAGGTTCCAAATGAAACCATTCCGATCAGTGTAGAAAAACCAAATGAACCTGAACAACAAACTAAGGGGCTTCGACATAGTGGGAGGATCAGGCGTCAACCCGAGAGGTATATGTTCAATAGTGAAGCCTTCTTGGCTGAACCAAATGAACATAACAGAGATCCTTATACTTACACAGAGGCTATGGGGGATGTTGATTTGAAACTCTAAACAGAGGCCATGAACACAAAGATGAAGTCGATGGAGACTAATCAGGTCTAGGAGCTTGTGGATATTCCCAAAGGGGTAAAACCCATAGGGTGTAAGTGGATCTACAAGAGAAAAAAAGGGGTGGATGGAAAAGTTGAAACCTTTAAGGCTAGACTGGTAGCTAAGGGTTACATGAAAAAGGAAGGAATCAATTATAAGGAAACCTTTTCGCCTGTAGCCATGCTTAAGTCCATCCAAATTCTCTTGTCCATAGCTGCCGCTCTTGACTACAAGATTTGGCAAATGGATGTCAAGATGGCTTTTCTAAATAGCTATCTTGATGAGTCCATTTATATGGAACAACCGGACGGGTTTAAAGTCAAAGGTCAAGAGGGTAAGGTTTATAAGCTGCTAAAGTCAATTTATGGACTTAAGCAAGCTTCCCATTCTTGGAACATAAGATTTAACCAAGTGATCAAGCTTATGGGTTCTCACAAAATGGATGAGCCATGTGTTTACAAACACATTGAGGATGGGAAGGTGATTTTTCTACTACTCTATGTAGATGATATCTGCTAATTGGCAATGGCGTTGGGGATGACGTTGGGGCATTGTCATCGGTCAAATTATCGTTAACCAAGTAGTTTGACATGAAGGACTTAGGTCAGGCTAATTTTTTTTTTCGGTATCTAGATCTGTCGAGATAGGAAGAACAAAATGATAGCTTTGTCCTAGGCCAACTGCATAGATAAAATTCTCAAGAGGTTTGCAATGTAGGATTACAAGAAAGGTGGGCAACCATCTAGGTGTAGAATTGCTCTTTCTAAGAAAGACTCTCCTAAGTCTGATGAAGAAAGAGAATACACGAAGAAGGTGCCTTATGCTTAAGTAGTGGGTAGTCTCATGTATGTCATGCTTTGCACATGACCAGATATTTGTTATGCGATTGGGATTGTAAGTCGATTTTAGGTGGATTCAGGACCGAACCACTAGGCTATGATAAATCATATTTTCAAATACCTGAGAAGGACTCAAGGGTATATGCTTGTGTATTCGGGTGAGGACTTGACTCCTCTAGGATATACTTATTTGGATTTTCAATCCAGTTTGGATTCTAAAAGATCGGCTTCGGGTTTTGTGTTTACTCTAGGTGGCAGTGCCATTAGTTGGAGAAGTGTGAAGCAAGATTGAACTTCGAATTCAACGATGGAGGTCGAGTACATGGCAGCTACTGATGCTTTAAAAGAAGCAGTGTGGCTTTGCAAGTTTCCTTGGAGATCTTAAGGTAGTTCCCGGTATGCATAAGGCGGTATGACTGTATTGTGATAACAGTGTGGCGGTAGCTAACGCTAAGGAACCTATATTTCACAAGAAGAGTAAACATATTGATATGAAGTATCATGTGATAAAGGACTTCGTTGAGGGCAGACATGCCACGGTGTGAAAATCACGTTAGAGGATAATTTAACTAATCCATTTGAGAAGACACTTACTGAGAGAGTATTCAAAAGGCATGTGGAAGCTATGGGGATGCGAGATTTGTCATAGTTACTCACTTAGTGCAAGTGGGAGATTGTTACACATGTATGCCCGATGGAGTAAAAATGTAATAAGTTTTTGGAGACATTTTTATTAATAAAGAATTTATTTATTGTTTATATACCAATCTTGTCCTCTTTACATTCATATTTGTTGAATGTATGTTAAGCAAACAATAGTCTGAGACTGTCGGTCTAAACCTTTAAGAATTGGGCATATGATGGACAAATTAAGCGGAAGACACGATTCTTAAGGTGACGGTCTAAATCATAAGATCCGTAATCGAGGGAATAAAGTAGGACACTTTATTCATGTAAAGATTATTATGTTGTCTATATCCCTATTGGGAGATGGTCTGTCTTGGCCATCGAAGGTGGACTCCGTGGATGGAAACATTGGCACATTGTCATAGGTGACGATGTATTGGATCAAGACATAAAGTGAATTGATTTGAATTAATAATTCTATCGTGGTAAATCGATTCACTTTAGACAATCATTTGTTTTGTATCTTAATCCTGAGATGAATAGTGGCCTCGTTGTCTTGACTTATTTCTTTTGATGTACCAAAGGGTGACTCCTACATTTTAATAGTGGTATGCATGCCGGTAAGTTAGAGGCATGACTCTTGATAGTGTAGACCTATTATTCAAAAATATGAAATCCATAGCTCTTCTTTAGGAGTAGTGATATCCTCTTATATGCATTATCTTGTAATTGAAAAACTGGAGCGCTCAACCATTTGGATACATAGGTGCAACCGAATGGTATACTGTCTTTGGATGGTAAGTTTTTCGATAGTGAGATAATGGAACGTAAGAAAAAATAATCGAGAAGGTAAGACAGAACTTGTCCTTAAGCCAGTTATGGATAATCCTATGGGCATACGATACACTATGATATGTCATGGAGACTTAGCTATACGGGCTTCATAATTCTATATAGTTCGAGAGTGCAGCTCCAAGCTTTTAGTGGAGTAGCATTGGAGTTGATAATTATGAAATGCATATCTGGGATATTGGGTTTCATAATTATCGGAAGCTTGAGCTATATAGGTCCATTTGGTCCCCTTTGCTAGCTCACAACATCCTGTAACGATACGACGCGCTTTTCCAATAATTGGTGACTTATGTCAGATTTATTAGATTGGTTGAAATTCAAAAGAATTAAATAATTCATGTCTATTTATTGGTTGAATTAATTTTGTGACAAAATTAATTCAAGATAAACTTGTTGAATTATTGGGATCGGATAATTCTTGTCTGTTTATCAGTTGTTTTAATTTTAAATAAATTAAATCAAGATAAACTTGTAGAATTATTAGGAATTCATTTATTTTCCTAGAGATTATCTAGATAAAGTTGTTTTAAGTAGATAACTTTTCTATTGGATTATTTGAATTAAACTGAGATTTTATCCTATAGAATCTCAAGTGAAAAATAAAAGATTCGTTAAGATTTTTATCGACAGTTTGGCATGCCGATCTTCAAGTTTCGCCTACCGATGGGGCAAGTTCGGCCTGCAGGTTAGACAGTTCGGCTTGCCTATGAGCGATAAAAAGATCACGCATTTTCATGCAGATTTCATCACATATTCATCTGAATTTAATTTTGATTTGAATTTTGAGGCATTATCTGATAAGGACTAACTCTTGGACCTAACCTCTATTTAAAGGGAGTGAATCTCATTATTATTTAGATCAATTGAGAGATTAAGAGTGATACTCTATTGGTGAGATTTTGAAACTCCCTGAGAGCTCTTGTTAACAAATTACAAACACTAGCTTTGGGTTCTCTCAATTGGTTGGAAGGAGAGTCACCTGGTGGAAGAGCTATACGTGTGAGCTCATAGTCACTCCGATCGTGGATAGAGAATAGCAAAGAAGGCCAGTTGGTCGAAGTCTTTCTGGAACGTTACTTATCTTCACTAATTGCAAGAGCTTTTCGACACTCAAAGGTTAGTAAGATCTAGTAAATTGATGCATATAGCATGTCAAACTTGTGTTTTGAAAAATACTTTAATATAAAAATTTTTAAAATTCTACTGCATGTTATTTTTCCAACAGAAGTGAGGGCAAGCCGTTAAAAGATGGACCTTAAAAAAAGAGTTCAAACTCCTACGAACTCCTATATTGGAAGACACTTTTTGTTTGTTATTACTTGGATGTTATGCATATTGAGAAAAACATTTGTAAATCAATAGTCGGCATATTGCTTGACATTTCGAGCAAGGCTAAGGATAATGAAAAAGCATGGTTGGATCTCATGTAGAAAGAGATTGGGCCTACTTTGTTTCTCGAGAAAAAAAAAAAGGATCCGTACTTGCTTACCTTTAGCAGAGCACACATTATCCAATGGGGAAAAAAGAAAGTTTTGTGAATGGCTTGCTTTGTTGAAAGTGCTGGATAGCTATTCTTCAAACTTTTAAAAGTTAGTATTGTTGAAGGATTTGAAACTTATGGGCAAGAAAACACATGATTACTACCACTTGCATTGCGTTAAATTCTAACAAAGGATATGAGATTTACAATTACTAAGTTGTGCTCGTTCTTTAATTTAATATGTTCCAAGATATATGATAGACTCACTGCAATCGGAGTTGGTACAAACCTTATACGTGCTTGAGAAGTAATTTCCATTGGCATTTTTTTTACATCATGATTCCTCTAACAATTCACTTAGTTTGTGAAGTTAACTTTATTTGAGGTAGATGTATCCTTTTGAAAGGTATATGAATGTTTTGAAGGGCTATGTAAAGAACCAAAATAGGCTGGCGGAATGTATTGTAGAAAGTTACATAACGAAAGAATTGGTTAAATTTTGCTCTTAGTGCTTGTCCAATGCAGAAGCAATTAGGGTGCCAAAGACAATAAACATTGAACATAGAGGACCATCTATTGGCAATCCTTCCTCAGTAAATCGAGAGGAGTGAAAGCGGGCTTGTCTTTATGTCTTACACAATGCTCGTGAAGTGGACCTTTTCATTAAGGCTCACATGAAGGATTTAAAAAAGTTGAACCCAAAAAGAGTAAGAAATGAGAAGTGCTACAAGATGAACACAACCGAACCTTTCAGGAGTGGATTAGAGCACACATACATGCCAAGTACTCCACATCACAAGATGAAAGCGTGTTACAAGACTTAAAGAAGTTAGCTAGAGGACCGTTGTCGATAGTTAAAAGGCAAACATTATATTCTATAAATGGATACACTTTCTACACTTGCAAAAGAGATAAGAAGCATCCCGTCCAAAATAACGGTGTGACTTTTTGTGCTGAGCCTATGCATATTTCCTCCGTGAAGGACAAGAATCCAGTATATGGGACCATGAACTACTTTGGTTTTGTTGAAGATATTTAGGAACTTAATTATTGCAGATTGCATATAGCACTTTTTAAGTGCAAATAGGCTAACAATAACTATGTTAAGATTGTTTATAAAGGCACCACGACAGTTGACTTTAGGCAATTGGAATATAAAAATGATCCTTTCATTATAGCATCACAAGCAATCCAAGTTTTTTATACAACAGATCCTGAAGATTTAGAGGTGTCCCTAGTCATCTGGATGAAGCCAAGAGTAGTTATTAATGGTGAAGAAGTTGCCAAGGATTGCACGGACATCCCCTCATTCACAAAAGATTTGCCACCGGTTGAAGAAATGGGTAATTTTTAAGATGATTTTTGCCACTTGATTCACGAAGATATTGAATATACATGTGTTGAGGAACCATAGAAAAAAAAAAGAGGAAAAAATGAGTATTCGTAAACTAAATTACGTCATTTTATTTCATTTAAGTTATTTTTTGATAATTTGTTTGTATTTCTTCTTTATTTTAAGCTAAGGGATGTATCTTTTTTTTCACTCATTATGTATCTTTATGTGATTAGATTTGTGATAAAACACCTATCGAATGCAAATTCTGGGTCATTGAATACATAATACATAGGCTAACCATCCTAGGTAGAGGAGGAAAAAAGGGATAAAAATTTTTCGTTTTAGACCAATTTTACATGGCAGATTTCTAGGATAATTGTCATGAAAGAATAAGCTTACACAACAATTTTTCTAGAAAATTATCGTGTAAGGAGGCTAAAATGGTGTAGTTTTAGGCCCCCCACCCAAATTAAAGCCTACGCATAGCATATTTTCCCCATTAATTTAAATTCATTACTTTTTCTAAACTGTTAAACTCTTTCTAACTCAATCCCCAAGACCCTACCACCGCCCGTCCCAACCCCCACTACCCCATGCTATCGTTGTTGTCAAGTCGCACCATGCCCTCGCCACCGTCGACCATAATCATCATCATGCCTTGACCCTGTTGTCCCTACCTCCACCCAACACACCTTGTTGTCTTCCCTGCTACCTTGACTTTGAACTCCATCATCCATCTGCCTCGCCCACGACTCTGCCGCCAAAAGACCTAGGCCCTCACGACCCCTAAAATAGCTCACATACAAGTAAGCAATATAACAATATAAACCCTTACATTTTCATTAACCTAACATATTTAACATATATCCTTTTGATCAAATTACCAATTGTAGCATATAGCCTATTTTTCTTTTCGTGTTTGGCATATTGGTTAAACTTACTTGATAGATATGCATTTACTATTTATATAGCCTGGAAATATGATGTTTAATTTAGAGACAAGTGAATCTAGTACTACTTAGTCATACTTTAATGTTATTTAGGTTTAGTTTTGGTTTTAGTTTTAAATTTAAAAATAATTCTATTAATTTGCATAATTAATTTTAAAAATATTGCTTATTTTTAGCCAAATGGAAGAGTTCAAAATCTCACAACTTACTTTTGTTAACTTAGTTTTGTTAGTTTTAGTTTTTTGTTATTTTAGTGTTTCTTAGGTTTAGTTTTTGTTATAGTAATTAGTTTTATTTTTGTTTTTTTGTTAATTCTATTAATTTGTTATTGTTTTGTTAATTGCTATTTTATATAGTTTTAGTTATGCTAACATATGCTTCGTTATATGTTGGTTTTCTTTTGGGCATGTTTGCTTTATTGGTTTATGTCAATATATGTGTTTGGCTTTTGATGAGGATTTGGTTTAGATGAGGTACAAATATCACAAGAGAGTAATAGTGAAGAATATAATGAAGAGTATAAAGAGTATGCGTCATCTTCTTGTCAACATAACAAGGGAAAACGAGTGAGTAAGTCCCGAAGAAAAACCAAATTCAAAATAAAAGGAGTTCATAGGATGAAAAGAAGGGATTAAGATTAGAAGTGGCCTTCGACGCACAAGGCCAACTAGAAGGCATAGCCAGAAATTAATTAAGTAGTTAGATTGAAGTTTTAGGTCGAGAACAGGTTTCAATATAGATTAAAGATTGGATAACTTAGGAATTGGACAAAGAGATGTTATTTAGAGAGAGATCTATGAAAGTTTCATAGTTGAGGATTGGTATGGGAAAAAAAGCTTATGAAGATTTATGGTGAACTAGTGAAAGGGTTTAGATCCGATCTCTACATCACTTTTGTAAAGCCCAACCTTTCCATTTCTTATAAGGATGACGACATACTTAAGCGGCCTCTTAAGGTAGTACACTTCTAACCCTCTATAAGCAAGGAAGATTGGCAAAAATTTGTTCAGTATTGATATTCTATCAAATTCCATCTTTTATTAGCAAAAAGCAAGAAAAATAAGAGCAAAAAATAAATATGGCTCTATGGTTGGCAGAGACAGATATCGAGTGCTTAACCAATTATTGGTATGTCTCTATCTTACTTCTATTACATATATTAATGACTCTATCATTAATATTTTACTTACATAGAAAAGTACAGTTAGCTGAGAGGGTGTGCAACCATTATAAGAGTAGTTGTGAGCAAAATAATGTCAAGGTCCTAATGGACAATTTAAAGATCCAAAATGTACAAAATTGGTCAATTGATTGTAAGTTTACTCAAATTCATAATTTGTAGTTCTATAACTTTTGAAACATATTAAGAACAATTTAATTTTTTGTTATTTTACAGGATGAGTACATGGAGCAACAAACTCAAGGGACCTTCGAGTCTATCGGTAATGAAGATATTCTGATGAAGGCATTAGGAAAACTAGAACATTCATGATGTTTTTGAGGTCAATCTAAGTATGTCAAGCAGTCTCAATACTTTGACCTTCGACCCACTTAGAGATTTGATTCCCTAAAATGGAAATTGCAGAACTACAAGGCCTTGTGACTACTTTATTTCACAAGGAGGTGTCAAATTAACATATGAGACTGTTTCACAACGTAACCGCTTTAAGGGTAGTTACAACTAAAAAGAAGTAGAAGCTCCAGAAGCTCAAGAAGCTCTAGTGTCACCTCATCATCAAGAGCCCAAACAACATCAAGAATGTAGACTCTTTGTTGATGATGCAATTAATTGTAGGTGTATGCCTGTTGTGCTTGGAAAGGCATTGATGGAGGGTTTTCTAACTGATACAATTCATGTAAGACCCTTAGGGAATGAAAATGTATGCGTTAACATTATTATTCCTAACGTCAAAATGGCTACAGTACCTTTTTAGACAATCAAAGTAACAACTATGGGTGAAGCAACCAAAAGCTTCGTTTCATGGCCTAAAAGGTTAATTAAATTCGTTGCAATGACAAAAATGACTCGAGTGCCTAGCCATTTTCCTCAAGATGTTGAAGAAAAGAAACACCCAAGAAAGAAAGGTATTAGAAAAGCAAGAGGGTCACAACCTAATATAGAACAACATCAAGAGGTTGGAAAACAACCCGTTGCAAATGAGCTTCTGCTTTTATTTAACTTCTCTTTAGTACCTCTATAATTTGTATAGTTGGCTTTATATAAACATGGTATCAAGCAAGATGGGTTGGCAGTTTAGTACCTGATTTTGGTAACAATTATTGGCAATGAAATCCTTATCTATGTGAAGTACAAAAAAATTTATTACTTCATCAACTTTGAAAAAATCGAGGTGCTGTATAATGTTATACCTCAGGTAATAGCTCTATCCTCACTTATTACTTTTTGAATCTAACTAGACTTGTAAGGTGTGTTAAAGTAAGTGTGTGCATTGTTTTCATTGTAGTTTTTTGGTGGAATATTGTGAATGTCAAGGCATAGCTAATAATTTTGTCTTCATATCGCCGTCTCTTGTCTCATGTGTTGCAAGAGACCCACATACTAAAGTTAGAGAGTGCGCCACGTCACTCCTCAATCTTTTAGCTCAAGCACCAAAAGGGAAATTATTCTTCATGCCATACAATATTGGGGAACATTAGATGTTGGTAATTGTTTCTTTATGGAAGGACCAAATATTTTGGTTTGATCCCCTTAGACACCCACCTCATGATGATTTAGTATCACTCACAAAACTATAAGTATATACATTCTTTTTTTGTAAATTACTATCTGATAAGTTTTACATAATTGTGTTTAATTTATTTTAAGCATGACAAATTGTTAGGGCCCTTAATGCTTGGAAACTACAAGTGGGAATCGTTGTAACAAGGCAAGTGAACGGAACACTATATTTCTACTATAAGTGTCCTAAACAAGGAGGAAACATAGAATACAGTTTTTTATTTTATGTTACATGCAGGACATAATTAATAATGGTACACAAGGGCTATCAAAAAAAGAATTTTATATAGATAAGGATACAAATGAGGTTAGAGTTGAATGGGTACAATTTGTAAGTAGGTATCTTAGCTATAGTTCACTGTATATAGTTTTGTAAATATTGTGCATTTCAATGTAAATATATTATTTTGCAATTAGGGCCTTATACTAATAGATTATACACGGGACTAGCCATCCTATGAGAAACCAAAAATTTTGGGTTTTTTTTTTTTTTTTTTTTTGCTAAAGACCAATTTTCTACGACAATTTTTTATGTAAACCGTCGTGTAAGATGAAAGGCAACTAATATTACACGACGGTTTTTCATGTAAACTATCACTGTAATGCTTCAATTCCACAATGGTTTCTACAAGAAACCGTCATGATAGGTTCCTATCAAACTATTCTGGTTGGCACCTTAAGAGGCCTTCCACAATGATTAAAAAAAGTCGTGAAAAATCCCAATAGTACTGCGATGGACAATTCTGTCATGAAATTTTCCACGCTCAGTATGTAGTAGTTCTTTTCTATTGTTATTTTGCAATATGTACAAGTAAAATAATACACAAACGGTAATAATCTTCTCTTGCTAATTTACTCAGACTAGGAATTTGCTATACAAATAAATGATAAAGATTATACAAAGTTAAACTCTCTTTGTTGATTTATTGTGGTTTTATCGTTCTTTAACACTTTTGGCTTTGATTTTTTTTTTTCGAAACTTTAATTTATTGGACTTTGCTAAACTTTAATTTGTTATCTCAAAGTGATATTTTTTTTGTACAAAGATTATACAAAAGTCAACTTTCTTCATGATTTATTGTGGTTTACCGTTCTCTAACATTTTTGGCTTTTATTTTTTTTAACTTCAAATTGTTAGAATTTGTAAAACTTTAATATATTATCTCAAACTGATATAGTTACAAGTATATAGATGAAAAAAATATGGGACCTTGTTTCAAAATGGTGTCGTAGACAATTACTTAAGTGGTCTAGGTCAGCCAACTATGCTATCGTTATATCAACAGGGCACAGCTGCACATAGATAGAATGAATCACCAGCCCCCTAAACTTATTTTCTTTTCAATATTATAGTATGTGGAATTATATAATGTTCTTGTAAAATTCTATATCCTCTTTACTTAATTTTTCTTGACAATGTTAATATACATTCCAGTCTTTAACTAATTTTTCTGGCTCCATTATTTGTATGTACATGTGTATGTATGCAGGTATTACTAACCTGCCCGCCATGAATCAAACTCATCAATCCTAAAGCTGTCTGCACCAAGTTCGAGTGCTCTCCTTCAAAAGGTGTATACACCTGCATCATTACAAGACAATAGACACAAAGGTTATGGTGCTATTTGTTTTGTTGGGTTAACTACAATTTAAAAATCTTATTACAATATTTTCCCTTATAAAAATTTAAATTTCTATTCAAATTTTTTGTTTGAATATATAAACAAAACAACCATATAGTATTAGAATCACCATATGTAAGTATTCACCAACCCTTTCAAAAAAAAATGTAAATATATCACTAAGCAATATTAGATTTATTTTATTTTATTTTGGCTTTCTTAGTTCTTCATTCAAATCTTCAAAGAAAATTTTCATAAACAAATTAGAGTGATATTTTTTTAAAATATATATATTTTCTACAGGTCCTTCCAAAGGAAATGTCCCTCAAACCTAACACGTAGAATAAAAAAAAACATAACATAATGGTCATTAAACTTAATTTTTCCATTGAAACTACGCAACATAGTTTGACTAAATTTCTTGTTGTTATGCCAATATAATATCGATGGACATTGAAGATGTATAACATAATCTTTAGATAAAAAAATTTCTTAGCGTTACGTCTACTGAACATTAAGGTTATATTTAATGACTAATATAAAAGTCCATTTATATTAGCTTTGGTTTCAAAAATAAGGGGAAAAAAAATGAAGTCATGAGGAGCAGTTGTTCACGATCACACCTTGTTTGTGCATGAAGTGTAGCTTTCTGCCCAACCACCATCCTCTCTTTGTGTTTTGAGCAAAAAGTCTACGCCTTGACGAATAGCCTTGCAGTTATAGTAGTACTTGCCAGCAGCTTTCAAGCCTCTGATAGCAAACCACGTGCTGTATATGAAGCAAATTCCCCAGTTTCCATACCAAGACCCATCAGGCATTTGTACTTCTTCAAGATACTTTGCAGCTCTGGTGATGAAATTGCCAATCTCCTTTTTCCTATGTTCAGGATGTAGCTTTCTGAATAGGTTTAATGCTTCCATTGCGGAGGACGTACACTCTGTATACCTACATAAATATGTACGTGCGTACAAAGTCATTTTAAATCTATCTAATCATATTTTTATGTGAAAAAAATACAACTATACGTTGCTTAGTTTGATGGTAATTATACACCATGCCACTACAAACAATACTTTGAAGGGTTATTAATAACAATGGCCTTAAACTTTAAGGTCTCTTTTATTTTGCTCTAAAAATTTAGAAAGCACCGTTTTACTTTCTAAGCTTTCAAAATTCTTAACTTTACTCCACGAATTTTAAAATCACCCATAAGCTTTTAAAGCTCTTCATTTTGCCCCCTAAACTTCTGAACTTCCATTGAAACAGACAGAACTGAGCCTAGTAGTTCACACATTGGTCACTTGTAATGACAAAAATGAGATTTTATTGCTGTCAAGTTTTGTTTTACGTTTACACTCTCACTTAAGACTTCTTTTTTTTTTTTCTTATTTGAACTCTCATTTCATATGGGTTTGTCCGCACATTTCTTCTCATATTTGATGTGCAACTCATTAATAAGTCGATATTGTTTGCTGATATCTGAGTTTTAATAATAAAAAAATTAAATTACGTATTAAAAATAAGGAGATATAGACAAACAATATCAACTTATTAAATGAGAGTTAAGCATTAAAGATGACAGGAAATATGTATACAAACCCTTCATAAATGATAGTTTAAATTTAAAAAAAAAAAAAAAAACCCTTAAGTGAGAGTGTAAACGTAAAACAAAATTTAGAAGTGATAAAATCTTATTTTTGCTATTGCATGTTAGCCATGTGCAAATTACGTATGCTTAATTGTGTCTATTAAAACGGAAAATCAGAGGTTCAGGAGGCAGAGCGAGAAACTTTAAAAATTCATGAGATAATGTGTTGATTTTTATAGTTCAAACGTTAAATGAGAAGTTTTGAAAGTTTAAGAAATAAAGCTGTAATTTTTAAAGTTCAGGTTGACAAATGAGAGAATCTTTAAAGTTTAAGGGGTGGTTAGTATTAATAACCATATTTAAAAAAAAAACAATAATTATTATTTAAAAAAAAATTCTAAATACTTTAAGATGTAGAGCTGGAATTTTACTTACTCGTATTCAATTACACAGTCCTCTAGAAATTCCACAGGATTGAGCCACTGGATATATATATATGAAAAATGTTGATAATAACATTATGAAGATTAAGTGTTAAATGCGTTATATGTAATATTCAAAAATAGGATTTTTATAGTTCACCTCCAACCATCTTGGAGCTCCTGCAGGCTCCCAAGCTGATACGCCCCCATTTTTACTCTGTAATCGAGTCACAGTCGTAGTGATCAATAGTATAAATTAATAGTGCTATGTAAAAATATACTAAAAAAAACTTTATAGTAGAGAAAAAAAAAAAAAGAAGAAGAAGAAGAAGAAGAAAAGACGGAGCTAGCACAATTATTTTCCTAATTACCTGGAGAGAAAGTACGACGTTTACAGAGTCGTAGATGTGCTCTGCATCCATCGGCTCACCCACAATCTCAGGCGACATCATTGCTAAAAGTAAGCAACACTGAAATGTACAAGAAGTTATTTTGAACCCTCAAAAAAAAAATTTGAGAAAAAGTAAGAATTAGACCACTATTTATTGAAATTAAAAAAATATACAAAAATATAATAATGTTAATTAAATGGCCTATTTAGATTTAAACAAAATTTATTTTGATATAAAATGATGTACAGAAAAATATTAAACAACAATGACATTATGAAACACCAAAAGAAAAAGAAAGAGAAGAGAAAAAAGAAGGTAAAATTAAAAATTCAAGTATTTAAAAAGAACACGTGATTTTACAAATGGTATGTACTTAAATAATTTTAAAAATGTGCTATTTACTTACATTAAAAATTAAAAATGTACTATTTAATACAATTTCTCAAAAAAAATGTTATCACGTCTGACGAGACAATTAGCCCATTACTAACAATGGGGTGCATCCCATTGGTAGGGCCCATCTTTTTATGAGTTACGAGACAATTGTCTCGTTAGGTTGTATAATATCGCTAAAAAAAAGAAAAAGGCACAAATAGGTTGATGTTAGTGAAAAATTCATTATTAATTACAAGGAGAAGGAAAAATAACATATTTAAGTTAAAACCTAGTAAATAATATCATATAGTTTCAAAATACATATTAAATAGTATATTATGAGAAATTGAATAATATCTTATGAGAAATTGAGAACAAAAATCACAAAATACCCCCACCTCTTTTTTTTCTCTACATTTCTCACCGTTCTCTCTCGTCGACACTACTAGCGGCCTGGAAATAAAGTATTAACCTCGTAGTATTGAATTAACATGTAAATATAAAAATTCACTGTTGTCGGCGATTAGAAATGCAATATTAACCTTATAATATTCTATTAATTTGTAAATACAAAAATTCACTAGTAACTTGCTGATGGCCAAGAAATATATTAATAACCTAGTAATTTTGTATTAATGCATAAATACAAAATTCACCACGACTTTACTTAACCACTGACTACTGGGAAAAAAATTATTAACCTAATAATACTATATTAATATGTAAATACAAAAATTCATCAGCTGTCATCGGTTGGGATATATAGTATTAACCTGGTAATACTGTAGTAATGTATAAATACAAAAATTCACCAACTACTTCATTAGACTGCCAGCAGCTAAAAAATACAATATTAACCTAGTAGTACTGTATTAACATGTAAATATAAAACTCACTAGCGGCTTCGCTAGACTGCTAGCAGCTAAAAAATACAATATTAACCTAATAATACTATATTAGTGACTTTGTCAAACCGCCGACGAATGGGAAATACTATACTACCATAGAAATATAGTATTTTCACACATATAAAAAAATTACTAGCAACATTGCCAAACATTACTAGTACTGACGATGTCGTTAAAGGCTGAAAAATACCATATTACCAAGTTAATATAATTTTTTCCGATAGATACATAGATATGTGTTAGACATGTACACCCTAAGGAGTACAAATGTAATATGTTTTTGGAGACGTTTTCATCAATAAAGAATTTATTTATTATTCATATACCAAATTGTTGTCCTCTTTACGTTCATATTTGTTGAATGTATGATAAGCAAACAAAAGTTTAAGACTGTCGGTCTAAACCTTTAAGAATTTGGCATATGATGAACAGGTTATGTAGAAGACACGATTCTTAAGGTGACGATCTAAATCACAAGATCTGCAATTGAGAAAATAAAGTTGGGTGCTTTATTCATGTAAAGATTGTTATGTTGTCTATAACCCTAACGGGAGATAGTTTGTCTTGACCATCGGAGGTAGACTCCGTGAATAAAAACATTGGCACATTGTCATAAGTAACGATGTGTTGGATTGGGAGATAAAGTGAATTGATTTGGATTAATAATTTTGTCTTAGCAAATTGATTCACTTTAAACAATCATATGTATTGTATCTTAATCCTGAGATGAAAAGTGGGCCCATTGTTTGACTTATGTCTTTTGATATACCAAAGGGTGATATCCACATTTTATGTTAGTATGCATACTGGTATATTGGAGACCTAACTCTTGATAGCGTAGACTTGTTATTCATATATATGGAATCTATAGCTCCTCTTCAGGAGTAGTTAATACTCTCTTATATGTGTTATCCTGTAATTGAAAAACTAGAATGCTCAACCATTTGGATATATAGGTGTAACCGAATGTTATACTGTCTTTGAATGGTAAGTTTTTTGATGGTGAGATAATAGAACATAAGATAAAAATAATTGAGAATGTAAAACAGAATTTATCCTTGAGCCAATTATGGATAATCCTATAGGGATACGATACATTATGATATGTCATGGAGACTTACCTTTACGGGCTTTGTAATTCTATATAGTTCGAGAGTGCAACTCTAAGCTTTTAGTGGAGTAGCGTTGGAGTTGATAATTATAAAATGTATATCTGGGATATTGGGTTTCATAATTATCAGGAGCTTAAACTATGTAGGTCCATCAGGGCCCCTTTGCTAGCTTAGAAAAATCTTGCAACGATACGACATGCTTTTCTAATAATTAGTGACTTGTGTCAAATTATCAAATTGGCTGAAAATTCGATAGGATCAGATAATTCATGTTTGTTTATTGGTTGAATTAATTTTGTAAAAATTAATTCAAGATAAACTTGTTGAATTATCGGGATCAAATAATTTATGTGTTTATTGGTTGGATTAATTTTGAATAAATTAATTCAAGATAAATTTATTTTCCTAGAGATTATTTAGATATGACTGTTTTAATCAGATAATTCTCTATTGGATTATTTGAATTAAAATGGAGGCTCTATCCTAAGAATCTTAGGTGGAAAATAAAATATTCGCAGGGATCATCTATCGTAAGTTTAGCAGGCCGATCTTTAAGTTCGGCCTGTCGATGGAGCAAGTTCGGCAGGACGATCTTCCAATTTGGCCTGCCGACCTAACGATAAATAGATCACGTGTTTTCACATGAATTTTTTCTAATATTGATTTTGATTCAAATTTTTGAGGTCTTATTTGATATGGACTGACCTTTGGGCCCAACCTCTATAAAAAGGGAGTGAGACTCATTATTATTTAAATTAATTGAGAGATTAAGAGTAAGACTCAATAACTCTCTGAGAGCTATTGTTCACACATCACAAACCATAGCTTTAGGTTTTCTCAATTGGTTAGAAGGAGAGTCATCGGGGAAAGGCTGAACGGCGTGCGCCCCCATGCACTCTGATCGGGATAGAGAATAGCAAAGAAGACCAGTTGGTTGAGGCTCTTCTAGAACATTATACCCTCCATGGATTGCAAAATTTTTTTTGCACTTACGGGGTTAGTAAGATCTGGATAATTAATGCATATAGCGGGTCAAACTTGTGTTTTAGAAAATACACTAGTATAAAAAAAAATTTAAAATTCTGCTATATGTTGTTTTTCTAACAATATGAACAAAAAGAAAAAAAAATAATATTAGTTTTACAATAGTGATTAAAATGATCCATAAAACTTCAGTTCACATCTACAAAAGTATAAAACTAAAAATAAAACTAAAAAATATGGTGATAACGTTTAAACCCTCCGCCCATTGATGTTGTTGCAATGTAACGCCACGGAATTTATTTAATGTTATTGTAATATAAATGATGAATTAGTGTGCCATAATTAATGTTTCAACATTAATTTGATTACTTGGTTGGATTTTGAATTTTTCGTTGTTTTGTTAAATTGATGAATTCAAATGATTTCTTATTGTTTTAAAATGATGCTTTGAGTTTTAAAACATAGCAATTTGTAAAATGTTAAAAATATTCTGTTTTATAAAACCGTTGGTGGCATTTGGTTTTCGCATAGTAAAACCGCCCATCATTTCTCTCTATTTATTCTCTCTCTCTCTCCCTCTCTCTTCACTCTCTCAGATCTCTCTCTTCTCTCTCTTCCCGTGGCTCTCTCACTCTCTCTCTCGGTTTCCCTCTCTCTCTCTCAATTTCTCCTTGAATTTTTGAATCAAATTCAAATCCAAGCTTCGGGTTAGCAAGGAGGAAGCTCGGGAACATGATTTAGCAACTGAAAACATGGATTTAAAGCTTCGATTCAAGGTTAGTTTTGAAATTTCTAAACTTTTTTCAAAATTTTCAATTTTGTGCATTTTTGAAATCTAGGTTTTCTTGAGCTAGAAAACCTTTGATTTGAGTTAAATGAACTTAGAACAACTATAATCTAAGCTTAGATTGAAGAAAAACATATTAGATTCAAGATTTTTTATTTTTCTCCCCATTTTCTCATTTTTGGATTTTTGAGTTTAAAACTTGTTTAAATGAGTTCAAAAGTGTTTTAGTATGTTTTTCTATCAACTATGATTGTTTTTAATGCCTAGGATTTGAGAAAAACAGGTTAAAATCAAGATTTGGATTTTGGGGATCGAAAAACCCGTGGCTGAAATTTCTGGGTTTTCCCAGTTCGGTAGGCCGAACTACGTGTTCGGCAGGCCGAATCAAGGGATCGGCAGGCCGGTGTTCATCTGTCTGGCAAGCCGAACCTGGGAATGTCCGACCGACCGGACTTGGTTTCTGGCAGGCCGAACTGCACAATTTGGCCGGCCGAAGCAGGGAGTCTGGCAGGCCGGCCGACCATGGAGAACTTTGTGATTTTTCACTTGTTTTCACTGTTTTGAACCCCGATTTAAATTCTAACCTTATAGAATGAATTTAAAGATACAAATGGCACACTAGGACATCATAAAATGGTTTAGTAACATAGAATGTCTCGAACTAGATATTGATCGACTTAGTGTGTATCTAGGATCGTTCGTGGTTCCGCGGAGCTAACGTATACCGGACCGAGATTACGGTGTGGGGCACCGGCACGAGTATTGAGGTAGGACTTCTACCCCATTTCTTGGTAGCCTAGTTTCAAAATGATTTGGCTTTGAAAAGGATTTCTATTAAAATGTTTTCAACGGTTGTTTGAAAATGAATTTACCGGTTATATTTTAATATACCGTGAACTGAAATAGACTTCATAATAAATGTAAATGACAATACTCGGTAATTGGGTTTTGAATGATGACGAAAATAAACATATAGCCATGATGCCATATCAGAGATCGGGTCGTGTAGCGATCGACCTTAGGGGCAGGTCCCGAAACCCAGCTGGGCTACTACAGTGGTGATATCCTTATGGTTTGCCTAGGAAAAGAAAATGATATTTCTAGTTGTCTGAGTAAACTGTTCTGGGTAAGAATGGTTTTATTCAAATTTATTTATTTATTTATTTATTTATTCAAGGTTTCTTTTAAATAATTCCTAAATAATGAAATGTTTCTTTAAATTAAATTATTTTATAAAAATATAGTCCTACTGGGCCTTTCACTCACGTTTTATTTGTTTTAAATTTTCCCCCTTCTAGGTGGTTTTCCATTTAGGTTTGGAGAGGATTCAACGGACAGGACCCAGAAGCAATAGAGGGACTAGTAGATTAATTTGTGTTATTTAAATCAAGGCATGTAAGATTTTAACTTTATTTGTACTTGGACTGTGATTGTATTTATGATATTGTCAGTACCATGTGTGTGCACAAGTTGTAGGTCTGTGGGACTCATACTCGCGATGTTTACTCTTTAATATTAATTATTCATGCTATGGCTTTCTTTAAATTTTCACATTTTATATTTAACTCAAACCCTTAAACTCTTGATTTTTAATTAAATTCTCCTTTAATTAATTTAAATAATCCGCCACGTCGCCTCCCGTACTCCGGGGCGTGACAGAATGGTATCAGAGCTCAAGGTTATGAACCTTGGAAATTCTGGCGTGCGTCTATTCTGACTTTTGATGGTAATGGGGATCCGTAGTTAGCATAGTATTGGCTGGATTCGGTCTTGAAGCATTTGGATACCCTTGGTGTGCCTGAGGAGTATCGTTTGGAGTTTGCTGCGTATAAGCTCGAGGGTGGCGCTAACACTTGGTGGAAACAATCTAAGCGTTTGGAGCGCGGTGGTGATATCAGTTGGGACAAGTTTGAGAAGCTGTTCTATGATCGATATTTTTCGCAGGGGTATAGAGATCAGAAGACAGCTGAGTTCTACAGGTTGCAGCAGGGTGATTTGTCAGTTCGGGAATATGAGGCAAGGTTTAATGAGTTGGCTACGTTTGCTCCATCAGCGGTGGCATCGGAGCGTGAGAAGTGTATTAAGTTTCAGGAAGGGCACAAGGCTCCTATTCGGCGACAGTTGGTTGCTCTGCGGCTTAGGAGTTTTGGAGAGCTTGTGTCGTCGACGATATCCGTGGAGAATGATTATGTGTAGTATTGTGAGGACCGAGCCAAGGCTTCAGGAGGACCATAGAGGAGCGGTAGGCAAAGCACCAGCAGCCGTCCGACTCCGGGGAAAAGTAAGCAAGGTGGCACAAACAGTGGTAGCAGTAGTTCGTCTGGTAGCAGGTGCAACAATCCCTACAGCTTCCATTGTCATTTCTGTCAGCAGCCCGGACACATCAAGAGGAATTGCCTGATTAGGAGTGCCTGTCTTGGATCTCAGACCAGGGAGGATGCCAGTCGTCAGTCTCAGCCTCAGACCCTACCTCCGCCTTAGCAGTACCCGCAGTTGCAGTATCCCCAGTTCTCTCCTCAGCAGTTCTCGTATCCGGCATGGGGGCAGCAACTGCAGCATTTCCAGCGCAGCATCCCTTAGTATCGAGTGTCGAGTACAATTAGTGTGCAGTCGTCTCCATCCCAGTAGCATCGGCAGAATAATCTCGGACCCAGCAATGTTGGTAGAGGAAAAGGAAAGGCTCCAGTGCAAGTTCATGCAATGGCATCTGGAGGTTTAGATTCTCATGTTGGTAACGCAGTTGTTGATGGTACGATTTTGGTTTCTAAATCTTTAGCTCGCGTTTTATTTGATACTGGTGCTTCTCATTCTCTCATTTCGAGTTCTTTTGTACATGCCTTGGGATTAGAGATAGAAGAGCTTAATGAACCCCTAGTCATAACATCTCCCTTTGGGCAGGTGTGTGTAAATTGTATGTGTAAATCTTGTAAAATAAAGATTGGAGATGAGATTTTAAAAAGTGATTTAATTATACTCCCCATGAGCTCCTATGATAAAACTCTAAGGATGGACTGGTTGTCCAGGTATAATGCAGTTGTGGACTGCCAACTTAGAAAAATGGCCCTAGTGTCCGGTAGGGGGACGATGATCACTTACCAGGGTGGTGGTGATTGGTTAATGAGTGAGCGTCTCATGAAGTCGTGTCTAGGAGGGCGAAGGAATCTAGGTTGTTGTGCTTTTCTTGCCAATCTAGATTGCGAGCCCTATGTTTTGAGAGGCAGTGTGGCGATTTTTGGTGATTGAGGAGTTCGAGGATGTCTTCCCCAACGAGTTGCCAGGATTACCACCGCATCAGGAAATTGAGTTTGGTATCGAGTTGTTTCTGGAGACAGCATCGATTTCTATGGCACCTTATCGGATGGCACCGGCAGAAATGAAAGAATTGAGGAAGCAACTTTAGGAGCTTGCTGTTAAAGGGTACATTCAGAATAGCACATCTCCGTGGGGAGCACCAGTTTTGTTTGCTAAGAAGCATGATGGGACTCTCAGGTTGTGTGTGGATTATCGGCAGCTGAACCGTGTTACGATGAAAAACAAGTATCCCTTGCCTAGGATTGATGAGTTGTTTGATCAGTTGGGAGGTTCGCGGTACTTCTCAAAGATTGATTTAAGGTCGGGTTATCATCAACTCAGGATTAAGGAAGAGGATATTCCCAAGACAGCTTTTAGGACTCAGTATGGCCATTTTGAGTTTCTGGTTATGTCGTTTGGGTTAACGAACGCTCTAGCAGCTTTCATGGATTTGATGAACAGGATATTTAGGCCGTATCTAGATCAGTTCGTGATCGTGTTCATCGATGATATTCTTGTGTATTCTAAGACTTGGGAGGAGCATGAGCAGTATCTCCGGATCGTGCTTTAGACTCTGCGGGAGCACCAGTTGTATGCTAAGAGGGAAAAGTGTGAGTTTTGGTTGACTGAGGTCAAGTTTCTAGGTCATGTCATCTCGGAGCATGGTATTTCTGTGGATCCGTCCAAGATTGAAGCCATAGTGGAGTGGGAACGACCAAGGAATATGGCGGAGAATCGCAGCTTCTTAGGTCTTGCTGGTTATTACAGGAAATTTGTAAAGGATTTTTCAAAGATTGCAGCTCCGTTGACGAGATTGATCAAGAAAAATGTCAGGTTTGAGTGGAATAAAGATTGTGAGCTTGCTTTTCAGGAATTGAAGAACCGGTTGACTTTAGCTCCAGTGTTGATTATTCCTAACAATGACGAGCCGTATGAGGTTTATGCAGATGCTTCAGGGTGCAGACTTGGATGCGTGTTGATGCAGCATGAACGTGTGGTTGCGTATAGATCGAGATAGCTACAACCTCACGAGCGGAATTATCCTACTCATGATTTGGAGCTCGCGGCGGTGATTTACGCGCTGAAGATTTGGAGGTGTTACTTGTATGAAGCGTCGTTTCAGGTCTTCTCCGATCACAAGAGTTTGAGGTATTTGTTCACTTAGAGGGATCTTAATTTGAGGCAACGTAGATGAATAGAGTATATGGAGGATTATGATTTTGCGTTGCAGTATCATCCCGGGAAAGCTAATGTGGTCGCGGATGCGCTTAGCAGGAAGTCTTCAGGGATTCTTGCTTGTTTGGCTTTTGAGGACTGGAGCAAGGATGCTACAGTGAGCGAGTATAGGCTACGGTATCATGAAGACTGTGATCAAGTTTTGGTATATCATGTGGAAGCGACCCCAGCTCTTGTTTAGATGGTGAAGCAAAGTCAGTGACAGGATTGACATTTGCAGGGGATTTGGTCACGGATTCAGAACGAGGAGCAGTTTGAAGAATGAAGTGTGCATGCAGATGGATTGTTGTATTTTCAGGAGCGTCTTGTAGTTCCAGTTATCGCCGAGGTGACGAAAGCCGTTTTGGATGAAGCTCATAGGTCTCAGTTCGCTATTCATCTGGGGAGCACAAAGATGTATCGCGATTTGAAGAGGCAATATTGGTGGAGAGGCATGAAGAAAGATGTTTGAGAGTACGTGGCCAAGTGTTCGACGTGTCTTCAGGTGAAAGCCGAGCATCAGAAGCTTGCAGGTCAGCTTCAGCCACTTCCTATTCCAGGGTGGAAATGGGAGCATGTGACGATGGATTTTCTCACAGGTTTGCCGAGGACGGAGCAGCGGCATGATGCAGTTTGGGTTGTGGTCGACAGGTTAACGAAATCAGCGTATTTCATTCCGTTTAGGTCGACGTGTTTGAGGAAGATTCTTAGGGATTTGTATCTGCAGAACATTATGAGGTTGCATGGAGTTCCCTTGTCCATCACTTCCGATCGAGACACCAGGTTTACTGCTAAGTACTGGAGGAGTTTTCAGGAGGCTTTAGGTACAAATTTGAACTTCAGTACGGCGTTTCAGCCTTAGACTGATGGACAGTCTGAGCGGGTTATTCAGATTCTCGAGGATATGTTGCGTGCCTATGCGTTGGACTTTGGCAGGAATCGAAAGCAATGTTTGCATCTGGAGGAGTTCGCATACAATAATAGCTATCAGGCAAGTATTGGTATGGAACCGTTTGAGGCGTTGTATGGGTGACCGTGTCAGTCACCTGTGTGTTGGGCCGAGCCAGAAGATAGGGTTATTCTTGGGCCGGATGAGATCCGTGATAGCAACGAGAAAGTCGTGGTGATTTGAGATCGATTGAGGGCAGCTCAGAGTCGACAAAAGAGTTATGCAGATAGGAGATGTAGACCCTTAGATTTCGCGGTTGGAGATTTTGTTCTCTTGAAGGTATTGCCTCGTAAGGGAACTATGCAGTTCGGAGTGAGTGGGAAGCTCGCGCCGAGGTATATTGGGCCGTTCGAGATCACTCAGCGTGTTGGTGCGGTTGCTTATCGGCTTGATCTTCCGCCCGAACTTTCTCATGTTCACGATGTGTTTCATGTGTCGATGCTTAGGAAGTGTCCACCTAAGCAGGGTAAGATAGTTTCATTTCATGATGTGCAGGTTCGAGAGGATACGACGTATGAAGAAGTGCTGATTCAGATCATCGACCGAAAAGTGATTAGTTTGCGTCGTCGTGAGATACCATTGGTAAAGGTCGTGTGGCAGCATCACGAGGTTGATGAAGCCACTTGGGAACTAGAGTCGAGTATGCGGGAATTGTATCCGCATTTGTTTTGTTTCTGAAATGAGATGTAAATTTCGAGGGCGAAATTTCTTTTAGGGGTGGAGAGTTGTAACGCCCCGGAATTTATTTAATGTTATTGTAATATAAATGATGAATTAGTGTGCCATAATTAATGTTTCAACATTAATTTGATTACTTGGTTGGATTTTGAATTTTTGGTTGTTTTGTTAAATTGATGAATTCAAATGATTTCTTATTGTTTTAAAATGATGCTTTGAGTTTTAAAACACAAAATTTGTAAGATGTTAAAAATATTCCGTTTTACAAAACCGAGGGTGGCATTTGGTTTGCGCACAGTAAAACTGCCCACCGTTTCTCTCTATTTATTCTCTCTCCCTCCCTCTCTCTTCACTCTCTCAAATCTCTCTCCTCTCTCTCTTCCCGTGGCTCTCTCACTCTCTCTCTCGATTTCCCCTCTCTCTCTCTCAATTTCTCCTTGAATTTTTGAATCAAATTCTAATCCAAGCTTCGGGTTAGCTAGGAGGAAGCTCGGGAACGTGATTTAGCAACCGAAAACGTGGATTTAAAGCTTTGATTCAAGGTTAGTTTTGAAATTTCTAAACTTTTTTCAAAATTTTCAATTTCGTGCATTTTTGAAATCTAGGTTTGCTTGAGCTTAGAAAACCTTTGATTTGAGTTAAATGAATTTAGAACAACTATAATCTTAGCTTAGATTGAAGAAAAACGGATTAGATTCAAGATTTTTTATTTTTCTCCCCATTTTCTCATTTTTGGATTTTTGAGATTTTTGAGTTTAAAAGTTGTTTAAATGAGTTCAAAAGTGTTCTAGTATGTTTTTCTATCAACTATGATTGTTTTCCATGCCTGGGATTTGAGAAAAACAGGTTAAAATCAAGATTTGAATTTTGGGAATCGAAAAACCCATGGTTGGAATTTATGGGTTTTCCCAGTTTGGCAGGCCGGTGTTCATCTGTCTGGCAGGCCGAACCTAGGAATGTCCGGCCGACCGGACTTGGTTTCCGACAGGCCGAACTGCACAGTTCGGCTAGCCAAAGCAGGGAGTCCGGCAGGCCGGCCGAGCATGGAGAATTTTGTGATTTTTCATCTGTTTTCACTGTTTTGAACCCCGATTTAAATTCCAACCTTATAGAATGAATTTAAAGATACGAATGGCACACTAGGACATCATGAAATGGTTTAGTAACATAGAATGTCTCGAACTAGATATTGATCGACTTAGTGTGTATCTAGGATCGTTCGTGGTTCCGCGGTGCTAACGTATAGCGGACCAGGATTACGGTGTGGGGCACCGGCACGAGTATTGAGGTAGGACTTCTACCCCATTCCTTGGTAGCCTAGTTTCAAAATGATTTGACTTTGAAAATGATTTCTATTAAAATGTTTTCAACGGTTGTTTGAAAATGAATTTACCAGTTATATTTTAATATACCGTGAACTGAAATGGACTTCATAATAAATGTAAATGACAATACTCGGTAATTGGGTTTTGAATGATGACGAAAATAAACATATAGCCATGATGCCATATCAGAGATCGGGTTGTGTAGCGATCGACCTTGGGGGCACATCCCGAAACCCAGCTGGGCCACTACGGTGGTGATATCCTTATGGTTTGCCTAGGAAAAGAAAATGATATTTCTGGTTGTCCGCGTAAACTGTTCTTGGTAAGAACGGTTTTATTCAAATTTATTTATTTATTTATTTATTCAAGGTTTCTTTTAAATAATTCATGAATAATGAAATGTTTCTTTAAATTAAATTATTTTATAAAAATATAGTCCTACTGGGCCTTTCGCTCACGTTTTATTTGTTTTAAATTTTCCCCCTTCTAGGTGGTTTTCTATTTAGGTTTGGAGATGATTCAACGGACAGGACCCAGGAGCAATAGAGGGACTAGTAGATTAATTTGTATTATTTAAATCAAGGCATGTAAGATTTTAACTTTATTTGTGCTTGGACTGTGATTGTATTTATGATATTGTCGGTACCATGTGTGTGCACAAGTTGTGAGTCTGTGGGACCCATACTCGCGATGTTTACTCTTTAATATTAATTATTCATGCTATGGCTTTCTTTAAATTTTCACATTTTATATTTAACTCAAACCCTTAAACTCTTAATTTTTAATTAAATTTTCCTTTAATTAATTTAAATAATCCACCACATCACCTCCCGTACTCCGGGGCGTGACATGCAGAGGACGACGTAAAGCGATAAAGCTTCGAGATTGATGGAGTACAATGATAGAGATCTTGTGATCTCTTTGTCACGAGCTCCGATCTGACTCTGGTGGCTTTGAACATTGTTGTCGACTGTAATGGAGATGTTATCCACAGTCCGGTGATCTTGAGGTTTGTGATTTCCATCAAGAGCTTGACATTTGCATCCGAGCTTGACTTCATCTTTGTCGCCAATCTTGGCGTGTGATGAACAAGCAAGAGAGTGGAAAGAGAAACAAAGTGACAGAGGGGAGAGAGAGAGAGGAGAAAGAAACAGAGTGACATTGGAGAGAGAAAAGAAACAAGAATAGAGAAGAAGAAGAAGAAGAAGAAGAAGAAGAAGAAGAAGAAAAGGAAAAAGAATCACAACAGTGTAAATAAGCGAATTTTTTGATTTTTTATGTTTGTAAAATATTGAGTATGTTATTCTCTACCCATTTTTAAAATTAGTCACATTATGTATAAATTGAATAATAAAATCCGCTATTTTTTACCATTTCTCTTAGTTATAAAAAAGAAAAAGTTTTGCAAAGCAACCTTTTACAAACATCTCTTATCAATACTGCCCTCTTCTTCTTTTTTTTTTTCAATACTGCCTCTTTTTAATTGGAGTTAGCGTTTCACCTTTTTACTCTGATCCAAACAAAAAAACCCTAAAACATTTTCTTTCCTCCTCTCCCTGTCAAGTCTCTCTCTCCACGCCTCTCTCTTTCTATCTTTCTCCGCACACTCTCTCTCTCCTCCTCCTCTCTGCTCCCAAACTGACAATGACGCATTCGTCTGAGGTCGATGGCATGGAGATCTTTAGTGGACCTTGGCCCCGTCTTCTCAATCAGATCTGTGACGAAGTTCATGCCCCTTGTTGTTCGGATCTATAACAAAACCCGTACATGTTGCAATCTCCGGTGAAGCTCGACCCTCACAAAAAACAAAAATCGCGCTGGCAGCCACTGTTGACAACAAAGACCACGAGTTTATCTATGCTCGATGGCGCCGGCATTGTCATGATCTCTCCATCATGAAGTTTAGATCTACGCGACAAGCGATCTCAGTGGTCATTGGCTATTGGATGTCTTTCCGAGATAACCTTATTTTCTTTTGACGTAACTATTCTATTCATTTTTTTTTTTTTTTTTGCTTTGTGATTGATTTTGAACAGTTTGCCTTTGACAATACCAGAACACGATGAGTAGGAGCACAATCCAATGATTTGTATTATTGTTATGACGAGGAAGACTCTTCTTGGTCTTTGAACAAGTTTATTGCCGAGGTATATCTTGTTCCTACTATTTTGCTCCTACAATTTGTTGGCAAATTTCAATAGCTTTTTTTTGTTTCAATAAAGATCTTTTAAAGATTTTTTTGACATATATTTTTACTCTGAATCATGAGATTACCTTAATTTGCGGTAAATAAGAATTCCAAGAAGTCGATTGTGTAGAAGTTTCAAAGCAAGGGTTGCCTGTAATACGAAGTTGTGCAAGATTATTGATAAAACTTCAATATTTTTGCTTGAAATGACAATTGAGAGAACCCCATTTTGTGAAATATTGTGAGCATTGTCTTTTGTTTAAATCACTAGTTCGAGCACGTGCGTCGCAATAAAGTTGTAATTGAAGTTTTTATAATATAGATTATAAATAAAAGAACAAATAGAAAAAAATTATTTTTGATTTGAAAAAAAAATGTTGCAAAAATAATCTCTAAAAATATACGTTTGTTTTATTTTGGCCATCAATATACACTTTTTCGTCTATGTACCTTGAGATTATAAAATATGCAGTTTGTATCTAGTTAATAAAGTGATTATTTTTGGTATGAATACTGGGTAGGGTTTTACGAGAAATAATATGGTAAAAGAAACAAATAAATCAAAATGTTTTTTTTTTTTCAAAAAGAGAAAAAATATGACACAATTTAATTTTATTTCAAATATACATTTTTTAAGAATTCTATTTCAAGATTATTTTTTATTACTTTATCTTTTTAACCTTCTCACGACTTGTGTCATGTTAATTTTTGTCTCAAAATAGATAGTTTATCAATTACAATGTCAAATTGTATACTTTATTAACCAAATAAAGATTTTGATTAAATTCTTCAATTCAAATAAACCTAAAAATATAAAGGCATATATACATAAATTTGACCATGATAGAAATGAAAGGAACTAAGCACAATATAAGTCAAAACTGATCACAGGCAATGAGATTACTCCAAAGATAGTTGATATTGGAGGTTTAAAAAGTCTATGAGAGAGATAAATAAAGCTGAAATGGAGAGAAAAATAAAAAAAGAACTAAAAGGAAAAGGATAGGAGAATATTGGGGATAAAAAATTACAATAGGCAACAAAGTAAGAAAGAGGAAAAAAAGTAAAACAACAAAAAGTAAGAAAGATAAAGGAAAAAAAAAAGTAAAGCACCAAACATAAAACACAATGGTAAACATATAGAGTTTAAAAGTAAAATGTAGATTACAATAAAACACCAAATAAGTAAAAAAAAAAAGAGGGGGGACGGGGAAATAAATTCCTTAAAAAGAAAGAAAGATAAAAAAAAAAGAAAATATCAAAAAATTAAAAGAAAAAAATGTAAATCATGGTAAAATACCAAATAAGTAAAAAAGAAGAAAAAAGTAAAGCCTTTAAAAAAGAAAGAGAAAAAAATAAACATTGTTTGCGAAAGACAATGATAAACAAATAGAGTTTAAAAAAGAAAAAATAAAGTACCAAAACAGTGGAGTTAAAAAAGAATAAAATTCAAATATGAGAAAATGGTAAACAAATGGAATATGAAAAAAAAAGGTAAAAAAAAGATTGATTAAATGAAAAAAAAAAGATAGAGCACAAAATAATAACGAAAAGTATTAAGATACAAATGAAAAAAGAGAAGACAAAAAAATAAAATTGAAGAGAAGCAAAACAAAAACTGAGTTTTTTTTTTTTTTTTTTTTTTTGAGAATAGAAAATCTAAAAGAAAAGGGAAAAAAAACACAAAAAAAGAGCTCAAAACTATTTGTTTTAGACAACTAAAATATGAACAATGGAGAGGCATCCACTTTATATTATAGTTGAGGATTTTTTTCATTGTAAAGGTAAGACATTACAGGAGACGTATGAAATCCAAGGAAAAAAAGTAAAGCAAAAGAAGGGGAGGGGAAAATAAAAAATGTAAAAAAAATATTTTCATTAAAAAAAAAGTAAAAAAGGAAAAGAAAAAGGAGGAAAAAAGTAACCAAACCATCAAAACGGTGCACTTTGGTTGACAAAAAGAGCAACAGTACTTCCACATCTACTCTTTTATTATATGTATGGATTATAAGGTAACCTTTTCAATCGTAGGAAGTAGGAAAGGTGTATGGAATGAGGTTTGCTGAATAAAAGGGTATTTCTTGTCCAACAGCTAGGAATAGCATTTGTCTAAACTAAAACCTTGACTTTTGATGTTGACCGCACTGTTATATTATCTGTTCTCTTTTCAAAACGCGTTTAGACCTCAAATGAATGATCATCCAGTGATCATTGTTTTTTTGGTATGTCATAAGATGATATAGACCTCAATTGTCATGCAGAGTCTTTTAAATGACAATTGCCCTGTCTCACTTGCAAATGAATGGAAACTTTTGTGCACTTGGATTGCTTGATGATTGACGAAGCTCACCGAGCTCTTAGAAATTGTGTTTCTTCTAGTGTCGTTCGTTCGGTATAGGTTGTTGATTAGATTTATTCCTTTTTTTTTTATGTTGAAGAAATGAAATTAGAGATGAAATGATCTATGAGTTGGTTTGTTCGATGCAGAGGACTAGAAAGAAAATTAAAATAAAAATGAAGATCAAGAGGCGTTTGGAACGTTCTGTTATTTTTTAAATTTTTTATTTTGATTCTTGCTTTTATTTGTATGATAATTTGTATAATTTGTTCATTTTTGTGTAATAATTTTGTAATGGTATTATTTTGTAGAAAAAATTGTTATATGATGGTATTTGTTATTTAAAAAAAAAATAAGATAACCTATTAGATTCCATCTTGGCATATGTTAGGTTCTGTCCTAGAACTTTGCGGATCCGCCCCGGAACCTAGCGTGTTCCTTGCTAGCACCTATTGAGTTCTGCTACATAGCCCGTGTCGGCAAGCAAAGTAAATGATGATTATGAGATGTATAACGATCTTCTAATTATGAAATGAATAAAAAATGTGAGAGGTAGTTTTTATTTGTTAAGTTTCAACCTAGAACTTGGCCGGCTCTGCCCCTGGAACTTGTCGGGTTTTGTGCCAACACTTGGTGGGTTCAACGACGGCACCTGGTAGGTTCTGTGTTTGTATCTGATAGGTTCCACCCTAGCACCTAGCAAGTTCTGCTCTAACAGCCCATGCTGGCGAGCAAAGTAATTGATGATTGTGAGATGTATAATGATCTTCTAATTATGAAATGGATAAGAATTATAAAGGGTGCTTTTCATTTGCTAAATTTCACCCTAGGACCAGGTTTTGCCTTGGAATCTGTGGATTTCACGATGAAACCTAGTGAGTTTTGTCTTGGAACCTAGTGGGTTCCGCTTTGACGCCCGACGACTGGAATAATCTACTATATGAGAGAGTAAAAAAGAAGGGTAATTTAGATTTTTAATAAATTATTTTTTTCTAATTAAAGAAAGAATGGTAATTTTGACTTTTAAAAAATCATCTTTTTAATTAAAAAGTAGTTTTTAAAATGACGGTCTTGAAAAAGGTGCTTCTATAGATGGACATTCTTGTGCTTTGCCCTAAAAAAAAGTACATGTGCAGAGTTAAAATAGCTTTAATGTCAATTGATTACCTTGAGGCCCTCTGCAGTGCAATCTGAAACTTGCCAACCATGGTCTCGATCTGAGAAAGTCCATGCTCCTTTCGAAAAATGACGAAAATGATTCAAGTGGTCTGGAGGATCAACCCTAACTTGAGACAACTTCAAAAACTCATGTGCTTTCTTTAATACAGGTGCGATGTCATTGTTGATATTCCCAGCAAGTAGAGCTTGAACAGTGAGACTGCAATCCCATGCTTGACTACCAAAACTCTACATATGCGTCATATGACCGTAGAAATACAAATTAGACATGCACACACACACACACACATATCGAATATTTCAAAAGTATCTCTTGTAAGTTTTGTTTAAATTCGACATTCGACTATCTATTTTATAATCGAAAATTTTATGTCTGGCTTTTTCAAAATTAAAAAAAAAAAAAAAAAAGCATTTCCTTCAAGTTAAATTTGAGAGGATAACGAGTAAGTTATCAATATGGAAAGTTTGTATGGAAAAAGAAAAAAAAAAGTTTAAAATTTGACCATAGTGGTTTTTTTCTTTCCTTTGACGTTTTGAACATACAATTTTAGATTTCTAAAAATATTGGGATTAACCTTGAATTAAGGCAACAAAAAGAAGAAAAAAAATGGGATTTTTTATAGTGGTGTTGGTAAAAATATAATGAATTTTGCTAGCAGCAGACGTTGGCTCATACTCTTCAATAGTCGCCACTTTCTCGTTTTGACATGTGGTGTATTTACTTCTTCTGAAGAACACAAAAGCCTATATCAAATAATAACTAGTCTATTTTGTTTTAATTACATACACTACCATTGAC
Organism: Artocarpus heterophyllus; assembly: GCA_025403435.1. Taxonomy (NCBI): domain Eukaryota; kingdom Viridiplantae; phylum Streptophyta; class Magnoliopsida; order Rosales; family Moraceae; genus Artocarpus; species Artocarpus heterophyllus. Next base: position 24,417,292 of record CM046340.1, on the reverse strand, counting down.
TCTTATATCTACTCTATTTTTCTGCATCAAATTACTAGACTGCCATTTCATGTGGAAATTGCGGAGGGGAGAAATAACATATTTAGAGGAGGGAATAAAACTAATTAACCTAAATTTGGGGAAACAAATTGATAGCATATTTTGGATTCAACATTAAAGAGTGTGAAGCAGCGTCTGTTATTAATATCACTCAGATTATATGTATAGAATATGGGATGGAAGCCATTTTGTTTTCTAAATTCTAAGACTTATCCCCTCCTATACCCTTTCGTTTGACCAAGTTACAGTCATTGGCCTTTAGTAACTTAGAATATATTCTATTAATATACAAAATTATTGTTGGCCATCTCCTAATAGCTTAAGTTTTTAGGTTAAATTGGTAAATTAATATAGTAATAGAGTAAGAGGTTTCTGAGTTTAAAGCCATGTCGTTGCACTCTTTCATATATTTGCCACGTATTATTTAATATTCATCCTCCTAACAACTTAAACTTTTAGCCCAGATTGGTAAACTATATTTTAAACCGTTCGAGCGAAAAAAGTATATATTATTCAAGATGGAAGATTAGATAGTCTACTAACTTGCAAGGTAATTCCATCTTCTGCTACCCACAAGTAGTCTGCTACTCTTGAAATATGCTTCTTGAAATATTCTCCATTGGGATTTTCTGCCCAGCATGCAAGCATCATTAATGGCTGCATGAGAGAAATATCAACATGCATTACAATTTATCCTTAGAAAAGTATATGGAAAATAAGTCATTCAAATCGCAATATATCTCTTGTATGAATACCTTCTCAACGCATCCTATGGTGATATATCGACTATTTTCATCCTCGTAATGAATGTGTTCTATTGTCTTTTGAAGCGCTCTTTCTCTTATTTTTTTGAAGGGCCAACTGCAAATGAGTGACTCACCAATGTAGTAGATACTGTCCCACAAGAGCCGTTGGACTCTACCATGGGGATAGTAGTTATCCACCTACATTCTTCTGACGATCATCTTCTCAAATATTTTGAAAAACAAATAAGTAAATAATGGAATTAATAATTGATTAAGTCAAGCTCACCTTGGCACAAACATGACGCATCTTTCTCCACTTGATTTGTTCGTAAGGCTCGTTGTAGATTTCTTCTCTCAATTGATGGATAAGAGGTGTGATTGGGCCCACAAACTTTTTCCCATACAGGTATGACATGGGCATGAAAGTCAAGCGGGAGTAGGCAAACATTTTTGCTGCGATATTTTTGGGTTGTGTACACACATACATGCACATAAGAAAGTTTAGCACATATTATAAGTACTCAAATGAAACTCAAGGATCAACAGATAATAGAGGCTTAATTGTTATGTTTAATATTTACATGGATGAAGCGGAATTACGGAAGGGTAGAACCAAAACTCTGGGGGCATCGGGTTGCATCCATCCCACTCATACACGCCAAGTAGCTGTATATATTATAGCATTTTATAGAAAAAGATCAAAGGCAACGATATTAGTTTCCATAAAAAGCATTTCTATTAAGCCCGTCGTAGCTACTGCTCCTTCCCCTCATTCGGGTTTGGCCCTATCCAATGGGTCCATGTTAGGCCCAACTCATATGAAAGAAAGGGGAAATAGCCAAGCGGCCGTTTGGTATTGTTTTATGAGTTTTCAAAAATATTTTTGTATGTTTTTGGAGGTAAAAATTTCAAAAATACTCTCAATAAAATTCTCAAAAAATTCTCATTTTCTAAAACAAAACCAAAGAGCTTTTGTTTTTATAATTAAATTCACAATAAATAGCTTTATAGGAGCTCTATGTGCGTTAAATCTTCTTCAAATTAAACAATTATAATTGTATGCGATATTTACATTTATTAGAATTTGTTACAAATTTTTTATTCGAATCTATCTTAAAATCATAATATTGAACAATTTTATTTAAATAATTTTCTATCGTAAAAAACAAATGACTGCATTGAGATTTTGAAGAAAACATACTGCCATCCATGTCTTTCCCCAAGAGCCACAGCCAGTGGGGCCACCATTGTCATGAATCCACTTTCGAGCTCGAGAGCAGGCATCGTCGAGGCCACCATAAGGGCCTTCTCCCAGAATGCGCATGGCGAGGTAGTTGAGAACTGTACACATCATCATGCTTGGGCCTTCGATGTGCAAACCCCACCCGCCATCTTTGTTCTGATGGCAATACATGTACCACAACATTTCTTTCTTGTGATGTTCATTGAATACAGTGTCCAAATGTCCCGAAATGTACATGCAGAATACCTGTTTATTGTATTTTTTTTAATGAGAAAAAGTCCTACAATAAGTACCTCAAACTAATTGAAGTATATGGTTGAATAGAAGATTAATTAGTTAGAACTAGTTCAACCAGTTATTATAATAAACTAAGCTACGAGGTCTTATGTGTAAGAAATGTACGCCTTAGAGTTACATGCAGTTATTCCCGCAAAGAAAAAAAAAAGTGTTATATGCAGTTAGAAATCTATGAATTTTGTCTTGCATACATGTGTGTGTTGGGAGAATAAACTCTTTGAAAGATGATCGTGTGGCCCTCGTGTAAAGCACATAATCGGACAACATAACAGAAAAACGAAGAATGACTTGTAAATGTTGAGAAAAAGACATATAAATATTGATGTCATGTGACCAAACCTAAACATAAGGGCTGATACTCATGCCGTTGATTCTCAATGGTTGAGATTAGGTTTAATCAGAATGAGAGAAATAATATATTTTTGAAATTTTTGAAGTAAATTTTACAAACTATTTATACTAAATGACAGATTTTACGATGTAAGTAATTAATTTACTGTATAAATAAAAGTTGTTTACACTATAAATAAGAGAATAAATAAATTATTTTTATCATATATTTGTTGCTTACTATAAATATTTTTAAATCTTGCTATGTATTATAATTAGTTTTAGAAATGGTTATTTATATTTTTATACTTTGCGTCTTACGGTTACTAAGAAAGTATACTTTTTGTTTTCAATCTCATCAAGTAATACAAACTTTAAATTACAATTAATAAAAAAAATTATATAAACTTTAATTTTGACCTTAAAATGCTCAAAAAACCCACAGCAAAAAAAAATGACAAAGAAAAAAAAATAACAACACACTCTGAATATTTTATGATGAAAAAACAAAACATTAGCGGATCATATTTTGGGGCATCGTTGAGACATGGGGAGCGACAAAACACGTTGTCATCGAGAGATCCGGAGGAAGAAAGGGTGTCATTGCAAGATTTGGGGGAGGGAGCTTGGGAGTCGCGAGATCCATCGGAGGAGGGGGTGCTCGTTATGCATCTGCGCTGGAGGGTTGGTGTCATCGCGAGATGGTAGAGGCGTGGTGGTGGGCATTGCATGTCTGAGCCGAGAGGGTACGTGTTGTCGTGCATCTCAACTATGGTTGGGTGGCCGTTCAGGGGGTGTGAGTGTGGGGACATCTTATCTTGGCTATGGGGCGGGGGTAGATTTTTAATTCACGGTTGTTGGGACTTAGGACTAACATAAATGGTTCTTGTCCTTGTTTTCATGGCTTTTACAGAAGCTAGTTTTTAGTCCTCTTCTAAGTGAAACTTTGGACAACAAATGAAAAGATTCAAACGTATGAAAGATGGGCTGATTTCTGGTTTTGGGGTGCTTTGATTGGCCAATACCCTGTGTCTTGCTTGCAAAAAGCATTCCCACATTGTTTTTCTTCTATATTGGTTTAGTTTGCTTGCAAATAGGGTAAATCTTTTGTTTTTCCCACATAGATATATATATATTTTTTCGGGTCCCCTTTTAATGTTTTGGACTCTTTGATCTTGGCAAACGGTCGCAGGAGTGGGTTGAGGTGAGGTGAGACAGCATATAGCTTTTAATTTTGTTTCAAGCTTTTCTTTTTAATTTTGTTTTAAGGGTGTTTTGGATGTCTGCCATGTCAAAATTGGTGTTGGGCTTGGAAAAGATAATAATTTGTCCGTTAATAATAATTTAAAGGTATATGTTTGATAAGATTAAAATGTGAAGATTTAAACAAACTTAAAATATAATATAAAAAAAAGAAGTAAATAACCAGTTTTAGAAAAGTGTTATTCTCCCTCACTTTCAAGCCTAAAGCCTCTAAATAGGGATACGTGTAACTGAAAAGATATCCACTTTTCTTGATTCTAAAACTGGAACACTGTTTTCTTTTTTTTCCCTTGAATTTTCCAAGTTACTTTCTAATCGAAGATTTTCACTGCAACAAGACGGGCAAGTATTTTATGCAAAAAAAGTACATACAAGAAGAACACGTAGATGGAAGTATTTATATAAAAAATTGGTAAAGTACTGGGCGGAGTTATTAAAAGGAAAAACCATAAATACCAGTGGAGGGACGTAGAACATAATTCCAGCATTTTCAGCGGGCCAATGGCCATGGGGCGACTGCAGGGCTGCCCAAAAATTTATAGACCTTCTCATTGCAGCGTCAATCATTTCGTATGTGATTTCCTGATCATCCTCAACCTTAACTTGGGGAATTGTTTGTTTGAAGTTTCTCTCTCTTAACATCTGCATTTGCCCAAAAAAAAAAAACAGGGAAAATATTGTTACCATTAATAGAGAAGTTATGTTGATTTGGAAGGAGAAAACTCAACTACTAACTTGTAGGGCTAATGTATGTCGTAAATTATAAAAGAAAATCAATGAAAATCAAATATATGTAAACATATATTTTTAGTCTCACTTTTTTCGTCGTTGGGATTGGGATTGGGATTGGGATAGCTTATTGGTGCTGTTCATGCACAGGCCATGTCTTAGAAGGCTATGTTGCCGACCAAATTCATAGATCCTAATTAATTAATATTCTCTCACACTTTTTTTTTTTTTTCAATATATCTGGTTTCTTGATATCCTCCGGACAATACCAATTCCATCATTTTAATTTTCATTTCAGCTTGCAAAAAATTTAAAACTTCTACTAAAAAGTCGAATCCGAGAGACGAGTTATCAGGTGGTTTCTTCAACTCCTTTATCTTTCTTATTCCTCTTTCTACTACGTCTTCCTGGCCTGCAGAATTTTTCACTCCACTTACTTTGCCTGGGCAGTGGATCTGTCTTTGTCATTATTCTTGCAATCACCGTCACATTAGAAAACTTGGTTACAGCTTACAACTGCCTGTCCCGTAACAGAAATTCCCGGTTGCCGCCAACAATAACACGTCAGGTTACCAGCCATAACCAACTGGTTAGTCTATCGTGTTACTCACTGTAACCTACAACTCTATTGAGAAATAACATGCTAAATATGTCACATTTTTAGTTAATCTAATTTTTTATGTCACGAATTTTAAAACTTAGAAAAATATATCCTTTAAATTTTCATCTGCCACAAATTTTGAATTTCCTCCTTTATTTTTCTCTTTCTGACGTTTGGTTTACCCCTTCATTTTTCTCTGTCTTCCTTCTTTATCTCTCTCCTCTCACTCGATCATCTCTCTCTTCTCCCCGATTCTTTCTCTCTCTCTCTCTTCCCACTCTCTCTCCTCCTCTCTCGTCTCTCTTTAATCCGTCAGCGGCCGAAGATCCTGTCTTCCAGCGACAGGCGAGCATGCGACAGTGGATCTGGTTCAAGAGGGCGGTGATTGGATGAATTCACATAAATCTCGACAGCTCAGCAGCCTCCGGCAACACTGTGATCTTGGCGACGACCTTCGTTCTTCTTCGATCTCAGCGATGCTCTGACAGGCAAGTCAAACCATCAGCGATGTTCGGTTTGCTTTGCGCGACAGAGGACGGTGAGGGGTTGGGTTGCACTCTCTTACTCATTGTCCTTAGCCCATTGCTCTCCCATATCCCTGTCCTTTAGTTGCTTGACTGTTACTTACGTTATAACTTACAGATTCGTCAAAAAGAAATTAATAAATAGTACTCATTTATATAAATTTTAAGAAACTTATTTAAAGAGAATTTTATTGTGGAGTAAAGAAAGAAATATTTGTTTATTTTTTAATTTTAGATTTTAAGATTAGTTGCAGAAATGAGGATAATGGGAGAAGATAAGACCATGATCTGATGCTCTCAAAGAAAAATCCTTTCTTACCAAGAAGTTATTGCAATCCTGAATCCCTAACAAACGAAGGGCAAAGGAAGGAGACTGGCCGTTTAGTATTGTTTTTAAAATAATTGAAAATATTTTTATTTTAAAAAATAATTTTTTTAAAAAAAATTGTGTTAAGAGTGTTTTTAAAATTTTTGTCTTAAAAAACATGCTAAAACATTTTCAAAAATTTTAGAAAGGAAATCAAATGAGGCCTTTAGTTTTTTTTTTTTTTAGAGAGAGAGAACAGGAGATAAAAACCAACAGTAACTCCGTTAAAAATTAGACTCCTAAATTACATGACGAAAGGAATATAGATATATTTTTTATATCCTTTTACGTTAATTCAAAAATTATATTTTTAAATTTTTATCTCATCGAATGTATATATCTTTGTATTAGATTTATTGCACAAATTCATAACTTATCCTAATTAATCTTTAATTTTGACTTAAAAATTTTCTTCAAAATACCCTCAAATTTAAAAATAAAAGAATTTTAAATACTTAAAATAACTTTATCGTAAGGTTTTTGACTTCAAAAATATTTAAAGTATCCTAAAAGATATGTGTTGTGCATGCGTTTGTTTTTATTTCTTTCTTATTTTTTGAAAGTTTTAATTTTTTTCTCTTTTAGTTAAAGACAATACGATCATTTTAAAGGTCAAAATCAAGTATTGATTGAGGTAAGATATAAATTTATGTGTAAAAACTAATCTGAAGGTATATATTCAATGAAATTAAAAACTGAAGATATAATCTTTGAATAAACAAAAAATACAAGGTATAAAAGAGTAAATAACTCTAATAGAAATATTGAACTTTATGATGTGGCTTCATAGAATAGACCAGAAAGAGAGTTAGACAAACATTGTAGACAAATGATTTGAGTTCCATGAATGTTGAGTATTATGGGAGAAGATTCTTTTTTTTTTTTTTTTTTTGAGATAGGGAGAGCATTAGTTAGTAGACTATATCAGTAGCTGAGTAAACTGTTGTTCATCTTGTTTTACATTGTTTTTAGTTGCTTGATAGATATGCGGTTTGTTTTCTCTCATTGCTCGGGCTTTTTTTTTTTTGTTTTTTTCAAGAATCATTGTTGTTTATTGTTGTTGTTGTTTTTCTAGTGTGCCAGCAACGTCACTGGTACAGGAGACAAGCCAGCAGCAGTAAGGAGAGAGAGAAAGAGAGGATAAAAAAGTCCGAAAGGCACACACAACATATCCCAATGGGACACCTAATATGTCTTGAAGGAACACGCAACATGTCTTGGAAAAATGTCCCTAAGAGACAAGAAAATTATCTGGATGAGACATGCGATATGTCCTTGAAGAATACGCTTTATGTCCCGGAGGGACAGAAAATACACAAAATGTCCCAAAGGGACACCGCTACATGTCTTGGAGGGATACAAAAAATGTTCCCTAGGGACATCGTAAACTGTCTTGGAAAGACACGGATCAAGTTTGTAGTATAAGAATTTTTTATATTTTGTGACATAAATAAAAAGTTGAGTCTAAAAGAGTAGTATTTATGTGAATAACCTTAAATTTTCTGTGCTGCCAAGGTAGACTATCATGGTAGTCTATCATATTACCAAAGATATCCTAACTAGACCAAAACAAAAATACCATTCAAAATGCAAGTAAAAAACTCTGGCTACATTCGGATGTCCACAAAGTCTTCCTCATGATAATTTCGATCAATGATTTCTCTTTTTGCCACCTTTTATGAGTGGTTTGAAAAAGTCATATGCTACAACACAAGCGAAGATACAATTAAAAATACCTCTAGCTAACAATGATAGAACCACACTACGTTATTGGTGATAACCCACCGCCTTACAAACGGCAATCTTTGGTGCTGTTAATTGTAGTTTGACCTGAGATACGTGGATACCATCATCTTACCCCTAGTAGTTTATTGTATCACAACTATTTCAATTTAAAAAAAAAAAACTAAATACAAAGCAAAAAATAATAAAAGTAATAATAATCTCACCTCCAATTCCAACAATAAATATAATAAGCCAAGGTTGGAGCTACGAAAGTAATCATATATAGAGTAAATTAGAGAGTATATCATTTTTTATTACCACTATTGTGTTATACCACTTTTTTTTTCCTTCAATTCATGCTATTATATATAGTCAAAAAACTAAAATACCTTTAGATAATATATATTTGTCTAATCCTAACCCAAAATAATTGAAAACAATAATGTTTTTATATTTCTATAAAGTAAATATTTCAAACTTTTTCATTCAAAAAATTAAAAAATAATGCCATAATAGTGGTCTTTCTCAAATAGGGAAGGAGAAGAAGAGAGTATTAAGTACTTTTTTTTTTCTTGTTTTCTTTGGGGGAAAAAAATTTAAAAGTAGAGTACTTTCAAATTTATAAAATTCCTCTAGCTATTCACTAATTGGGTGACACCAACGACCAACATACACAAATAAGCAGTAGTTACCCGTGGTGAAGCCATGCCTAGCTGAGTGCTCCTGCTCAAATTTTAGACATTAAATTTTTATCCGTAATTTTTTGAAAAATTATATTAATGTCCCATTTTATTAGAAAAATTAAATTTATACTTGTTCTTAAATTCTAAAATTTAGATTGATTTAAATTGATAACATTATAAGATTTTCAAATTTTTAGTAATATCCTACTTTATAAGAGAAATTATGTTTGCACCTTTATTCAATAATTAAAATATATGATTATGTGCTCATTTAATAATAATAAAAAAAAACTCTATTTATTTCCTTAGTGCCCCCTATTGAAAAAAATTTTCAGCTCCGCCATGGGTAATTAGTGAAATTTGTTACCGGCTCCGAGTAAGTGACCACACTAGCTAGTTTGGATAGGACTCCTCAAAATTAAATAAATTAATAACAGCTAGTTTGGATAGGATAAACAAATATGCACAAGGTAGTATTGTTGGCCACGAGGGTGGACAATGATGGAGCAAAACAATTGATTATGTGAGGGCTAATTAATAAGTCATTGGGTTTGTGGTCTATAAATTTTCGTGAATACGTACTATTTTAAGCGCAAAGATGTACGGAAACATGGAGGGAGAATCAATGAATGTATGCTATTAGAAAGATATATAATTATTTTTTTGTACTTTGGTGGACGTGCATACCTGAAGACGCCATATGTGGTCGCTACAAGGCTTAATCTTGTGGCGGTTTCTGTAGAAATTCTGACGAGCTTCTTCCACTTGGGCTCGTTCTTCGGGAGTTCCGGCGTTCGGGTCAAACTCGAATATCTGTCTTCCCAAGAAGTTGTTTGTGCTGAAGAGACATGGGTCTTCTGCCCCTGTTCCGAACTTAATCTTCCACATCTCTTCTTCAATTTTAAGGGCACCTAACAACTCACGTACCCGGAAACTTATATGAATAAATGTATAGTTTCTTCTTTTATTGAAAAACAAACGCTAAAAGATGGTGGTAAACTACACTTCATATATGTATGTATGTTACACATCCACGTATAAAGTTCTACATGCTATACGGGTATTGTGTGAAAGGAATATACATATGCCTGTTTGCTGATAATTGATATGGCATTGGCGATAAAAAAGATTTTCTCCAATTGGGTGTGATAACTTGTCTCGGAGAGTTGAATTTTGCTGAATAAAAACAAGGGGAATAAAAAAGCAATAAAGACTTTAATTTGCAGAGGGGGACAAGTGTGATTATTCAATTCCCCTTTGCCAGAAAAGTCTCTCCGAGACCCAATATTTATGCATCCGTTTTCCATTTTTTAAATTTTATTTTGGTCCCGAAATTCTAACGTTTTTGTTAAGGAGATACCACGAATCTAATATTTGAAGAGCTCTGGGATGATTGGTATATTAGTTAAAAAATTTAAAAAATAAAATAAAATAAGTAGTATTTTTTAAGGAGCAAAAATAAAATTAACCTCTTATTTTGGTTATCATTAATAGTCAAGAGGTAACGTGTTAATCACGTCGGTTGATATTATTTCCAATTTCCAACTTCCTTTCGTCTACGAAAGCCACTCCAACAAATAAATCAAATCCCCAGTCAAAATTTTTAATTATGAGCCAAAATAAGTCCGTCAATACAATTGTTTTCTCTTTTTGACATTTCTGCATGGGAAGCCAAACGCGCGGTTGTTGTAAACTAACATTTGTGATTTATTTATAGATATTTAAGAGAGTAATTTAAATCATAAGTTAAAATTTAAAAATTATAATATATAAAAATTTTATACTATTTATAATTTAAACCAATGGATTAAAAAATTGTTTTAAACACCCTTTTAAAGTGACGTATGCTACATGAATATTGGAAACGAGTCCTTCAAAAAATATATATTGGACATGGGAAATAAATTAACATAATCAAAAGGCAATAGTCAATTCTTTTTTTTTTTTTTTTTGGTTTCTGAGTGGGACGATAGTCAACTATTAATTGTAGGAAATTAAGAATTTTGAGCAACATTTCTGATCTATGTCGTTCTCATTGAAAATTATATGAATTGCTAAAATAGATATATTGCGCCGTCGATATAAATAAATTTATATGTGTATTTACACCAACAATATCGGAAAAAGGGAATTTTTTCGGTGAAAACGTTCCTAGTGGGGGAAATAAGATTTAGTTAAAACCATTTTTTTACAAGTCTATTTTTGTTCCCACCAGGGAAAGTGTCTTTTAAGAATTGTGAACATGATAAATTCTCAGTGAAAGTGAGATAATTTTATGCAAAATTTAGTAATCGGTATTCTAACCTAAAAACAATATAATTTTCACTAGTTAAGCTGATGTACTAATTGACTAACACCTAACACTTATAGGCCTTTGGGAAAAACAGTTGGAATCAACTGTTTTGATTTGACAACTGTAGCATCTGAGAGCTTTATACTATTACAATTTTTTGTGTTTTATTGTTACATATGAGAGCTCTGTACTATTTACAATCGTAACCGATGGTTTCAACCGTTCTTCCAATCAGCCTATTAACTTTATTAATGTTAATGAAGAGCAGAAAGAAAACTAAATTACCGACAAATTAGCCTATTGAAGGAGAGTATTCGGCTTATTGAGTTACCACTTACGACACATAAACTGCAGAGAGATCCTATGTCACGCCCCGGAGTACGGGAGGTGACGTGGCGGAATATTTAGATTAATTAAAAGAGAATTTAATTGAAATTAAGGGTTTAAAAATCCAATTAAGCAAGAAATAAAGAGATTTTTCCACCACATTTGATAAAGAATTTAAAATCATTAAACAAATAACAACAATTGAATAAAAACCGCGAATATGGGTTCCACAACCCACAACTTGTGCACACACATGGATCTGACAATATCACAAATACAATTACAGTCCAAGTACAAATAAAGTTAAGTCTTACATGCCTTGATTAATAATACAAAATGTAAATAGATTCTCCTATTGCTCCTGAATTCGGTCCGAAGAATCTCCTCCAAACCTATATGGAAAACCACCTAGAAGGGGGGGAAATTTAAAACAATAAAACGTGAGCGAAAGGCTCAGTAGGACTAGGTTTTATAAAATAATTTGATGCAAAGAAACAAAACATTATCAGGAGTATACAGAAATAAAACGTTAGATAAATAAATAAATAAATTGAGTAGAACCGTTCTGACACAGAACAGTCTACTCGTCAAATCAAAACACCAATTTACTTTTACCTAGGCAAACCATGATATCACCACCGTAGTGGCCCAGCTGGGTTTCGGGACCTGCCCCCAAGGTCGTTCGTCACACGACCCGATCTCTGATATGGCATCATGCCTTAGTGTTTGTTATCATTATCATTCAAACCCAATTACCGAGTATTGTCAATTACATTCATTATGAAATTCATTTCATAATCACGGTGTATTAAAATACTACCGATAAAACCATTTCCAAACAACCGTTGAAAACATTTTGATAGAAATCATTTTCAAAGCCAAATCATTTCAAAACCAGGCTACCAAAGAAATAGGATAGAAGTCCTACCTCAGTACTCGTGCCGGTACCCCACACCGTAATCCCGGTCCGCTATACGTTAGCTCCACGGAACCACGAACAATCCTAGATACAAACTAAGCCGATCAATATCTAGTTCGAGACATTCTATGTTACTAAATCATTTCATGATGTCCTAGTGTGCCATTTGTATCATTAAAATCATCCTATAAGGTTGGGATTTAAATCAGGGTTCAAAACAATGAAATCGGGTAAAAATCACAAAATTTTCCATGCCTCGGTCGGCCTGCCGGACGCCCTGCTTCGGCCTGCCGAACTGTACAGTTCGGCCTGCCGGAAGCAAGGTTCGGCCTGCCGAACATGTCCCCAGATTCGGCCTGCCGGTCGGAAGAACACCGGCCTGCCGATCATCACTCCGGCCTGCCGAACATGAACTTCGGCCTGCCGAACTGGGAAAATCCAGAAATCCCAGCCACGGGTTTCTCGATCCCCAAAATCCAAATCTGAATTCCAACCTGTTTTTCTCAAATCCCAGGCATGAAAAACAACTATAGTTGATAGAAAAACATTCTAAAACATATTTGGAATCATTTAAACAACATTTGAACTCGAAATCCTCAAAAATCCGAAAATGAGAAAAAGAGGAGAAAAATAAAAATCTTGAATCCAATCCGTTTTTCTTCAATCTAGGTTTAGATTCTAATTGTTCTAAGCTCATTTAACACAAATCCACGGTTTTCTAAGCTAAAACAAACTTAGATTTCAAAAACACACAAAATCGAAAATTTTGTAAAAAGTTTAGAAATTTCGAATCTAACCTCGAATCGAAGCTTCAATCCGCGTTCTCGGTTGCCGAATCACGTCCCCGAGCTTCCTCCTTGCTGTTCCGAAGCTTGGATTCGAATGGAAATCAAAAATTTAGAGAGAGATTGAGAGAGAGTGAGCTGCCGAGAGAGAGAGGGAAGAGAGAGAGAGATGGGCGTGGAAGTGAGGAGAGAGAGAGAGGAAAGGAAAATAAATAGAGAAAATCGGTGGGCGGTTTTACTGTGCGAAAACCATGTGCCGCCCACGGTTTTGTAAAACAGAGTATTTTTAACATTTTACAAATTGTCGTGTTTTAAAACTCAAAACATCATTTTAAATCAATAAGAAATCTTTTGAACACATCAATTTAACAAAACAACCAAAAACTAAAAATCCAACCAAATAATCTAATTAAAGTTAAAACTTTAATTATGGCACACTAATTCATCATTTTCATTACATTAATGTTAAATAAATTTCGGGACGTTACAGCTCTCCACTCCTAAAAGAAATTTCGTCCTCGAAATTTAAAACTCATCTCAAAAGCAAAACAAATGCGGATACAATTCCCGCATACTCGACTCTAATTCCCAAGTGGCTTCATCAACACCGTGATGCTGCCACACGACCTTTACCAACGGTATCTCACGACGACGCAAGCTAATCACTTTCCGGTCGATGATCTGAATCGGCACTTCTTCGTATGTCGTATCCTCCTGAACCTGCACATCGCGAAACGATACTATCTTACCCTGCTCAGGTGGACACTTCCTAAGCATAGACACATGAAACACATCGTGCACATGAGAAAGTTCGGGCGGAAGATCAAGCCGATAAGCGACCACACCAACACGCTGAGTGATCTCGAACGGCCCAATATACCTCGGCGCGAGTTTCCCACTCACTCCGAACCGCATAGTTCCCTTACGAGGTGACACCCTCAAGAGAACAAAATCTCCAACCGCGAACTCCAAAGGTCTACGTCTCCTATCCGCGTAGCTCTTCTGCCGACTCTGAGCTGCTCTCAACCGATCCCGAATCACCACGACTTTCTCGTTGCTGTCACGAATCTCATCCGGCCCAAGAATAACTCTATCTTCCGGCTCGGCCCAACACACAGGTGATCGACACGGCCGCCCATACAACGCCTCAAATGGTGCCATACCGATACTCGCCTGATAACTATTGTTGTACGCGAACTCCGCCAAATGCAAACATTGCTTCCAATTCCCGCCGAAGTCCAACGCACAAGCACGCAACATATCCTCGAGAACCTGAATAACCCGCTCAGACTGCCCATCAGTCTGAGGATGAAACGCCGTACTGAAGTTCAAATCCGTACCCAAAGCCTCCTGAAAACTCCTCCAGTACTTAGCATTAAACCTGGTGTCTCGATCAGAGGTGATGGACAAAGGAACTCCATGCAACCTCACAATGTTTTGCATATACAACTCCCCGAGAATCTTCCTAGAACACGTCGACCTAAACGGAATGAAATGCGCCGATTTCGTCAACCTGTCGACCACAACCCAAACTGCATCATGCCGCTGCTCCGTCCTCGGCAAACCTGTGAGGAAATCCATCGTCACATGCTCCCATTTCCAACCTGGAATAGGAAGCGGCTGAAGCTGACCTGCAGGCTTCTGATGCTCAGCTTTCACCTGAAGACACGTCGAACACTTGGCCACGTACTCGCGAACATCTTTCTTCATGCCTCTCCACCAATAGTGCCTCTTCAAATCACGATACATCTTGGTGCTCCCCGGATGAATAGCGAACTGAGACCTATGAGCTTCATCTAGAACGGCTTTCGTTACCTCGGCGATAACTGGAACTGCAAGACGCTCCCGGAAGTACAACGATCCATCTGCATGCACGCTCCATTCCTCGAACTGCTCCCCGTTCTGAATCCGCGACCAAATCCCCTGCAAATGTCGATCCTGCCACTGACCTTGCTTCACCATCCGAACAAGAGCTGGAGTCGCTTCCACATGATATAACGAAACTCGATCACCGTCGTCATGATACTGTAGCCGATACTCACTCACTGTCGCATCCCTGCTCCAGTCCTCAAAAATCAAACAAGCGAGAATCCCTGAAGACTTTCTGCTAAGCGCATCCGCGACCACATTAGCTTTCCCGGGATGATACTGCAACGCGAAATCATAATCCTCCATGTACTCCACCCATCTGCGCTGCCTCAAGTTGAGATCCCTCTGAGTGAACAAATGCCTCAAACTCTTGTGATCGGAGAAGACCTGAAACGATGCCCCATACAAGTAACATCTCCAAATCTTCAGCGCGTAGATCACCGCTGTAAGCTCTAAATCGTGAGTAGGATAATTCCGCTCGTGAGGTCGTAGCTGTCTCGATCCGTACGCAACCACACGTCCATGCTGCATCAACACGCATCCAAGTCCGCGCCCTGAAGCATCAGCATAAACCTCATACGGCTCGTCACTACTAGGAATAACTAATACTGGAGCTGAAGTCAACCGGTTCTTCAATTCCTGAAAAGCAGACTCACAATCTTCATCCCACTCAAACCTGACGTTTTTCCTGATCAACCTCGTCAACGGAGCTGCAATCTTCGAAAAGTCCTTTACAAATTTCCTGTAATATCCAGCAAGACCTAAGAAGCTGCGAATCTCCGCTACATTCCTTGGTCGTTCCCACTCCAATATAGCTTCAATCTTGGACGGATCCACTGAAATACCATGCTCCGAGATGACATGACCCAGAAATTTGACCTCAGTCAACCAGAACTCACATTTTTCCCTCTTAGCATACAACTGGTGCTCCCGCAGAATCTGAAGCACGACCCGAAGATGCTGCTCATGCTCCTCCCATGTCTTAGAATACACAAGAATATCATCGATGAACACGATCACAAACTGATCCAGATACGGCCTAAAAATCCTGTTCATCAAATCCATAAAAGCTGCTGGAGCATTCGTCAACCCGAAAGACATAACCAGAAACTCGAAGTGCCCATACCGAGTCCTAAAAGCTGTCTTTGGAATATCCTCTTCCTTGATCCTGAGCTGATGATAACCTGAACGCAAATCGATCTTCGAGAAGTACCGCGAACCTCCCAACTGATCAAATAGCTCATCAATCCTAGGCAAAGGATACTTGTTCTTCACCGTAACACGATTCAGCTGCCGATAATCCACACATAACCTGAGAGTCCCATCGTGCTTCTTAGCGAACAAAACTGGTGCTCCCCACGGAGATGTGCTATTCCGAATATATCCTTTATCAGCAAGCTCCTGAAGTTGCTTCCTCAATTCCTTCATTTTTGCCGGCGCCATCCGATAAGGTGCCATAGAAATCGGTGATGTCCCTGGAAACAACTCAATACCAAACTCAATCTCCCGATACGGTGGTAATCCTGGCAACTCGTCGGGGAAAACATCCTCGAACTCACCAACCACCGGAATCGCTACACTACTACTCGAAACATAGGGCTCGCAATCTAGATTGGCAAGAAAAGCAAAACAATCTAGATTCCTTCGCCCTCCTAGACATGACTTCATGAGACGCTCACTCATTAGCCAATCACCACCACCCTGGTAAGTGATTACCGTCCCCCTATCAGACACTAGGGTCACTTTTCTAAGTTGGCAGTCCACAACTGCACTATACCTGGACAACCAGTCCATCCCTAAAATCACATCATAGGAACTCATGGGGAGTATAATCAAATCACTTTTCAAAATCTCATCCCCAATCTTTATTTTACAAGATTTACACATACAATTTACACACACCCGCCCCAAGGGAGAAGTTATAACTAGGGGTTCCTTAAACTCTTCTACTTCTAATCCCAAGGCATGTACAAAAGAACTCGAAATGAGAGAATGAGAGGCACCGGTATCAAATAAAACGCGAGCTAGAGATCGAGAAACCAAAACCATACCATCGACAACCGCGTTACCAGTCTGAGAATCTGACCCTCCAGATGCCATTGCATGAACCTGCACTGGCGCCTTCCCTTTTCCTCTACCGACATTGCTGGGTCCTGCATTACTCGGTCGATACTGCTGAGATGGAGACAACTGCACACTACCTGCACTCGGAGCTCTATACTGAGGAACACTGCGCTGGAAATACTGTTGCTGCTGTCCCCGTGCCGGATATGTGAATTGCTGAGGAGAAAACTGCGGATACTGCAACTGCGGGTACTGCGGAGGTGGAGGTAGGGTCTGAAGCTGAGGCTGAGACGAACGACTGGCATCCTCCCCGGTCTGAGATCCAAGACGAGCACTCCTGATCGGGCAATTCCTCTTGATGTGTCTGGGCTGCTGACAGAAATGACAATGAAAGCTGTAGGGATTGCTGCGCCCGCTGCCAGACGAACTGCTGCTGCCACTGGTCGCACCGCCTTGCTTGCCTTTCCCCGGAGCTGGACGACTACTGGTGCTCTTCCTGCCACTCCTCTGCGGTCCTCCTGAAGCCTTGGCTCGGTCCTCACAATACTGCACATAATCATTCTCCACAGAGATCGCCGACGACACAAGCTCTCCGAAACTCCTAAGCCGTAGAGCAACCAACTGCCGACGAATAGGAGACTTGAGTCCTTCCTGGAACTTGATGCATTTCTCACGCTCCGATGCCACAGCTGATGGAGCAAACCTAGCCAACTCGTTAAACCTTGCCTCATACTCCCGAACTGACATATCACCCTGCTGCAATCTATAAAACTCAGCTGCTTTCTGGTCTCTATATCCCTGCGGAAAATACCGATCATAGAACAGCTCCTCGAACTTGTCCCAACTGATATCGCCACCGCGCTCCAGACGCTTAGTTTGTTTCCACCAGGTGTTAGCGCCACCCTCGAGCTTATACGCCGCAAACTCCACACGATACTCCTCAGGCACACCAAGGGTATCAAGATGCTTCAAGATCGAATCCAACCAATACTCTGCTAACTGCGGATCCCCATTGCCATCAAAAGTCGGAATAGACGCCCGCCGGAATTCCTTAAAGAAGGCATGCCGACTACCAACACTGGAGTCTTCCGGTCTAGCCCTGGCTGCCATCTGCCGGAAAGCCGCCATCATAGACCTCATCAGGCCCTCATCATTTCCGAACTCCGCGTCAGCTGTCGAATGACGTCTAGGTGCCATTCTCTCACTTCTGAAAACAAAATTTGGACTGTCAGATGTATTTCATTGTCAAACCTATGTGTGCACAATTCCCAAGGTTCATAACCTTGAGCTCTGATACCATTCTGTCACGCCCCGGAGTACGGGAGGTGACGTGGCGGAATATTTAGATTAATTAAAGGAGAATTTAATTGAAATTAAGGGTTTAAAAATCCAATTAAGCAAGAAATAAAGAGATTTTTCCACCACATTTGATAAAGAATTTAAAATCATTAAACAAATAACAACAATTGAATAAAAACCGCGAATATGAGTTCCACAACCCACAACTTGTGCACACACATGGAGCTGACAATATCACAAATACAATTACAGTCCAAGTACAAATAACGTTAAGTCTTACATGCCTTGATTAATAATACAAAATGTAAATAGATTCTCCTATTGCTCCTGAATTCGGTCCGAAGAATCTCCTCCAAACCTATATGGAAAACCACCTAGAAGGGGGGGAAATTTAAAACAATAAAACGTGAGCGAAAGGCTCAGTAGGACTAGGTTTTATAAAATAATTTGATGCAAAGAAACAAAACATTATCAGGAGTATACAGAAATAAAACGTTAGATAAATAAATAAATAAATTGAGTAGAACCGTTCTGACACAGAACAGTCTACTCGTCAAATCAAAACACCAATTTACTTTTACCTAGGCAAACCATGATATCACCACCGTAGTGGCCCAGCTGGGTTTCGGGACCTGCCCCCAAGGTCGTTCGTCACACGACCCGATCTCTGATATGGCATCATGCCTTAGTGTTTGTTATCATTATCATTCAAACCCAATTACCGAGTATTGTCAATTACATTCATTATGAAATTCATTTCATAATCACGGTGTATTAAAATACTACCGATAAAACCATTTCCAAACAACCGTTGAAAACATTTTGATAGAAATCATTTTCAAAGCCAAATCATTTCAAAACCAGGCTACCAAAGAAATAGGATAGAAGTCCTACCTCAGTACTCGTGCCGGTACCCCACACCGTAATCCCGGTCCGCTATACGTTAGCTCCACGGAACCACGAACAATCCTAGATACAAACTAAGCCGATCAATATCTAGTTCGAGACATTCTATGTTACTAAATCATTTCATGATGTCCTAGTGTGCCATTTGTATCATTAAAATCATCCTATAAGGTTGGGATTTAAATCAGGGTTCAAAACAATGAAATCGGGTAAAAATCACAAAATTTTCCATGCCTCGGTCGGCCTGCCGGACGCCCTGCTTCGGCCTGCCGAACTGTACAGTTCGGCCTGCCGGAAGCAAGGTTCGGCCTGCCGAACATGTCCCCAGATTCGGCCTGCCGGTCGGAAGAACACCGGCCTGCCGATCATCACTCCGGCCTGCCGAACATGAACTTCGGCCTGCCGAACTGGGAAAATCCAGAAATCCCAGCCACGGGTTTCTCGATCCCCAAAATCCAAATCTGAATTCCAACCTGTTTTTCTCAAATCCCAGGCATGAAAAACAACTATAGTTGATAGAAAAACATTCTAAAACATATTTGGAATCATTTAAACAACATTTGAACTCGAAATCCTCAAAAATCCGAAAATGAGAAAAAGAGGAGAAAAATAAAAATCTTGAATCCAATCCGTTTTTCTTCAATCTAGGTTTAGATTCTAATTGTTCTAAGCTCATTTAACACAAATCCACGGTTTTCTAAGCTAAAACAAACTTAGATTTCAAAAACACACAAAATCGAAAATTTTGTAAAAAGTTTAGAAATTTCGAATCTAACCTCGAATCGAAGCTTCAATCCGCGTTCTCGGTTGCCGAATCACGTCCCCGAGCTTCCTCCTTGCTGTTCCGAAGCTTGGATTCGAATGGAAATCAAAAATTTAGAGAGAGATTGAGAGAGAGTGAGCTGCCGAGAGAGAGAGGGAAGAGAGAGAGAGACGGGCGTGGAAGTGAGGAGAGAGAGAGAGAAAAGGAAAATAAATAGAGAAAATCGGTGGGCGGTTTTACTGTGCGAAAACCATGTGCCGCCCACGGTTTTGTAAAACAGAGTATTTTTAACATTTTACAAATTGTCGTGTTTTAAAACTCAAAACATCATTTTAAATCAATAAGAAATCTTTTGAACACATCAATTTAACAAAACAACCAAAAACTAAAAATCCAACCAAATAATCTAATTAAAGTTAAAACTTTAATTATGGCACACTAATTCATCATTTTCATTACATTAATGTTAAATAAATTTCGGGACGTTACATCCTCCGTATCTAAAATACCTTCCAAGCGTTTCATTTATAATTGTCACATGATTTCCTTCACTTGTCAGAATTGTCGATATTTAATTGATTCTATAAGGCGATAATTCTTTTTTCTACTATTGGGGGTTACGATTTTTTTTGGAAATAATTACGCATTTTTTTGGAAACACTAGGAATTTCTTCTTATCAAGAAAATTACTTTCTGAGACAAGAAAAAGAAACACCTTAATCAAACAATAGGTTATTTCGTACTTCAAACAAAACCCTCCCAGTGGCGTAATCAGACCGTTTCCAAGAAACGGAAATGAGAAATGCCATAATTTCTTCCCACATATGTGAAAGAGGAATATAGTGTTTTTATAGAAAACCACACTTCCAATGAAGAGAAAAAGCGTACGAAGTCCTTTTTATTTCTTATTTCTTGTTATTTTTACAAGAAATATTTTCTGTTTTATTGTGTGCATTTTGAGTTTATATAAAATTTATAGGGTTAATTACATGATTATGCCTATGAATAGAAAAATAGGATAAAACAACATACTTACCCTTAAACAATTGTGAAAAATATTTTATAGATTTAATAACATAAAAAAACCAAAAAAATTAAATTTGAAAAAAGATATTAAGTTTTATGACTTTTTTGTTAAGATAGATGTCCTTTAAGTATATGATGCATTGAAATGACATAGTAATAAATAAATAAAGTAAATTCATTCATCATATTTCCGTGTATGTGTTTTTTACATTTTATGAGTATCATTAAAATTCCATAATTATCTATGTAACTTTAAATATTGTATATAAGTGTTATATACAAAAAAATAATATCTAAAGATTATAATTAGAATGTTAGTGATATATTAGTTATTATTATAATTGATTATTCAATTAAAGTAGGAAATCTTTAATTGGTCGTTATTAGTACAAGTCATTTCTATTAAGAATAGAATAGACTTATCTGAATTATTAATGTAATGAGTCATTAAATGATTGTATTGTACATAATAAGATTATGTAGGGCTATGACATGATGTGATATGAACAATTAATAATTCCAGTTAAATATAGTTGTTAGATGTGTATGGCTTAAGGAGTAAAAATGTAATATGTTTTTGGAGACATTTTTATCAATAAAGAATTTGGATTAATAAAGTGAATAGAATATTGGCACATTGTCATAGGTGGCGATGTGTTGGATTGAGACATAAAGTGAATTGATTTGGATTAATAATTTTGTCTCAATAAATGGATTCACTTTAGACAACCATTTGTATTGTATCTTAATCCTAAGATGAATAGTGGGCTCGTTATTTTGACTTATGTCTTTTGATGTACCAAAGGGTGACATCCACATTTTAATAGTGGTATGCATGCCAGTACATTGGAGGCATGACTCTTGATAGCGTAGACCTATTATTCACAGATATGGAATCCATAGCTTCTCTTTAGGAGTAATGATATCCTCTTATCTTGTAATTGAAAAACTGGAGCGCTCAACCATTCGGATACATAGGTGTAACTGCATTGTATACTATCTTTGGATGTTAAGTTTTGCGATGGTGAGATGATGGAATGTAAGATAAAAATAATCGGGATCAGAAGGTAAGACAGAACTTGTCCTAAAGCTGATTATGAATACCCCTATGGGGATACGATACATTATGATATATCATGGAGACTTAGCTATACGGGCTTCGTGATTTTATATAGTTCGAGAGTGTAGCTCTAAGCTTTTAGTGGAGTAGCATTGGAATTGATAATTATGAAATGTATATCTAGGATATTGGGTTTCATAATTGTCGGGAGCTTAAACTATATAGGTCCATTTAGTCCATTTTGCTGGCTCACAAAAATCCTGTAATGATACGGCGTGCTTTTCCAATAACTGATGACTTATGTCAAATTTATCGATTGGTTAAAATTTAGTAAAATCAAATAATTCATGTTTGTTTATCGTTTAAATTAATTTTGTGATAAAATTAATTCAAGATAAACTTGTTGAATTATTGGGATCAGATAATTCACGTCTGTTTATCAGTTGGATTAATTTTGAATTAATTCAAGATAAACTTGTTAAATTATCAGGAATATTTATTTTCCTAGAAATTATCTAGATATGATTGTTTTAATCAGATAACTTCTCTATTAGGTTATTTGAATTAAAACTGAGGCTCAATACCAATAATCTCAAGTGGGAAATAAATATTCGCATGGATCTTTTATCAAAGGTTCGGCAGGTCAATCTTTAAGTTCGGCCTATCGATTAAGGAGGTTCGGCAGGCCAATCTGCTAGTTCGGCCTACCAACTGAGCGATAAAAAGATCACGTGTTTTCACATGGATTTTATCAGATATTGATCCTGATTCAAATTTTTGAGGCCTTATCTGATAAGGACTGACTCTTAGGCCTAACCTCTATATAAAGGGGAGTAAGTCTCTTTATTATTCATATCAGTTGAGAAATCTAGAGTGAGATTCTATTAGCTAGACTTTGCAACTCCCCAGAAGGCTATCATTCATAAATCACGAATTATAGCTTTGGGTATTTCTCTACTGGTTGGAAAAAGAGTCACCCGGTGGGAAAGCTGAACGATGTGAGCCAACACTCACTCCAATTGTGGATAGATAATAGCAAAGAATACTAGTTGGTTGAGGCTCTTCTAGAATGTTACTTTTCTTCACAGATTGTGGGAGTTCTTCGGCATTCAAAGGTTAGTAAGATCTAGTTAATTTATGCATATAGGATGTCAAACTTGTATTTTAAAAAATACTCTGATATAAAAATTTTAAATTTCTGTTGCGTACTATTTTTCAATAATAGCAAGCTCTAATCACATCAATCGATAGTCATATATAAGATAATCTTAATCCTAAGTTATTAGCAGACTCCTATTTATGGAATAATGTCTTTTGATTTATTGAGTATCGATTTGAGAATCTTATCCCATTCCTTGTATTTTGGAGGCATAGTGAAGTAAGTTGTTGGGAAATGTTAATATTACAAAATAGAATTCATTCCTTCTATAATGAGAATCAGATAAATAATTCTTTTAAGTATTGATTCATAGCTTAAATAATAACAGTGCTTAATTCGTGATTAAGTTCATGAATTTATTAGTTATTAAAAAATCAATGGCACTCAATAATAAAGAAGTAATTAGAGAGGTTAACAAATTTTACCTAGTCTTAATTATGAATTATTTATAAAGGATAGGCTTATCTGAAATGACTATATCGAATGGATGACTCTAAGTAATGAGTAATTAAATATCTTTATTTTCAAGAGTGCAATTTCAAGTATTTAGTAGCATTAAATTGGAATTAATAAAAGAGTAATATATAATTAAAGAGTTCAATTAGTATATTGGTTTTATTAGAGCTTGAAATTATGGGTCCAATAGTCCCCCGCCATCCTTATAAACACTATTTGGATAAATGGAATTATTGGTTTAAATAATTAATTTAGATTTATAAAATTCTAACTTAAATATTACTTAGAATAAATTAACTGTAAATTAATTAATATTTATTAAATAACAAAATTATTTAATAAATAATTTATAGTAATTAAATAATAAGATTATTTAATAAAATAAAATAATTAATTATGGAAGACACACAGTGAAAGGGTCTCATTGTGAATGGTGCCTAAAGCACAAAGGGAAAGTCCCTTGTGCACATTAGAAGTTGTTTGCCAAGTTTTCATATTTAGAATTTCTAATTTTGAATAAATATAATTTAATTCAAATATAGAAAGTTAAATATAGAGGCAAATGCGATTAGATAACAGACAAAATTTCTCTCATCCTTGTCCTTGAGTTGGCACCACAAATATTAAATTAGAATAAAGGATGCTAACAAGATTAGACAGGTCTCCCATTCTCTATATATAGAGGCCTTCTCTATCCATGAAATATACAATTATAAGTCTTGGAGAAATTGAGAGTACTCTACAGAAATACAATCACATAGGCATGTAAGAGAGAGAAAGAGAGTGAAAAAAAGTTCTTCATCCCAAGACATATGTTGCTCATGCGTTAAGATTAACAACGACTAAACTGAGTTGAGTGATCCTATAGAAACCTTAATTCCTCCAATGCCTACACGTTCCTGTTGGAAACAAAGTGCGCAGCGGAAATTTAAAATTTTTTCATCAGAGTAATTTCTAAAACACAAGTTTGACATGTTATATGTATAAATTAGACAGATCTTACTAACCTCTGTGTGCCGAAGAACCTCCGCAACCTGTGTAGAGAAGTAACGTTTCAGAAGAGCCTCAACCAACTGGTCTTCTTTGCTATTCTCTATCCATAACTAGAGTGAGTGTGGGCTCACATGTACAGCTTTTCCACCGGTGACTCTCCTTCCAACCAATAGAGAGAACCCAAAGCTAGTGTTCATGATTTGTGAACAAAAGCTCTTAGGGAGTTTTCAGATGCTCACTAGAAGAGTATCACACTTAATCTCTCAAATTGATATGTATTGATATAAGTAAATCATGAGACTCACTCCCTTTATATAGCTATTGGTCCTGGGGTCACTTCTTATCAGATTAGGTCTCAAAAACTCGAAACAGAATCAAGTTCGGATCAATATCTGATAAGATCCGTGTGAAAACACGTAATCTTATCTCTCGCTGATCGGCAGGCCGAATAGGCCCCATCGGTAGGCCAAACACGTTATTCGGCAGGCCAAACTTCGGAGAAAAAATCTCCGCGAATCTTTTATTTTTCACCCGAGATTCTAAAGGATAAAGTCTCAGTTTTGATTCAAATAACCCAATAGAGAAGTTATCTGATCAAAACAAACTTTATCAAGATAATCTCTAAGAAAATAAATTAATTCACAATAATTCTACAAGTTTATCTTGATCTAATTTGTCCAAAATTAAAACAACCGATAAACAGACAAGAATTATCTGATCGTAATAATTCAACAGGTTTATCTTGAACTAATTTCTTACAAAATTAATTCAACCAATAAACAGGCATGAATTATTTGATTCTTACAAATTTTAAACCAATTTGATAAATCCGACATAAGTCACCAATTATTGAAAAAGCACGCCGTGTTGTTACAGGATTTTGTGAGCTAGCAAAGGGGACTAAAATGGACCTATAAAGTTCAAGCTCATGATAATTATGAAACCCAATATCCCAGATATATATTTCACAATTATCAACTCCAACACTACTCCACTAAAAGCTTGGAGCTACACTCTCGAACTTTATAGAATTACAAAGCTCGTGTAGCTAAGTCTCTATGACATATCATAGTGTATCGTATCCCCATATGATCATCTATAATCTGCTTAAGGACAAGTTCTATCTTACCTTCCCAATTATTTTTATCCTACGTTCCATTGTCTCACCATTAGAAAACTTACCATCCAAAGATAGTATACCATTCGGTTACACCTATGTATCCAAATGGTTGAGCGCTCCAGTTTTCTAATTACAGGACAACACATATAAGAGGAAATCATTACTCCTAAAGAGGAGCTATGGATTCCATATCTATGAATAACAAGTCTACGCTATCAGGAGTCATGCCTCCAACGTACCGGCATGCATACCACTATTGAGATGTGGGTGTCACCCTTTGGTACATCAAAAGATACAAGTCGAGATAACAGGGCCCACTATTCATCTTAGGATTAAGATACAATACAAATGATTGTCTAAAGTGAATCGATTTTCTGAGACAGAATTATTAATCTAAATCAATTCACTTTATGTCTCACTCCAACACATCATCACCTATGACAACGTGCCAATGTTTCTATTCACGGAGTCCAACTCCGACGGTCAAGACAAACCATCTCCCATAAGGGATATAGACAACATAACAATCTTTACATGAATAAAGCGCCCAACTTTATTCCCTCGATTGCGGATCATATGTTTTAGACCGTCACCTCAAGAATCGTGTCTTTCGTATAATCAGTCCATCATATGCCCAATTCTTAAGGTTTATACTGATAGTCTCAGACTACTGTTTGCTTATCATACATTCAACAAATATGAACGTAAATAGGACAAGATTTGGTATATATAAATGAATAAATTCTTTATTGATAAAAATGTCTCCAAAAATGTATTACATTTTTACTCCTTAGGGCATACATGTCTAACAGTTCCTCCATACGATGCCGTAGACTAGGCGAGAAAGACGGTGGTTTCTTAAAAGAGAACAACTTTGTTTTACGAGTTTTTCCATTCATCTCTCTTCATTTGGGTAAGCAAAGTTTTACATATTTATTTAAGCATTGAATTAATATAATTTATAATGTGTTTTATAAAAATTTTGAGGAAATTTTTGTTATATATATATTGTACCATAACCAAGTTTTCGTTATTTTGGGAATTTTTTTTTTCAAAAACCTACATTTTGAATGTTAAAATATTTCTTAAAAAAATTCTTAAAGAGAAATATGTTTCAAAAACAATTTTGGCCTAATTAAAGATATTACTTTAATATATTTTCAGCTTGCGGGAGAAAAAAATTGAGACAAAATTCTCAAATTCAAATAATACCTTTCTAGTTTGTAAAACAAAATGATAAATTGTAAAATAATTAAAACTATAAAGTATAATTATGTAATTAATCTAAAATTTATATCCATATTTTTTATGTACTCAAGATTCTAGATTCTAAATTTATCTCAGTTTGGTACATTTGCAGGGTGGACAAGTGATTTAATCCACTAAATTGACTAATTTACTGTAATTAAACCTCAAGCCAAAAACTAATAGATGAAATTTGTCCTTTGCAACCATTTGCGGAACCGGGTTATGATGAGTGGGGGCACGTGCCCTAACTTATTCTTTAGAATTTATATTTTTACTTTTATTTTGTAGTTTAAAATTTTAGTTATGCTCTATTTTCGGGAAAAAATTTACAACCAAGCCCCTACATAATAATAGAAAATGTTGTTGTGCTCCCATAAAATAATTAAAACATATTATTGTGTCCTCATAAAATAATTTAAACATATTGTTATGTCCTTATTTTACAAGAAAATTATAATTATATCATACTCAATCATTAAAATATATGTTATATTTTTTTAATAAAATACTACTTTTAATTTTCTATAAAGTGCCCCAATTGAGAAAAATATCTAGCTTCACCATTGTTTGTAACTTAGATTTGAAAAAGAATTTTATCAATTCTTTTAATTCTATTCCTTTTTAAACAAAATATTAAACCTTTTCGGTTTTTAGTTTTTGTAGATTTATAGGATGTTTGGCATTAAGGTGGGAAGCATTGATTAGAACTGTTTTACTATAGCATGTAAGAGCTTTACTTGTAGCAACTTTTTTCTTTTTACTGTAGCATGTAAGAGCTTTGTAGTGTTCATAACTGAGAGACTGGTTAGAACCATCCTTTGCCAAATAGCACATTATTCATAAGCTACAATAGTCTGAAATGTTATTACACATTAATGTAAATCTAAATTCAAGGAATAGCTCATGTAGTCTTATTGGGGTTTTTGTTATGACCAATAAATCTAACTCTGTAAGCACAGCACATTGCTTGGTTGTTTGGTACGCCCTAAAATTTTTGCTTTACACACATCTTTAAACATATATATATATATATATATATATATATATATATGTAGTAATTAGTCTCTTGAAATCCAAAACTTCACGACAAGGACACCCAATGAATAATGATATCAAATTTCAAAGGGAAATTGACATGTGTCTTACAAGTATTTGGTTATTTTTATTTTTTTGGGTAGATAAAGCTTCCAACTAGAAGAAAGAAATTTATTAAAATTAGTTGAAACAGGCCAAGGTATAGCCAAAGGTCTAAGGACCTAGAAAAGAGTATACATGCAGACTCAGAGAGCCTACTTGGGAATCCGAGCTTCAATTTTTAGATCTAAAAGAATCCCTAACTCTATACAGAGTTATACTGCTACTAACAGTGGTCCTAACAACTACAAAGAAGGGCCACATCCTGACTCAAGATACCACCTAACCAATCAAGAGCTATGGGAAAATCAGTTTTTATACCTGGCACAACCTACAACAACACAAAGACAATAAACACAACCTAGATGACTATTGAAAAAACCACTTGCCCTTATTATAACAGACTCATAATACACACAAAACACAAGTTAAGAACGCAGTCGACGTCGCAATCCACAAATCCATGGCCCATCAATGCTAGCCACCCAGAAGCCACCACCTCCCAGCTCCAGTCACCACTTGCTTGTCGAAGAGTACCTACGGCCCTTGTCCCCCCTTTCCCATGGCTAGACCAATATCTTGGAACCCACCCTCACTTAATGGTACGAACCCACCCCCAACCACTGGTAGGCCCCTCAACGTCGGCGAGAAGCAACTGGCGACCACGCCCACCCCATCCATGGCAGATCTAAACTGTTGAGCTTCCTCCCGTACCAATCGACCCAGCCCGTGCCCAGAGAAGACCAAAGCCCCCACAACAACTGCGAACAAAAGCGGCTCTTCTTTCCTTGTTTTGTAGCCTAGATCGACAATGGAGATCCTTCTTCTCTTAGCTCCGCACGTGTCCTCTAATCCAAGCCAATCTCTACTCCCCTCGCAGCCACAAATAACAACCAGCAACAATCCTTCGGACAAAGATCGGAGGCCAGAAGACTAGTGACATGATGGCTCGTTGAACCCAATGCTCCCTTTATCGCTACCTTTCTTTTTCTTGTTCTCTCTCTAAAATTTGAAAAAAAACTAAGCCTTTTTTTTAAAAAAAAACTATGATCAGGTGTTTGGTTAGTTAAGCTCATAATTGATGAGTCATTATTTTTATCATAATTAATACAAATTTTTATTTTTAAAACAAAATCAATTTAATTTTTCCTATTTAATAAAAATTGTCAAATATATAGTTTCACCTAATTAGTTATTTCTAAATTTGTCTATCTATTTTTATAAAATACATATAAAGATACTTTTGTGAACTTAAAACCTTAATTCAATTTCATGCTTTACATAGTTTATGAATAGTAGAAATTGGACAAAATTGCTTAATTACCTTTAAACAGTTTATGAAAAATATTTTTATACATTTAAAAAATATAGATAAAAATTCCTAAAATCAAACATCGAATTTTATAAACAAAAAAAGATCTTAAGTTTAATGTTTTTTATATGTTAAATTTTTTTTCAAAAGTTTTTCTAAAGGAAAACATGTTTCAGATAGAAATTCAGTATAGTTAAGAGTATTTTTGTCTTTTTTATCTAAAAACTTTGCGAGGAATGAAATAGAAAAAGCTTTTCAAATTAAAAATATATATCTATAGTCTCAAAGAATAATTAGATAAATTAAAAATAATTAAAATTAAAAGATATTATTATAAATTAATTCTGAAAATTAATTAAAAACATCTTCTAACAAAAAAATAAGAACATCAATTTTTAAATTCACCCCTTACCCTACTAAAAATAAAAAATAGAAGAGCACACGTAACTCGAAAGCTCAGTCTTTGCCTTCCTACTTTCAGCAGCCCCCACAGCTAAGACCATGATGGAGAACGGATAGCTCCTATTCTGTCAGATTTCAGTAGCAATAGTACTTAACCAATAACTCGTGAAACATCATCTTTGTGCGTGCGCGTGTGTAAAGCACTTGCTAATGACCGAATAAGCTCGCAGTCAAAAGTTAATCATTTGAAGATGAATTTAAACCATTTGGCAGTGTTGAAACGGAGAAAATAGTTTTATTTTAAAAAATAAAATTTTTTTATAAATTATATTAAAAATATTTTTAAAATTTTTACCTCAAAAAATATGTTCTTCTAACCTTGAGATATTTGAAGAAGTGCAGGTTTGCTCAGAATCTTATACAAGGTGTTCGTCTCGATCTCGCTTGATAGTGTCCATCTCGATGATTGTTGACTTAACGTTGATTTTCGTACTTAAGTTGGTTTTTTATTACCATCCATTGAATCAAGTAATTCGCTATGGGAAATTTTTTTGCCACGTATCTTTTGTATCTTCTTTCTTCGGTTGCTAGTTTTAGTCAATCAGGAGAAGGAGGGAATGATTGTAAGTTTCTAGAGTTGTTTCATTTGACAGGAAGGAGTCAAGATCATTGTCCATTCTTTTTTTTCTTTTTTTTTGTCTTAGATAAAAAAGAGAAATGAATTATTGAAATTTTTGTATAAAATCCCTTTATCACCCATATGCTAAACAAATTAATTTCTTTGTTTAATTTTTAATCTATTAAGTAAAAAAGCAAATTAATCATTTTTAAATGTTAAAAGATATATTTAGTTCGAGTGTTTTACAGCTTTGCATTTGTTGTTTGGCTTCTTCACCTTAACTGGCATTAAAAAAAAGGGAAAAAAGCCGTGCTATATGTATAATACATACACAGTAGCTTATTTAAAGTAAATAAATACAATAATGTAAAATAAAAAGTAAGACAAGCCTCAAAATAATTTAAATAAAAAATACGAAAAAATGGTGAACCTGTAATTATAAAATCATAAAAAGCCTTTCCTCTCCAATCCGGCTATCAAGCGAGATCAAAGTTTAGTAGGGCTATAGCTTTTTTCGTTGCCCTTGCTCAATCCAGCCAAATCAAATAAGGGATTTGGCAGCAGCGGATACAGAACTTTTGTTCAATAAAGGCACTATAGAAAAAATAGAAAAATATTTTGTTGAATGGATATATAATTATATATTTTTATTATTGAATAGAGGGATAGGTATAATTTCTCTTGTAAAATAAAGGTATAATAGTATTTTTCAATTATTTAGTGGAGGGCACGATTATAATTCTTCTCATAAAATAAGAGTATATTTAATTTTTTCTTAAAAAAATTAGAGCAAAAATTTAAATTTTAGGAGTTGAGTGGGGGCTAAAATAACCTCCCTCTGCCATTGGGGATTTCTATACCTTTCCTTCAGATCCTTTCTTCCCTATACCAAATCCCTCTAACCAAACCCATACACTATAGGGGATATTAACAATTAATAGTTGTTGTTGTTGGTGCTGTTGCTGCGTCACCCACCACAAGAGTGATATTGTAGGACGATTTGTATAGTGAGATAAAAATAAAATGTTTGAAAGGGTGGTTTTAACTAATGATTTAAATTACTTTTGTTTAAAACATTAGGTTTTATATTATAATTACTTTTTATTTTATATAATGGATGCTGAGAGTTTTATATTATGGACAATTCAAAGGGATAAGTTTTTCAAACACTATGAAAAAGTGTCTCCTTTTATACCAGAAGGTGAAAATTTCGTTGAACATCATAAAAGACGAGCCCCAATGCACACAAGGAAAAGTGGAAGCTGCACAAACGTGTGTCCAAATTCCATAGAATTATATCTTGAATGAACAATGAGTAAGAGGCTGAGGTTTCGCCCACTCCTAAAGTTTCCCCACTTCTTAGACGTTCTATGATGTTATTTATGACAAAAAACAATATCTCGAAATTCCACAAAACAAAAAACAATGGTTAATTACATTGACAGCTCTTTGTGTTTTTGTTAAAGAGAAGAAACTTTTTGACCAAATTAAATTACGTCAATATCTTTAACTTTACAGAAAAAATTATAAAGATACCGCCTCTTTAGTTGATTGTCAATGTGGGCTAAACTTTGACCCTTAAATTCTTTTAAAAAATGTTGAAAATACCCTCTATACATAGAAACGAAAACATTTTTAACTATTTGAGCAATTTAAAATGATGTTGTCACTCTTATTTTACGTTAAAATGAACTTAACTGATTTTTATACACTTATTAGCTATTATTTCACTCTCATAGAAATTTTTTTCTTGATTTTTTTAATTTTCAAGATATTAAAATATATGTTGCCCTCATAAATCAATAACTTTAAGAATTTTAAAACTAATTAGATTTTATTAAATTTGTTAATTATCATCTTAACACTTATTCTTTACATAAAATATTAAAAAATATAAAATAATAGTAAAATTAGAAATTTAAACTTAAAAAATAAAAAATATATAAATCTTACTAATAAAATACTAAAAAATTAAAAACATATGTAAAAAACATTTTTTCCCATGCTTTTTAACTCTTTATGGCTCTATCTCTACCTCTCTATTCTCTCTCAAGGCATGATGGGAATGGTTGGGCTGGCTAAGGCTGACAATTAGCTGACTGTGGGGAAGCAACAAGGGTGAAGGACTGGACGAGGGTGAGGTTTTGACGAGGGTGGAGGGCGATGTTGTTGATTTGTTGGTGGTGGTCTGTTGGAAAATAATATACAGTAGAATTTTAAAAATTTTAAAGCAAAGTCTTTTCCAAATAATAAGTTTGACGTGCTAAGTATATAAATTAATAACAAATCTTATGTACCTCTTTTGTATACTGAAGACTGCAGGAACACCAAGTAGAGAAAAAATTCCAAAAGAGCCTCAACCAACTGGTCTTTCTTGCTATTCTCTTTTCACGATCAGAGTGCAGGTGGTCATACACCATGCAGTTTCTCCTCCGATGACTCTCTTTCTAACCACTTGAGAAAACCTAAAGCTAAAATTTTAGATGTTGAACAATAACCCTCTAGGAGTTTCAAAGTTTCTCTTACAAGAGTACCACTCTCTACTTCTCAAATGATCTTAGGAGCAATGAAAAGTGGTTCCCATAGTGGTTGAAGTTGGGGTCAATCTCTATTGCAATAGGCTTCAAAATTCAAGTCTAGATCAACTTCTGATAAAAAACGTGTCAAAAATGCGTAACAAGATTATCACACAGTCGGCTAAACTGGCTATACTAGCCTGCCAAACTTGGCCACCGGCCTACCGACTAAGCAATAATCTAGAAATATCAAAATATCTTATTTCACATGAGAATCTTAGATAAATCCTCAATTTTAATTCAAATAACCCAATAGGAAGTTATCTGATTAAAATAGTCGTATACAAATAATCCCATATTAAATAAAATATTATCTAAATAATTCAACAAATTTATTTTGAATTAATTCACAAAATTAATTCAACTAATAAACCAATATGAATTATTAAATCCAATCTATCAAATTTTAGCCAATCTAACAATTAACATAAGTCACTTATATGTAGGAAAAACATGTTATGTCGTTACAGAAATTATTATGAGCTAGCAAAGGGACCGATAGACATATATAGGTAAATCTCCTACAATTATAAAATAACATATCCTAGATACATATATTTTATAATTATCAAATCTAACGCTATTTTACTAAAAGCTTAGAGCTGCATTCTCGAACTATATAAAATTATGAAGCTCCAATAAGCTAATTGTCTAGGACATCTCATAATGTGTAACATCCCCATAGGATATTCATAAGCGGCTTAAAGATAAATTATGTTTTAGCATCCGGATTATTTTCATCTTTTGTTCTATTTTCTCACTATTGGAATACTTACTATTTATAAATAGTATACCTCTCAGTTACACCTATGTATCCAAACAGTTGGGCGCTCCAGTCTTCTAATTATAAGATAAAGCCTATAAAAGCTATGGATTCTATATCTATAAATAACGAGTCTATGTCAATCAAGAGTCATGTCTCCAACGTGCCGGTATGTGTACCATCATCAAATCGGGATATCACCCTTTGGTTCATTAAAAGACACAAGTCAAGAATACAGTGCCATTAATTCGTTTTACGATTAAGACATAACACATATGATTGTAGAAAGTGATTGATTTAAACAAATAGAATTATAAATTAAATCAATTCAACTTTAGTCCCGATCCAATATATCGTCACTTATGACAACATAACAATGTTTCTACTCGCGGAGTCCCACTCCAATAACTAGTACAAGTCGTCTCCTATTAGGGATGTAGATAATACAACAATCTTAGCATGAGTAAAGAGCCCAACTTTATTCCTTTGATTGTGGACCTTATCATTTAGACTATCATCTTTAAGATTTATGTCTTTTGCATAATCTGTCAATTATTTACATGATCTTAAAAGTTTAGACTGATAGTCTCAGACTTTTCTTTGCTTATCACACATTCAATAGAAATGAACATAAAGAGGACAACATTTGATATATATTAATAATAAATAAACTCTTTATTGATTAAATGTCTCTAAATTTTTTTTACATCATTTAATCCTTGGAGGTACCAAGTCTAACAATCTCCCACTTACCCGCCAAGTAAGAGTGTAAAGGTGAAACAAAACTTAAGAGTGATAAAATCTTATTTTTACACTTACAAGTGACCAAGTGCGAATCATGTGGGCTTAATTTCATCTATTTAAATAGAAAATGGGAAATTTATGAGACAAAGTGAGAAGCCTTGAAATTTTAGTAGCAAAGTGGTGATCTTTAAAATTCAGGAAGCAAAATGAGGAGTTTTAAAAGTTCAAAGGGTAAAGTGATGATTTTTGAAGTTCAAGGAGTAAAGTGAAAAAGACCCTTAAGTTTAGGGTTATTAGTGTTAATAACTAAAAAAGTAAAGTGGAATTTCTCTTTCTTCGTAAATAAATAAAATTTTAGAAATAATTAGATGTCCTACCCTGCTTTAGACTATTTGTTTTATTTTTTTTTTGGTATTTCAAAAAAAAATGATTTTTCAATCTTGCAATAAATAATACAACGTTTTCCATATTTAATTGAATGTAAAGGTCAAAATACCTTAATTTTTTTAATGCACCCTTTCTTTTCATTTCCTAATTGTTGATCTTATACTCACCATTATTGTTATGTCTGATAATATTTTTCGGTATCTTGGTATGCTACCATTGGGAACATTTTTAGTATATTATATAGGGTGTTTGATAGGATGGTTAGAACTATTGATTAGAACTGTTTTTACTATAGCATGTGCAAGCTTTACACTGTAGTGATTTTTTTTTAAATTATTACTGTAGCATGTGAGAGCTTTTTGCTATTTGTAACTAAGAAAGTGGTTTAAACCACTAATGCCAAACACCCTTATAGTGTTGTTGATATGTCTGTACAATTTTATTTTTAGGTTAATAGCTTTGGTCCCCGAATAATGAGTATTGTGTCATTTTGGTTTTTGTACTTTTTCTTTAATTACTTCTTGAATTTTAAGTTTTGACGGCTTTATTTCATTACATAAGTGGGAATTTGGTTCATGGTTCTTGTGGTTTAATTCCATGAATCTAGTTCAAATTGACTTTTGAATGTGTATTTGTAATACCCACCTAATACATCTCTAAATCATCCATCTAATCATACTAAGTTGTGCCACTTTCTATCTTACTTTATAGCATTCATAATAAGTTATATGACTTAATAATAAAAATGAAGGCAAATTTGAACTTTTGGAAAGTAACTCAAGGATGAAGTTATAACATGTCTCACAAAACCCATATGGTTAGCCAAATATAAATAATATAACACGTATCTCAAAATAGACATAATCAAGAACTAAATATAGCCACTACAGGCTCTCAAAACTATACAAATATCAAGGCCTCAATATGATAGGTCAGCTAGTCTATATGCACAAGTCCACAAGCTTCGAGAGTACGCCAGCTAACCACTAGTCCCCAGCTAGTGCTAGGAAGTGCCCTCATCTGCATCATCATTGTCATACTTGAGAATTTTTAGTGCAGTATATATGCAATAATTAAGGCTTTATGTTAAGTAATTTAAGTACAAATTTTTTGAGTTAAATTTTATCCTCAAAAATTTATTAAGAATTTAAGGAGTGATTTTAATATGATGAGGATTGTTGTTTTAATCTGATTTTCATAATAATTCCATAAAAGTAAAAATAAGATATTTAAGATTAAAAATCATGTCATGGTCTTAAGTAATGAATGAATGCATCGAAGATAAGAATTGGACGATACACAAGGAAAATAAGTTAGAAAGCTTAATTGTTGCAGAATGTGTTACAACAGATTTTTAAATAGAAATACATTTTAAGAAAAATGCTGTATAAAAATATGAAAAATTATACAGTATTAGAATAATAAAGTATACAAATTACACTGATAAAGTTGAGCAGTATAAAAATTATACTGCATAAATTATATAGTATGAAAATTATATAGCATAAAAAATGCAATATAGAAATTAGATTGTGTAAAGTTAAGCAGTACAGTAATGAATTTTATGAGATTTTAAGCACAAAATTTCATAAAAAGGAAAATGTTATAAAATAATTTAAATTAGGCCAAAGAGCTTTAGATAGTTTTATCCTTTGCAAAAAAATTGAACGTTTTAGCATAAGATGATTAATTTTGGTCTCAGGGGCAAAAATGTAAAGATTTTTGTGTTTCAGGACAGCCATAAAACCATGTGAAACTGAATTTTCATTGAGAAATATTGGTTTTTTGCACTACTATGGGCATTAAGTGTGACACCTGTTATTTTTTTAACAGGTATTATGGTAATTAAATTAACTATTAGTGTGCCAATTAAAATTGTTTCATTTAAAAACTATTTCACAATTTTTATTTCACTTATTTTTAAATTTTTTATACCTATTTAGTATATTTACCGAAATGCCCTTATAACTTCTATTGAGTTACAAAAATGCCATTTGGCGTTATTTGGATTAAAGTCTCCACAAGAGACATTACACCGACTCTTACATTTCTTGTCTCCCCCTCAATTATTATCCTCTTCCCTTCTCACGTTTTCTTCTTTCTTCCCTGCTCATTTCTTTTCTACTTCCTTTGCATTTCTTTTCTTTTTCTCCTTTTCTTCTTCTTCATTCTTTCTTTCACAGTGAGACAACCAAAGAAAACCAAAGGAAAAGCTTAAACACTCTTCATGAATTTCAAGTTATTCTCTCATGGATCTTCACAAACAACTTCTCATAAGCTTAAAGATCAAGGAAATCTAAACATTTTCAAGATCAAACCATGGATTTGAGCTAAGTTTTGAGGTTAAATTTCTAAAACTTTAACTTTGATTTTAAGTTGTATTGGGGTGTAAAAATTTATGAGAATTATGTTTTTGATGTTTATAGTTCATTATATATTGTTTATATATATTTTGTATGCTTAGAAAGCTATTAGGAAACTACGAATTTGATTAAAGGGCTTAGAAAATGAATTTTGGGTTCTCTGTGAAAGATTTCCAGGTGAAAAATGACATGTCGTTTTCACAAAACTACATGTCATTTTTTCCAGAAACTACATGTCATTTTCCTTAAAACAACATGTCGTTTTTATATACAAAAATTCAATAAAAACAAGCTTCAGGTGGGATTCGAACCCACAATCTCAAGAACAATAAAGGGGAGTCAAACTACTAGGACAAGGGTAATTATTTGATATTTTATGTTTCGGAAATCATAAATAGTTTTCTATAAAGTTGTAATTTCAAATAATTTTATTTTAATAATAAATATCCAACTTTTAATTATTTTAATTTTAAATATTTTAAAATCGTATTATTTATTTTAAAAATTCATTTTCACATATTTCATGGCAAAATAAAATTCATATATTTTTATTTTATTGTTATTTTATAATTTACTAAAATTAAGTTGAAAAAAATTGATATTTACAATTTTAGTATGTTAATGATCATGGCACACTAATAAAAATAAATGATAAATTGACATAATTAAAAATTAGGATTTAAGTTAAAGTATGGTTATTTTACACGTTTTAGGATAACGAAGTACTTGGAGCTTGCGTGGTGAGCTTGGTATCGTGAGCTGGAAGTTATTAGCATGGTATTCACCAAGAGGTAGGGATTCTATTACTCATCTTTTTTAAGGTTTTGATAAATTAAAATTTTTGTTTTATGTTGCAAGATATGTATATGATATTTTAAATGTATATGATTATATCTATAACATGATGTTGTAGAACTCATCCTGTATTGTACAGTGAGGAACATAATGATTTGACACATGTTGTTGTAAATTGAGAAGCATGGTTAGGAAAACTAACTCTATCAATAACGGACGAATATAGAGAAATGGTTAGACGTAAAGAGGGCGGCAGTTAGGTCCTTAGGCTCAAATACCGTAAAAGGTAAAATAGGGGGAGGTGATGATGCTCCCTTAGGTCGAAAGTCCCAGAACGCACTGTACAGGAATCGACTTGGTGAGGACTTGGGGCTTGATATCCCCTCACCAAAATACCCTTGGAATGTTTGGAGGGTGATCAAGCACGCCTATTTGGGTTTCATTGAGTTGAGTGATATGATATTCTATTGCACGGTGGATACAGATGAGCATAATTGAATCCTGAAATAATATATATGTATATATATATGTATGAAACTTCGTAAGAATGATCATAAGATATCCACCGGAATTGAACATGATAAAAATTGATAAATAATGATGAGAACTAACTAACCATGTAGGTTTTAACATGGCAATGGTAAAAACCTAAAGGTGAGTAATGTTTTTCCTACTGAGCATGTTGTCGCTCATTCCTCTATATTTATATCTTTTCAAGACTCACCAAGTGTGAGGTGACGATGAGAAAATAGTTGGGGAAGCTATGTAGCTGTATAACGTTGGATTTGCTTTATTTGCTAAGAATGTCCATCATGATAATGTAAGCATTGAACGTTACTTTTCTATGACTGTATTAAGATTTGTTGAGGGTTCGAATGATGATGATGAAATTTTTGTATTATTAAATTTATCGTGCTACATTAAACTATGGTTTAAATTATTGTTTTCTTTTTTGTTTTGTTTTGAGAGTTTTCATTTAAGTCCCAGGTAAATTTCTTTTGATGTTTTGTTTATATTTTCTAATCTTTATCTTTATTTATTAAAAACTGCTAGCCCCATTTAGGGGCATTACATTAAGTAGCCACAGATTCTAATTTTGAAAGGATTTGAGTTTTTTATCAAGCAAATAATGAGAGAAAAAACGGTAAGGCCATAATCGCCAAGATTTTTGTGTTAGGGTCAAAACCATAAAGTTTGATAAAATAGATTTTTACAAAAAGAAACTAATTTTTTTGTTTTGTAATGTTATGAGCAACAAAGCAATGTAAGAATGGATTTAAATGAGTTCATAATGTTTTCTAAGACTCGTCACGGGCAAA
Organism: Artocarpus heterophyllus; assembly: GCA_025403435.1. Taxonomy (NCBI): domain Eukaryota; kingdom Viridiplantae; phylum Streptophyta; class Magnoliopsida; order Rosales; family Moraceae; genus Artocarpus; species Artocarpus heterophyllus. Next base: position 24,378,044 of record CM046340.1, on the reverse strand, counting down.
AATGGTCATTTCTTGTAAAACAGCCAAAACAAACCCTAAAACACCCAATATAGGAAAATTGTCCCTTAGCAGGAAATTTTTGGCAACTTTTAAGTGATAGGATGATCAAGTAAAAAAGAAAAATCTAGTAAGATTACATGACTTACAAAAAACCCGTTAAGAGTAAAATCATTATTTTTAAGAAAATCACTAAAACGGACTTGAGCCTTCTGAATTAACAAAACACCCTTAGACAGAAAATGTTCTGTAATATGTTAAGTAATGAGACTGTCAAGAAAGATGGGAAATTTTACTAAGGGGTATTCAAGTCAAGTAAAGGAAAGGTAAACCAATAAGAAATAAGGTTAAGCAAAAGAAAAAAATGGTAATGTATAAGTTGTACTATCGATCAAGTAGGTCAGTAATAAGAAAGTTAGCTAATAGTCCGGTGTCATTTGAATAGGACACAAAGTCAACTAATAGAAGGGAATGGATGGAGTTGGAACGCTAGAGCATTATCCAAGTAAGTTCCAAACCTCACTTATGGCATGAAGAAAATGATTTTCAAATGCTTTTTATATGCTTGAAGTATGTTTGCATATGTTATGTATAATGTTTTAAAAGTTCAAATATGATTTGCAATATGCTTGCAATTATTATGTTTAATGTGTTAGAAATTTAGTAATGTCATACATAATGTTCATTAAGATTGCAAGATCGGCAATCAAAACCTAAAAGTTAAGATAAGAAAGTGTCATGCTACTCTCCCAACCCAAGGGGAGATTCATGTCAAGTTATATTACAGCTTCGGTGTTTAATGGTCATGCACTTTTGGCATGTACACTTAGGCCCATAGTTTAAGTAAGATAAGAATAATAATAAGAGGTTCACAAACGACGTTCATAAAAGAGCATAAGCTCAATCATGCATTGTGTTAGTGCCTTTATTACTATAAGAAATGTTTTTATAAGTAGTGTTTATGAGAAACATTTTACAAGAAATGTTTTATAAGAAATGTTTGTAAAAAACATTTATAAGAAATGTTTATGATAAATGTTTCAAGAAAGTTGTTTTACGAAAAAGGTTTTTAAGGAAAAATTTTTATGACGAATGCTTTAATGTTTTCCGAGATTATGTTTGAACTTATAGAGTGAAAGCTCGTTACAAGTTCCTTCATGCTATAGGTAGTTCTAAAGAAGCCCAATAAAATTGGTTAAAGAGCTCGATGTCACGGTGACAGTTGTAAAGGTTTGGTATAGATACCACTATGACAGTTTTTTTGTTGCTTAAAGAAAAAGGTTTTCATTATTTGAAATAGTGTTTTAAAAATTTTAAGGAAGTAAATGTTTGAGAAAATGTCTTATAAGAAATGTTTTACAAAAAACATGATAAAATATATATTTTATGAAATGTTTTGAATAATTATAAATTTAAGTTTTAAGCTATGTTTCAGTTTACGTTTCAACCAACGTTGCAATCGATTCAAGTTTGTTTTATGCATGCTTTAATGAAAAAAATTCTAGCATTTTCTATCTAGTAAGTAAGAACTAAGAATAAAAAATGATGTTTAAGAAAGCTAAAAGACAGTCGAAAAAGGCGGGACTTGAAATCTTCATTAAATTACAATCAATTTACGTCTTATTCTTAATCTTATTTTATGCACTCAATTAGGGTTTCTTGGATAGGTTGTTGTAACAACCAAACCAACGTGATTGTTACTTAACTACATAATCGTGAACTTAACATACTTTAACGTAAAGTGTAACGACCTGCCCTTACGTGGCCGTCACTTAACTTAAACATGCTCATAAACTTAAACTTACTTACGAATAAGGTAGAGAAATTCGGGATAATTTTTTTTTTTAAATGGATTCTTACTGTGGAATCCTTAACATGAAACCTTAGATAAAGTAATAACTATTTTTCAAATCTTAATAACAAACGAATTCTTATTGATAAAGAATTCTTAACATATAACCTTAAAAGACATAATAATCATTTCTCAAAACTACATTGCGTAAACCTAACGTAATACATAAAATTCTCAAACGTGATAATAACGTAATAATAAGCATTATGTCTTAACATAGTTATAATTTCTAAAAGCATGATCCTTTACATAATTCATAACATTAATTTCTTGAAACATAATCATAGTACTTTTCTTGAACTTTCCTTTTTAAACATAAGAGTAATTATTTAGCAAGTATTACTTTAAAGACATTTCTCAATTTAGATAAAACTATTTTCAATACAATTTTAAATTAAATATTAAAATAAAATCCCCTTTAAATGCGCTTTAAAACTTTCTTAGCAATTATTTATATATTTTACTTATAATTTTAACATCTTAAAAATATCATATTATTTTCTTAAAAGTAAACCTTCTTAACCAAACAAAATATGATTTCTTATAACTTAAACTTTTAAGTTTAAGATACCAATTTCTTAAAGCTTTTCTTTTAGACTTTCATAACAACTTCATAAAAACATATCCCTAAAATTCATTTCTTAACATAACGTAAAACTCCCATAATCCTTTGTAATTCTAAATGAACTTATAATTTTCTTCCTTACAAATTTCGTGCATTTGTTACATCGTCTATTGCAACATTTTTTAAACTTTAAAATCCTCTAGACCAAGGTTGCATAATCACAAGCTCGGCTTTTAAAGCATAATTGCGTAAATTATTTACTTATTTACATGCACATAATTTTCGTAAGGTATAAATATATAAAATTTCGTAAAATAAAACATACATAAATTCGTAAAATAATAATGTGGAAATATTACATTACGTGAGCGGTATCCATTCCCATCAATGTGATATGTTACGCATCTCCATAGCCCCAATAGGCCATAATGTCTTTAGATATGATCTTACATATTTTCACATTTTCACTTACCATGATGTCCTTAAATCTTGGTTCTTTAGCATTAGCTATTGTTGTGGTGTTATCACAATACACGATATAGGCTTATCTATACCAAGAACTACATCAAGATCCCTAAGGAACTTGTAGAGCCACACAGCTTTTTTCGAAGCTTCACTAGCTGCCATATGCTTAGCCTCCATTGTGAAATCTGAAGTGCTATCTTACTTAGCACTTCTCCAAACAATAGCACCTCCACCCAGAGTAAACACTGAACCTAAAGTCAATCTTCTCAAATATAGACAGGATTAGAGATCCGAATTAGTGTATCCAAGAGGTGTTAAATCCTCACTAGAATACACTGGCATATAACCTCTAGTCTTTTTCAGGTACTTGAAAATATGCTTGACCGCAACTTAATGATTTGGTCCTAGATTTGACTGAAATCCACTTACTATCCTGACCTCATAACAAATGTCCATTCATGTGTAAAGCATCGTATACATGAGACTACCTATTGCCAAAGTATAAGACACCTTCATGTATTATCTTTCTTCACCAAACTTTGGAGAGTCTTTCTTAGAAAGAGTAATTCTAGACCTAGATGGTTGCTTACCTTTCTTGGAATTCTACATTGCAAACTGCTGGAGAATTTTTCTATGTTGGTAGCTTGGGATAAAACTATCATTTTGTTCTTTCTCTCTCAAAAGAGTTGGATAACCAAAACATTATTAACTTCACCTAAGTCCTTCATGTCAAACTGCTTGATCAACCATAATTTGACCAATGACAATGCCCGAACGTCATTTTCAATAAGTAGCATGTCATCTGCATAGAGCAGTAGAAAAACCACCTTCCCATGCTTAATGTGTTTGCAAACATATGGTTCGTCTATGTTTTGTTCGGACCCATAAGTCTTGATCACTTGATCAATTCTTATGTTTCAAGAACGAAAAGCTTGCTTAAGTCTATAAATTAACTTTAGCATCTTACAGACCTTATTTCCTTAGCCCTTAGCTTTGAACCAATCTGGCTATACCATATATACGGTCTCATTAAGATAGTCATTCGAAAAAGCCGTCTTGAAATCTATTTGTCAAATCTCGTAGTCAAGGGTGGCAACAATGGACAAGAGAATGCAAATGGACTTAAGCATAGCCACAAGCGAAAAGGTTTCCTCATAATCGATTCATTCTTTTTGCGTGTATCCCTTTGCTACTAGCCTAGCCTTATAGGTTTTAATTTTCCCATATGCTTCTTTCTTTCTTTTATACACCCACTTACATGCCATGGGTTTTACCCCTTCAAAAAGGTGCACAAGCTCCCAGTCTTGATTAGTCTTCATAGACTTCATCTTAGTGTTCATAGCTTCTATTCAAAGCTTTAAATCAACATCCTCCACAGTCTTTGTGTAAGTGTAAAGATCCCTATAATGTTCAACCGACTCAACCATGTAAGCTTCACTATTGAACATATACCTCTTAGATTGACGCCCAATTCTCCTACTATGCTGAAGCTCCCTAGGTTGTTGTTCAATAAGTTTTTCTACATTGATTAGATTGGTTTCTACTAGAACCCTTGGATTGATCGAAGTACTCGCTAACTCCTCGAGTACCACTTCACTACGAGACTTAAAGTCGTTTATGTAACTTTTCTCAAGGAAAGTCGTATTCGTTGAAACCATGACTTTTTTTTTTCTTTTGGGTTATAAAAATAATCCCTTTTTGTCCCTTTTAGATATCCTACTAACATGCACACTTTCAAACATGCTTCCAACTTATTTGCTTTCTTGTACAAGACATGAATAGGATATCACTATATGCGAATATGGTTTAAGGATGTCATCCTACCTATCCACAACTTGTGAGAAGTTTTAAAACTGATTTTGAATGCACATTGTTCAAAAGATAACATGCGGTTTATAGTGCATACTCCCCAAAGGATAAATGTAACATTGAATCACTCATCATAGACTTAACCATGTTTATCAAAGTCCTATTTTTTCTCTCAGCCATGCCACTCTATTGTAGAGTTTCTGGCACAGTCTAATGGGATAAATTCTAATCTTTAATGACTGTCATAAGAACTCATTGGAAAGGTGTTCTCCACCTCGATCACATGAAAGTGCCTTTATAGGTTTACCTAATTACTTCTCCTCTTAGCTCGAAACTCTTTGAACTTGTCAAAAGTTTCGCGATGCATTAGGTAGACATACCCATATCTTGAGTAATCATTAATGAAAGAGACAAAGTACTCATATCCTCCTCACACCTTGATATTTATGGGACCACAAACATCACTATACAGAAGTTCTAGAATCCCTTTGGCTCTATTGCTCTTAGACCCAAATGGTCTTTTGGTCATTTTTGTCCTCCAAACAAGATTCATATTGTGGTATAGATTCCATCTCTAATTGACTTAAAGGTCCATCCCTTACCAATCTTTGAATTCTATTTAGGCTAATGTAACCTAATCACAAGTGCCAAAGGTGAAAGTTTTTGATAGAAGGTGAAAGTTTCGAGAGAGTTTTTGAGAGAATATTGAATACTTCTTATTTCTCCAAATGAAAATGATATACAGATGCTACATATATACTGGTACAGTGATTGGTTTTCCTAATCTAATAACGGAAAGAAACCTAAACTAGTGAAGTAAAAAAGCTGTCAAATCACAGCCCATTAGACTAATAAATTTTGATTCTATAGCTGTCAATCAGCTAAAATATTTCCTCATTTAGTCCCTAGAATCCAGATACTAACTTTGGAAGATTTTCAACACTCCCCCTCAAGCTGCATTGTAAATGTCGTACAAACATAGCTTATGACTCAGTTCTTCAAAGTTAGTTCTTGGAAGAGCTTTAGTGAGAATGTCTGCTATTTGAGATTTCATAGGAGTATAGATCAGCTGCATAATTCCTTTTTCAATCTTTTTTGAGATGAAGTGTCGATCAATTTCGATGTGTTTTGTCCGGTCATGGTGCACAGGATTCTTCGCAATACTGAGAGTAGCTTGGTTGTCGTAGAACATCTTGATAGGTTTCTCAACTTATACTCTAAGTTCACTAAGAAGTCTCTATATCCATATGCCCTCACAAATACCAAGAGCAAGTGCTCTAAATTTAGCTTCTACATTGCTCCTTGAGACAACAGATTGCTTTTTGCTTCTTTATGTCACAAGGTTTCCCCAAACATTGTAACAATATCCTTATGTAGATCGCTTGTTTGAGATGTCTCCTGTGTAGTCTGCATCTGAGAAGACTTCAACTTCATGACTCTCATTCTTTATATATAACAGACCTCTTCTTGGTGTCATCTTGAGATACCTCAAAATCCTGTATACTGCTTCCATGTGTTCTTCTGTTGGGTTGTTCATGAACTGGCTCACAAAACTAACAGAAAAACCTATATCAGGTCATGTATGTGAGAGGTAGATTAGACGTCCTACAAGTCTTTGATATCTTCCCCTGTCAACTGGTGCACTGTCTTTCTCCACTCTTAGCTTCTTGGTTGGGTCCTATTGGAGTGTCAGTAGGTTTGCATCCAAGCATGCCTGTCTCCTTGAGTAACACTAGAACATACTTACGTTAAGAGATGAATATGCCCTTCTTGGACCGTGCTACTTCCATACCAAGGAAGTATATGAGATTACCAAGTTCTTTGATTTCAAATTCCCTGGCTAGGAGTCCCTTCAATCTCAGCAGTTCTTCTTCATAGTCACCTATTAGAATGATATCATCCACGTACACAATTAGTATGGCTATCTTTGTTTCTAGAGAGAATTTTACAAACAGTGTGTGATCGGCTTGACATTGGGTGTATCCATGCCTCATAACTGTTTTTGCAAATCTATCAAACCAAGCACGAGGAGATTGCTTGAGTCTGTATAGGGATTTTCTAAGTTTGCACACTTGGTTGTTGTTAAATGAAGTTTCCAATCCCGGGGGTATCTCCATGTACACTTCTTCTTCCAAATCACCATTTAGAAAAGCATTCTTAACATCTAGTTGGTGTAATGGACAATCTAGGTTTGCTGCGATAGATAGGAGGACTCTGATAGTGTTGAGTTTGGCCATTGGAGCGAATGTTTCTTGGTAATCTATTCCATAGGATTGAGTAAAGGCCTTAGCAACAAGATGAGCTTTAAGTCTCTCAATGCTACCATCAGCCTGATGTTTGATAGTAAAAACCCACTTACAACCAACAAGCCTTTTTCAAGGTGGAAGTTCTGAAATCACCCATGTACCATTTTTCTCCAAGGCCCTGATTTCTTCATAAACTGCCTTTTTCTATTCTATATGTTTTAGGGCTTCTTGAATGGAGTTAGGGACTTGCACATTGTCAAGAGTCAAAACAAACGCCTGATAAGATGGAGATAGTTTACCAAATGAGACAAACTTATGAATAGGATGTTGTCTACATGTTCTTACACCCTTTCTCAAAGTAATCAGCATATCTACGTCATCAGAGATACTTTCAGTCTCGGGATTAGAATTTCCCTTACCTGAGTAGATTTGAGCAGGTTTTGGACTTGGTTCAGATTTTTGGACAAGTGTAAGAGGAGTTAAGAGTTCCATTCCCGTCATAGGCCTTTTCATCTTAACATAGACACGAAGCTCCTTATTCTTAGTTTGTAGTGATTTAGGTTAATTAGGAACAAGTGAAACTGGAGTTTGTGGCGGTTGAATCTCAATTTGTATATGATTAGGGGTGAGAGGATGGATGATTGGATCAGCTAAAATGACTTGACAAAGGGCTGTGGAGGATCAAGAGGTTGGATTGAATGACTAGGATGGGATGGCTGTAATGAAAGTGATGGAGAATGACTAGGATGAGGCTCCCAAAGCTGATATTCCCTCATGTTCTCTCCTTGAATTTCAATTTTGGGGTAGTAGGATTGGTGTTCAAAGAAGGTCACATCCCTTGAGTTGTAGAATTTCCAGGTAGTGGGAGAATAACATTTGTAGCCTTTTTGATTCAAGGAATACCCAAGAAAGATACACTTGATGGATTTTGGGTCCAGTTTGTTGCGGTTTTGCTGGTGTATATGAACAAATGCTGAGCACCCAAACACTTTTGGATCTAATGATGAGATGAGTTTGGTATGAGGAAAGTGTTGGAGGAAGGCTTGACAGGGAGTTTGAAATTTGAGAACTCTGGAGGGCATTCTATTGATGAGATATGTAGATGCAAGGATAGCTTCTCCCTAGAATAATTTTGGAACATGTGTGGAAAACATGAGAGATCGGGCAACCTCAAGTAAATGTTTGTTTTTCGTTTCTGCTACCCCGTTTTGTTGAGGAGTACAACACAAGAGCTGAAGTGAACTATATCTTTTCCGAGGAGATAAGTACCTAGAACAGATTTGGAGTATTCTTTGGCATTGTCAGTTTTTAAGACTTGAATCTTGGTTTGGAATTGTGTTTGTATAATGTTTTTGAAGTTGTGGAAAATTTGATCTATTTCTGATTTTTCTTTCATGAGAATATCCAGGTCAGCCTAGTGTGATCATCAACAAATGAAACAAACCATCAAGTTCCTGTTATATTTTTCACTCTGGAGGGACCCTACACATCGCTACAAATCATGGCAAATGGATGAGATGCTTTGTATGAAAGACCAGGATAGGTGTTACGAGTATGCTTGGAGAATTGACAGATTTCACATTTGAAATGTTTCAAATTTTTATTGATGAACATTGAAGGAAAAGTTTTTCTAAATACATAAAATTAGGGTGACCAAGACGATAGTTCCACAACATAATTTCACTATCTTTATTGACATAGGAATTTAAAATAAACTGACTTTTAAAAGAAACACCACTTGGAGTTTGAGCTTGTCTTCTTAGAGAAGTATGGTCCTTGAGGAGATAGATTCCCGAACACATCTCAGCACTACCAATTGACTTCCCCAAATCCAATTCCTAAAATTCACACAAGTTTGGGAAAAACTTAGTTACACAATTCAGATCACGAGTCAATTTACTAATGGAAAGTAAATTACAATCTAAACTAGGAACATTGAGAATAGAATTTAAGGTCAGATCCTTAGTAATCTTGATTGAACCAATTCCCTCAACTTTGGATAATGTACCATCAACAATTCAGACTGTAAAGTCTCCATTGCATGGACTGTATTTGTGAAATGCTATTGCATCTCCTGTCATGTGATCTGATGCTCCTGAAGCAATAATCCATGGTTTTGTGTGCCATTTGTCAACCATAAGGGCCAATGAGGAATTACCTTTCTATGCTAACATGTTGGTTCTAGACACAGAGTTACTCGATTGAGACTGAGAACCAAAGACTGCATCTTGGCTGAAAAGTTTTTGCAGAACCTCAAGTTGCTCTTTGGTGAAGGGACTTGATTCAGTTGAGACCAAGTTATCATCCGAGGTGGCTACAATGTTGGCATGGTTTTCTCTATTATTGGTTGATCTTGATGGCTTCCAATAGCGGGTTTGCCATAAATTTTATAGCAAGTCTCCCTAAGATGTCTAGGTATCTGGCAATGATCACACCAAGGTCTCCCTTTCCTTTGTCGATTTTCATTATTACTTGGCAGTGGTCCTCGTACTACAAAGGCAGATCCTTCAAGTGCTGAAGTGGAATTTTGGGATCCCATCATAACCTTCTTTCTGCTTTCTTCACGCTGAACTTCAGAAAAAGCTTCTCGAATAGTTGGAAGAGGTTTGGTTTTCATTACTCTCCCTCGAACTTCATCCAAGTTTTTGTTGAGACCAAGAAGGAATTTGAATGTCTATTTCTGCTCCACAATCTTTCTTTATAGGGCTGTGTCTTTGGGGCACTTCCAATTATGGACTTCAAACATGTCGGGATGTTGCCAATATCAAGTGAGAGTGTTGAAATATTGAGTGACAGTAAGATCTTCTTGTTGGAGATCGTGTAGTTTGGCTTCGATCTCAAAACGTTTTGAGGTGTTTTTAGAACTTGAATATGTATCTCTCACAGCATCCCAAATCTCCTTTGCCGTCCCATATAGAAGAAAATTCTCCCCTATCTCATTGTTCATGGAATTTATTAACCATGACATTACCAAGTGATTGTCGGTCTTCCAAGTCTTGTACCATGGATCATTCTTCTCTGAAATGGCAACTTCTTTGGTGAGATAATAATCTTTTCCTCTCCCATAAATGAGCATCATCACAGATTGGGACCATTGGAGATAATTGTTCCCGTTGAGTTTGTGTCTTGTAATGAGGATTTTACTACTATCTGACATTCCATTAGGATTGGAGACAGTAGAATTTTGATGAGAGGTGACGTCAGATGTTGTGGAGGAGGAACTAAGTTTTTCTGTGGTCCATTCCAAATTTCACCATGTCAGCATATGGTTTGGACGGACGTGTGACGATCAGTGACTGAATGGAGGGCGATGCACGGACTTGTACAGACAGTGGATGTATGGACTGGTTGTACGGTGATGTGCGAAAGCACTGCACTGATAGTGTACGGATGAAGATGTATGGATAGATGTACGGCGGTATATGGATGGCAATGTATGGGGCTATATAGACGGGTGTGTATGATGGGGTGGTTATAGGCAGCGGTTGTGTACGGACGCGGTTTTAGCCCTTGGATTTTTAGGTAATCAGAAGGGCTTGGATACCATGAAAGTTTTTGAGAGAAAGTGAAAGTTTCGAGAGAGTTTTTGAGAGAACATTGAATATTTCTTATTTCTATAAATGAAAATGATACATAGATTTTACATATATACTGGTACAGCGATTGGTTTTCCTAATCTAATAACGGAAAGGAAACTGAACTAGTAAAGTAAAAAAGCTGTCAAGTCATAGCCCATTAGACCAATAAATCCTGATTCTATAGCTGTCAATCAGCTAAAATATTTCCTTGTTTAGTCCCTAGAATTTGGATACTAACTTTGGAAGATTTTCAACAAAAGGTAAGTCTTATTAGGGTGAGAAGTTTTAAGTCTTTTAGAGTTATCATTAATCGCAGTGTTAAGCAGTGAGTCCATTTTAGGTTTGATAAAACATAGGTTGTTTTACATCCATCCACTACAGATAAAAGATTTTTTTTTTCACAAATCATAACTTTATTATTAAAAGAAACTAAACAAGAGTCTTTACATAAACAAGTGAAAGAAATTAAATTCCTTTTAAATTTAGGAACATAAAAACAATCCTTCAAAACTAAAATCTTATAACTATCAAAATAAGATAGATGTCTCCCACTACTTCACCCAACACTAAGGTTCTATCACTCACCCAAAGCATGAAGTGCTCATGTAGCAAACTTCTCATTTCCTTGAACCCTTGCAGAGAAACACAAACATGATTTATCGTTCCAAAATCTATGACCCAAGTGTCACTTGATTCTTCGACTAAACAAGTCTTAATGACCAGAGGTTAGCACTTAGCTTCTCTAGATTGGAAGTCCTTGCAATTTCCCTTTATGTGCCCAACCTTCCTGCAGAAGAAACACTTTAGTTTCTTTGAGTTCCTCTTTTTTTTTTTTTTCCATTATCCTTGCCTTTTGCTAGAACAAAAGACTTCCTGTTCTTAGCCTTCTACTTTTCTCTATTCTTAGAGTTTGGCTTGGAACTTGATGTAGTCGCCAAGTTTGCCTTGCCACTGGTCTAAGCTTCCCTGATCAGATTCTCTAACTCATGCAACTCGTTCAGTAACTCAGTCAAGGTAACATCCTATCTATTGCTCAAGTTATATGAAGCTCTAAACAGGTTGAAATCCTTAGAGAGAGTCTCAAAGACTATAGTCATCTATGACTTAACATCAATATCAGCTCTATGGGTTTGAGCCTTAGCGAGGTAACCCATGACCAAAATCATAAGCTACTTCATAGGAGTCCTTGGTCTCTGTTTGCAGTTTAGGAGCTTTTGAAGAACCTTTTGCCATTTTATTAAGGCTTGGCCTCCAAACATGTCTTCCAGGTTATCCAAGATTTATATAGTAGTCTTATAATCTTTATGTTGAGCCTATAGCATATTATTCATGCAAACCACAAAGTAATAGTGGGCCTGATCATTATCATTCTTCCAGTGATCATATGCTTGGATTTGTTCATTAGTAGATTTGCTGGTAGACTTAGGAGGACACGGTTTGGTTAGCACAAATTTCAGATTCTTAAAGAAAAGAATGATATTCAGGTTCCTTATTCAATCATTATAATTCTCACTAGTAAAGGTGTTTTTTTATCGAGTATCGAAGATAAATCGTTTTTAGACATTTTGATCTACAATAAAGAATCATATACCAAACATAAGAAAACATTCCATAATATTTTAGTAAGATAATACAATCAAGTAAACATACAATATGTTTATGTGTTAAAATCCTGAAAAAATAACAACCTTAGAACGATAATCTCTAACTCAAAATTTAACAAGCTGCCAAGGCAAGACTTGCCAAATGCAATTAGGAACACGGATCTCCTCTGATTAGTATATGCCATCCAAGACCTGTCTGATTTATCATACACTAATAATCATTTTCTTTAGCAATTAATTTTATTAATAGAGCTCTTAGAAGAGGTTAATAATAAAATTAATCTATAAAATTAATCTTGAGTGTATAACCATTGTTTCAACTATTTTATCTATGATTTATAATCGCCACCAAAGAGGTGTACAATGATAAATCATGCTAAAGCAAATTACCCTATCAGAGATTCAACCTGGTACATGATGAAATCCCTTTCTAGGGGTTAGAACTACCTATGGACCAACGATGGAGGCCTTAGCTCCTTTTTTCAAAAACCTTCTGCCACTTAATATTTTAAAAGTCAAGAACATGCATGAACAATTTTTAATGAGTAGTACTCCTTATTCTATATAGCATGTTATTAACATACATAGTAAAACATATTATGATACCGACAAGCAATGCAACATGCAAAGCTACAAACAATATAATAAACAACCGTAATATCATAGTTCCATCCTAGAGAAAAGAAAGTAAAGATTATGAAAGATCAATCGAAACATATATTGCTTCTTCATCTTATATCTTCTTGTTGTATTTTTCTTCATGTGGCATCGGTCTTTATTTCTTTAATCTCATATAGATAAAAAATTTATTTTTTTGATTATCATAAAATTTCATGTTTTTTAGAATTGTATCAAAAAACAAAAAAACAAAAACTGCACTAAAAAAAGCAGTTGTTTTTAACAAAAGGTTCTACCCACTGTCGGCCTGCCGATCTAGGTCGGCCTACAAGCACTGGGTAACCGACTTGTTGACCGACGCTGAACTAGCATTTTTTCAAACCTTTTAAAATAATATTCAAATAGTTTTTAATTTATTTTTCAACAATTCAAAAACATAAAAATTTATAAACATTGAAAAAACATAGAGAACTCTAGTAATCTCCATCCTTTAGATCTGCCTTCACTTTAAATAATTATTTTAATACAAATTTTACAAATCAAAATTAAAATAATAAATCCTAGACAGCGATGGTAAACTATCATCTAATTACATGAAAAACTTAGATACACATTCTAACCTCTAATAAACTATAGCCGACGAAATTAATCAATTAATATAATAATTACAATAGAAATTTAATTAACCATAATTAATTAATAAGCATCCACGATATAATCTTATGACAACATTTAGTTATATAGAAAACCCAGAGTGCCAATACTCTCAAAAATTAAATTTAAGAATTGGAGAGATTAAGATCACATAATTTATGTACATAGCATGATCACAAACTCGATAAAATCAATGTAAAACCATGGTTTTGATACCAATTATTGGAAAATGATATGCAACGGAATTTTAAAAATTTTAAATCAAAGTCTTTTCCAAATAACAAAGTTAACATGCTAAGTACATAAATTAATAACAGATTTTACGTACCTCTTTTATATACCAAAGATTGCAGGAACACCGACCAGAGAAAAACGTTCTAGAAAAGTATTAACCAGATGGTTTTCATTGCTATTTACTTTCCATGATTAGAGTACGGGTAGTTGCACATTGTACAATTTCTCCTCCGATGACTCTTCTTCCAACTACTTGAGAAAACTTAAAGGTAAGGTTCCAAATGTTGAATAAAAGCTCTCTAGGAGTTTCAGAGTTTCCCTCTCTAGAGTACTCACTCTCTGCTTCTCAAATGATCCTAGGAATAATGAAAAATAATTCCCTTGATATAGTGGTCAAATTTGGGGTCAAATCCCTATCATATTAAGCTTCAAAATTTGAGTCTGAATCAACTTCTGATAAAAAACATGTCAAAAATGCATAATAGGATTATCGCTCATTCAGCTGACTGATCTGTGAGATTGGCCTGCCAAACTAGCTCCATCAGCCTGCCAAACTTGGCCATCGGCCTACCAGCTAAGTGATAATTTAAAAATCTTAGAATATCTTATTTCACATGGGAATCTTAGATAGAGCCTCAGTTTTAATTTAAATAACCCAATAGAGAAGTTATCTGATTAAAACAGTCATATACAAATAATCCCATGTCAAATAAAAAATTATCTAAATAATTAAACACGTTTATCTTAAATTAATTCATAAAATTAACAACATGAATTTTTAAATTCAATCTATTGAATTTCAGCCAATCTAATAATTAACATAAGTCACCAATATGTAAGAAAACATGCCATATCATTACAGGCATTATGAGCTAGCAATGGAAACCTGATGTACATATATAGATCAAGTTCCTATAATTATAAAATAATATATCCCAGATACATATATTTTATAATTATCAACTCTAATGCTACTCTAGTAAAAGCTTAGAGTTGCACTCTCGAACTATATAAAATTACGAAGCTACAATAAGCTAATCGTTTATGACATATCATATTGTGCAACATCCGTATAGGATGTTCATAATCGACTTAAGGATAAATTCTGTTTTACCTTACCGAATATTTTTATCTTATGTTCCATCATTCACCACTGGAATACTCGTTATTTATAAATAGTATGTCATTCGGTTACACCTATGTATCCAAACGGATGAGCGCTTTAGTCTTTCAATTACAAGATAATGCCCATAAGAGAATGTCATTAACTCTACTAAAGAGTTGTGGATTCGATATCTATGAATAACGAGTCTACGTCAATCAAGAGTCATGTCTCCAACGCATCGGTATGTATACATCATCAAATAAGGATGTCACCTTTTGGTACATTAAAAGATACAAGTCAAGAATACAAGCCCATTAATTCATTCCATGATTAAAACATAAAAAATATGATTGTATTAAGTGAATTGATTTAAACAATCAGAATTATTAATTAAATCAATTCAACTTTAGTTCCAATCCAATATATCGTTACTTATGACAACATACCAATGTTTCTACTTTCGGAGTCCTACTTTAATGACCAAGACAAGTCATTTCCCGTTAGGGATGTAGATATTATAACGATCTTAGCATGGATAAAGTACCTAACATTATTCCCTCGATTGCGGACCTTGTCATTTAGACTATTACCTTTGAGATTCATGTCTTCCGTATAATCTATCATCACATGCTTGATGTTAAAGGTTTATACTGATAATCTCATACTTTTATTTGCTTATCATACATTCAACAGAAATGAACATATAGAAGATAATATTTGATATATATGAATAATAAATAAACTCTTTATTGATTAACCAAAAACTTATTACATAATTTAATCTTTAGGGCACTGAGTCTAACTGGTCCGGGTTAGGGGTCGATGGGGGTGAGGGAGTTGACGAGCTGACATGGTGAGGGCCAGGGGGACATGGTTGTATTTTTTTCCCTAATTTCTAAGACTTTTTTCAATAAAAATCTAAATTTAATGGCTAGGATTTGATACTTTTAAACTAATAGGGGACATTTTGGTCATTTTATATATGAATTTTAATCAGTTTTGATTACGGGGTTGTCTCTATTATTTTGACAAAAAATAGAAAGTGTCAGTGTAATTAACCCAAATAATAATCTTAGGGAATCAAAAGCTATATTAAGACATATGTGTATAGAAAACACGTTCTTTTTTTGAATCCTCTACAATTTTTTTAAAATCAACATGTATCAAGAGCCATTTTTTTCTTTAATGTCGTATGTGGACATTATTACTAAGGAACATTTATATTTTAGGGGTGAATAAAAAACTCAACACCCATCCAACCAAATTGACCTACACAATAGAATCTATTATAACCTAAACCGATCAACCTGATTAAGCGGACAACCCTACCCACCAACCCATTTTTTATTCGATAGGTTTGGGTTGAGTTTTTTGTAATCCATCTTAAACCAAACCAACCCAATATATATACATATATATATATATATAAATATAATTTTAAACATTATTTTTTAGATGATGGATTTTGCATATTTGAGTGGAGATGCTAGGAGTTAAAGATTGATTGTACAATGTGAATGTTGATCTTTCTCAGTGTTATAAACGTGCTTATCAATGGTAAAAAATAAATGTTGCTGTGAGTGATCTCAACGTCCCAAAGCCTGAAGTTGAGATTAAGATAAAACCTCATAAATGCCCAACTCTAGAAGAACAACTTAGCTTGAGGGCGAATTGATGAGAGCATTCATAGGAGTTGAGATATGCTCCAGAGGACCAGAGGTCGAGATAACAGAGCGACCAAGTTCAATGCACATAGTGGCGCAAGTTTGAATTTGGGAAATCAGGAAATAACACACTTTGTGCAAGATATGGGGAAAAGTCAATGTAAATGCAGAGAAAGACGTTGGAATAAAATCAAAAAAAGGAATAATCTTGATTTTATTGAGATCTTATTTATTATTTCTAATAATTATTTTGCACATAAATTATATCTATAGATATGGAGCAAAATCTCAGAGAAAGGGACCTTTTTTGAGTCTTTAGTGCATGTATTTAACAAGCAATAGTGCAATTCTCTCAAAAAATGGACTGTAGCTCTCACTATTGAATAACTATAATTCATAATGTTCTTTTTTTATTTTGCACTTTTTAATTTCCTTTTGTGAAAAATATTGTTGGCAAATTTCTACTATCAACAAATGTCAACTTTTATTTTGTAATTAATGGAGTTACGGTTGATCGAGCCCTACATCATCGTGATTCGAACCTAAACAGCTTTAGAAAAATGCAAATAACTGGCCAAATATTAATCAATGGTGATCATGAACAAGAATATAAGTGTAAAGTAAGGATGCAACAAAAGGAAAAATATATGACCACAAATTTATAGTGGTTGACTGAAATGTGAGCTACGTCTATTATTAAATAGCCTTTTTTGCTATGAAGAAATTGATATAGATTACGATGCTTTTCTTGAAAATGAAGATACCAAGTGCTTCAGTGTCTATGCCTGCTTATGAGATTGTAACCCTTCAAATGGGGTCTTTGGGCCTATTTATAAAGGAAAAATTGGACACTTTCAATCTCTCATGTAGTGTTAGGGGCCACAAGTGGTTGAGGCATAGTGTGACACATGTCACACGTCCATTGGCTTCTCGTTGTAGACCATGTTATGGTTGGGTTCGTGTGTTGTACCTGCCTTGGTACAATTATTTGCCCTAAGTCGACCATTCCAATTCTAACAAATCGAGCACAATAGTTGCAATGGCTAGAGCGAATTGAATACTACGTAGACGTCCCCTACTCTCTTTATGTCAAGCGACCACATCTATATCTGATATTATGCTTGCCAACCAATTGGGCTCGACCATCGACCATTGACCATCATTGAACAAATGTGCAAATTGGGCTTGCTTCGACATTCTGGCTACCACCCTTGGCCCAAAAATTGGGTCTTTAACTTTGGGCTTCTCAAATTGGACCCTAACATTATTAAATAATAGGATTAGTCTTATTATGTTAGTTTTTAAACTTTTTATGATTTATTTGCCTGTTTATGACTTACCTATTTGAATTTTGAACTTGCTTTCGTGGATCTTTTGTCTTATAGTTCGTTTATTACTTTTGAGACAATATTGAAACTTTGTGTAAAGAATATGTGATGAATTTTAATCTTTTTTCATATATTTTTTTGGGTTAGCTAATTGTTAGTCTTCTTATTTTTAGTTTTTTTTTTTTTTAATATTCAGCCCTATCAATCTATCCAACCCAAACTCATTAGGCGGATTGATTTTACACTTTAGATTACTTAGATGGATTAAATTAAAAATCAAGCCACTCAAACTTTGATTAGTTGGGTTGAAAAATCTCTAAAACCAAGCTGATCCACCCAATTACATTCGCCAACGCTAATGGAACCAATCATTTGAGTCGAGTGAAATATTGTTTTCTCACTATTATCATGTGGATTTGCATAGTTCATATAAAAATATTTATTTTGAGCTACATCGGTACATGCGTATGGCACAAATATAGAGTTGTCATCTTGTGGATTGCGTAGTCCATCCAAAAAACAAGTTTAAATAATTTACTAAAAATACAAAATAAATATATTTTATTTCTGTTTTGTTTCATATTGCTTTAGTATCGTTGCAAATACACATTTTGCACATTGAGCAAAAAAAAAAAAAAAAAAGAAAATTAATTCCTCTATAATTTTCACACTCGTGTACAGCAGCACAAAACTCATTGCAATTGTTCCAACACATTACAATCTAATTAACTTGGTTTCACATCAAATGTATCGAATCATAATATGATCTACAGACATACAACGTGACAGATACAACGATGTCTGATTTAACTGTGTCCCGATTCCCCGATATATTTCACAACACATGTTTGGAAACAATGCTTACGTGTAACGCTCCGAAATTATTTTAATGTTATTGCAATATAAAATGATGAATTAGTGTGCCATAATTGATGTTTTCACATTAATTTGATTATTTGGTTGAATTTTAAAATTTAGGTTGTTTTGTTAATTTGATAAAATCAAATGATTTCTTATTGCTTTAGAATGATGTTTTGAGTTTTAAAACGCAACAATTTGTAAAATGTTAGAAATATTCCGTTTTACAAAACCGTGGGTGGCACATGGTTTTCGTACAGTAAAACCGCTCACCGTTTCTCTCTATTTATTCTCTCTCCTCTTCCTCTCTCTTCACTCTCAGCTCTCACTTTCTCTCTCCTCTTTCCCGTGAGTTTCCCTCACTCTCTTCCTCTCGGTTTCTCTCTTTCCCTCTCAAATTTCTTTGAGATTTTTGAATCAAAATTCGAATCCAAGCTTCGGGTTAGCAAGAAGGAAGCTCGGGGACGTGATTTAGCAACCAAGAACGCGGATTGAAACTTCGATTCGAGGTTAGTTTTGAAATTTCTAAACTTTTTCCAAAATTTCAATTTGGTGTATTTTTAAAATCTAAGTTTGTTTGAGCTTAGAAAACTCTTGGTTTGAGTTAAATGAACTTAGAATAACTAGAATCTATGCTTAGATTGAAGAAAAATAGATTGGATTCAAGATTTTTCATTTTGCCTCATTTTCCCCCATTTTCGGATTTTGAGATTTTTGTGTTTGAATCTTGTTTAAATGAGTTCAAAAGTGTTCTAGTATGTTTTGCTATCATCTATGAATGTTTTTCATGCCTAAGATTTGAGAAAAACAAGTTAAAATATAGATTTGGATTTTAGGAGATCGAAAACCCGTGGCTGGAATATCTGGGTTTTTTCAGTTCGGCAGGCCGGATTCAAAGGATCAACAGGCCGGACTGCACCGTTCGGCAGGCCAAACCTGGGAAATGTCCAGCCGACCGGACCTGATTTCCTGCAGGCCGAACTGCACAGTTCGGTCGGCCGAAGCAGGGAGTCCGACAGGCCGGCAGAGCATGAAAAATTTTGTGATTTTTCCACCCGTTTTCACTGTTTTGAACCTCGATTTAAATTTCAACCTTATAAAATGATTTTAAAGATACAAATGGCACACTAGGACATCATGAAATGGTTTAGTAACATAGGATGTCTCGAATTAGATATTGATCGACTTAGTGTGTATCTAGGATCGTTCATGGTTCCGCGGAGCTAACGTATAGCGGACCGGCATTACGGTGTGGGGCACCGGCACGAGTATCGAGGTAGAATTTTTACCCATTCTTTGGTAACACAGTTTTGAAATGATTTGGCTTTGAAAAGGGTTTCTATAAAAATGTTTTCGACGGTTGATTGAAAATAGAATATATCGGTTGTATTTTCATAAACCATAAACTGAGATGAACTTCATAATGAATGATAATTAAAACATTTGGTAAATGGATTTTGAATAATGCTAGGTATGAATATAAGGGCATGATGCCATATCAGAGATCAGGTCGTGTAGCGATCGACCTTGGGGGCAGGTCCCGAAATCCAGCTGGGCCACTATGGTGGTGATATCCTTATGGTTTGCCTAGGAAAAAGAAAATGATGTTTCTGGTCGACCTAACAAACTGTTTTGGGTAAGAATGGTTTCATTTAAATTTATTTATTTATTCAATGCTTCTTTTAAATAATTCCTTGAATAATGAGATTTTCCTCTAAATCAAATGATTTATTAAAAAAAAGTCCTACTGAGTCTTTCGCTCACATTTTCCTTGTTTTTCTTAAATTTTCCCCTCTAGGTGGATTTCCATTTAGGTTCTGAGAGGACTCTACGGACAGAACTCAGGAGCAGTGGGAGTACTAGTAAATTATTTATATAAATTAAACAAGGCATGTAATGTTTGTAACTTTATTTGTACTTGGACTGTGATTGTATTATTATATTATCAGTACCATGTGTGTGCACAAGTTGTGGGTTAGTGGGGCCCATACTCGCAATTCTTTATTATTTTATTGTTCGTTTAATGATTTCAACTGCTTACTGTGTATGAATTCTTTTATAAAATGTTGTTTTGAAACTTTTGCATTTTTATTATTTAATTTAACCCCTAAACCCTTGATTTTAATTAAATTCTCCTTTTAATTAATTTAAATAATCCGTCACGTCACATCTCGTACTCCAGGGTGTGACATTCTGTGTGCAACGTGTACTGAACATTTTCAATAAGATTAGGAAATAATAGTGCCCGTGACAAATCAATGGTCCATGTGGTTCCATTACTCCACATTGTCCCCCTTGCAACCGTTGAGGAACATTCCCCTAACTATTGCGATCAGTCAAAACTTGATCTATGCTATCGAACGCTCCCTTACACTCATGTAATTGGACCATTTGGACTCCTGTATAATCACCAGCGAACATGTTATCCACTGTGTTAATCCCTGAAACGATACCGTTTAGGGACTTGATCAATATGTAAACATTCCCTAGGAAGAATGAACCACTCACGTGGAGTTGAACCGGGTCTTCAGTTACTATCCTGGTAAAATCGAAGTAACAACGTAGAATCCAGGTTTACGTAAAACCCGACGCCCAGATATAAATACCTGTTCCACCTAAAGGAGTAGCCTTGTTGTAACAATGTACCACGGTGAAAACATTGGCCTGGCGTGCTACCATAATTCCATTCAATGCTGAAGAAATTACATTACAACATATGTGACTGCATTATCATTGCCGATGATGTTAATTTCAATTCCAGAGAAGTCCTTTTCCCGGTGATCACCCTCGATGTTGATGTGTTGGCTGATAAAGGAGTTTCTAATGTAGGTTTCGTGGCCACCTACCATTTATGTTAAAATGTGAAATATAACAATTGTCGATGGTTGTTCTAAGGGAATTGACAATTGAGATGCCTCCACCTCTGAAGTTAGGGTTGATCATGAGGTCCTTGACCGTGATATCCTCATAAGATGAAGCAATGGATCGGGGGCATAGCTCGATCAAATGGCGGTCAGTCGGAAAATCATTGGACGCACATAGGGATCCACCGTGAATCTACCACACCAGAGTTAAATAACGGATGAATACAAGTGAGAAAAAGAAAAGAAGAAAAGAAAATATTTTATTATATGTAAAAAAGTGTACCATAAGATTACCACCACCCGATCAGGTAAGCGCAATGGAGGCCTAATCTTGTGCGTTCGTCCATCAAGATGAACATGCATGCCACCGAGGTCAAAAACTCCATCGATCAACTGGGATCCATCAACGGGAGATTGAAAGGTATCAAAAATTGCTAGCTCTGGGGCCTCTGTGCTATCTCATTGCCCAGTGGGGGGGTCAGCTCCATACTCAATCACATGATGAACACGTGAGGTCGCTTGCCCCTGAAATATCACAATGCATATAAATATCAACCTTAAGTTAATAATTATCTTATTTATCATAAAAAGAGGGGCAAAATGGTATAGAAGTCTTGAATTCGGTTTTGTCCAACCAAAGTAACCAAGAAGCATACATACCGATGGTCTTATTGAGTAGCTTTGTTGTTGAGGGACGCCATTGTTGTTAAGATGTGAAGCCTTAATCAAAGCCATGCGTAGCATTTATTCATTTTATGTGCTGCTTCCACCTGGATATGAGCTCTCTTCATGATCATTAACCAGTACTTGGTCTGTACAAATTTGCCGTTATTGGGTATTATATTGAGAGACAGAGGGAGAAAGAGAAAGGGGGATAGAGAGAGAGAGAGATTAACTAGCTAGTGAGATTATAATATTAAAATAGAAGCTCAAATGTTGTTCTTTCGTTCGTTGATATTCTAATGAAAATTCTTAATTCTAACAAAAATTCTTCGGAGTTTAGCAAGTGAGTTGGGTTTGAAAATGAAAAGCAAAAGACAATTAGTCCATCTTTTCTACATGTGAAAAACACTTTTTCACTCCTTTATGAAAAATGTCCTCTTCTTCTTCACTTTTTAAAACTACCCCCTTATTGTTATTTTTTAAAAATTTAATTAGTTAATTGACATCTTTATCTTTGGTTAAAAAACCAAATCAAAACAAACCCTGACTTTATTTTATTTTTCTCTCTCTACTCTCTTGCTTTCATTCCACCCCTTTCTTTCTCTCTCACTTCTCGCTTGCGCCTCTCTCTCTCTCTCTCTAGAATTCTTTACTCTTTCTTCTCATCCCTCTCTTCTTCTCTATTCTCTCTTTCTCAGACAAAGCATATCAGCTTCAGCAATCAACTCCGATAGATTAGCTTTAGATCATGTCCCCCCTTTGTGCGATCAATCCGTAGTAGATCGCGGTCAATATGTATCGCCTTGTCGTGATTATTTACAATGTTGTTCGATCATATCTCCACGTCTAAGATCGTATACTTTTGAATCAAGGAGTGTCATAGCTCCTAGGGAACTCATCGTCTAGTCATGGCTACGGCAGTGACTCAGTCGGTGGTTTCTTCTTCAGCGCATCGGCAAGGCTCATACACTTCATGCTGATGTCGTATATATGCTTTGTATACAATTTTTCATATAATGATTTATGCATCGATTTGAGTATGGGATAAGAGATTTATGACATCTATTAGAGATTTGAGATCTTATTCCTCAAATCTAATATTTGAAGTTGAAATATGAAATTTGAAAGTCATCGTCATCACACAGGTGTACTTATATTACCAAAAAATTATAGTTAATATCAATATTTTATTCGTCTAGTTTCCATGTTGTTTTTAATTTTGGACTTTCATTTATTAGAGGTGGTTTGTCCTTTTTTGTTTTGAAGAAAATATATTAGAATCTGATAGGTTCCAAAACTACCAGACTCCAATCTGACACCCTACGCTGGTCACTGAAGGTAGTTGGTGTTAGACATGTATGCCTTAAGGAGTAAAATGCTGTAATATGTTTTTTGAGACATTTTATCAATAAAGAATTGATTTATTGTTCATATATCAATTGTTGTCCTCTTTAAGTTCGTATTTGTTGAATGTATATTAAGCAAACAAAAGTCTAAGGCTATTGGTCTAAACCTTTAGGAATCAAGTATATGATGGACAGATTATGCGAAATAAATGATTCTAAAAGTGATGATCTAAATCATAAGATCTAAAATTAAGGGAATAAAGTTAGGCGCTTTATTCATACAAAGATTGTTATGTTGTCTACATCCCTGATGGGAGATGACTTGTCTTGGCCATCGAAGTTGGACTCTATGAGTAGAAACATTAGTATATTGTCATAAGGTGATGATGTATTAGATTAGGACATAAAGTAGAATTGATTTGGATTAATAACTCCATTTGTGCAAATCAATTTACTTTAGACAATCATATGTGTTGTATCTTAATCTTGAAATGACTAATAGGTCCGTTGTTTTGGCTTATGTCTTTTAATGTACCAAAGTGTGACTTCTTGACTTTGTGATGGTGTGCATACCGGTACATTAGAGACATGACTCTGGATAGCGTAGACCTGTTACTCATAGATATGGAATCCATAGCTTCATTGGTGGAGTCAACGATGCTCTCTTATATGCGTTATCCTGTAATTATAAAAATAGAGTGCTTAATTATTTAAATATATAGGTGCAACTGAATGATATACTGTCCTTGATGGTAAGTTTTCTGATGGTGAGATAATGCAATGTAAGATAAAAATAATCGAAAAGGTAAGATGGAATTCATCCTTAAATCGATTATGGATATTCTATGGAGATACGACGCATTATGATATGTTATGGACACTTAGCTAATTTGGAGCTTCGTAATTTTATATATCAGCTCTAAGCTTTTAATGGGGTAGCATTAGAGCTAACAATTATAGAATGTATATCTGGGATATTTTATTTTATAATTCTCGTAGCTTGAACTATATAGGTTCATCAGGTCCCCTTTGCTAGCTCATAATAAATCATGTAAAGATACGACATACTTTTCTAATAAATTGATGACTTATGTTAAATTATTAGATTAGCTGAAATTCGATAGAATCAAATAATTCATGTCTATTTATTGGTTTAATTAATTTTGTAAATTAATTCAAGATAGACTTGTTGAATTATCAGGAATATTTATTTACCTAGAGATTATCTAGATCTAACTATTTCAATCAGATAACTTCACTATTGGGTTATTTGAATTAAAACTAAGGCTCTATCCAAAGAATCTTGGATGAGAAATAAAAGATTCTTAGAGATCATATTATCACAAGTTCGGCAGGTCGATTAGTTAGTTTGGCTTGTCGATGGAGCAAGTTCGGTAGGCCGATCTGTTAGTTCAGCTTGCTGATCTAACGATAATTTGATCACACATTTTTTATGCAATTTTATCAAAAGTTGATCTAGATTCAAATTTTTGAGGCCTTATCTGATAATAACCAACCTATGGGACAACCTCTATAAATAAGGAGTGAGTTTTTTGAGTTATTTAGATCAGTTGAGACGTTGAAAAGTGAGTACTATAGTATTAGACATTTTGGAATTCCCTGAGAGCTTTTGTTCACAATCACGAACCTTTGCTCTAGGTCTTCTCAATTGATTGGAAGGAGAGTCATCGGGGAAGAGCTATATGACGTGTGCCCACATACACTCCAATTGTATATAGAGAATAGCAAAGAAGACCAGTTGGTTGTGGCTCTTCTGGAATATTCTTCTCTTCATAGAGATTGTAGGAGCTCTTCGACATACAAAGGTTAATGAGATCTAATTAATTTACGTATATAGCATGTCAAACTTGTGTTTTGGAAACACTATGATTTAAAATTTTTTAAAATTCTGTTGTGTACTTGTTTTTCAACCATTGGTATCAGAACTATGGTTGTTTACGTAAATTTACAAGTTTGTGATCATGCTATTGATTTAAATTATATGATCTTAATCTCTCCTATCCTTGAATTTAATTTTTTTAGAGAGTTGACACTGTAGAGTTTCTATATATTTATATATTGTCATGAGATTATATGGTGAATGTACATTAATTAATTATGGTTGATTAAATTATATAATTATTTATTGATTAGTTAATTTGTACTGGTTATGATTCCTTAAAGGTTAGATGTATATCTAGGTTTTTCATGTATTTAGATGGCGGTCTATCATCACCGTCTAAGGATTATTACTTTATTTTAAATTTGCAAAAATTTTGTAATTAAATAATCATTCGAAGTAAAGACAAATCTAGAAGTTGGATGATAGTGGTTCCGTTGTTTTTTCCTGAGTCTCTAAATTTTTATGTTTTTGAATTGTTGAAAATAAGATTGAAAAACTACGTAAAAATTGTTTTTTGGAAAAATGTGAAATTTACTTGATCGAGAGGTCAAACCCTCAAGATCAGTAGGTCGATGGTAGCAAACGAGTAGGTCGAACCTCTAGTTCGGTAGGCCATCCGCGAGACAAGATTCAACCAACTCTGGCAACAGGCCAAACTGCCAAGTTCGGCAGGCCGATGGCTTATGACAGGCAGGCCGATCTTATAGCTCGGCATGCCAGTAGAGAGCTATAGTTTTTCAAAAAAGGTGTGTTTTTCGATGCAGTTTTGATTTTATTTTTGAGATAATTTTCAGAGACATGAAATTTTATGATGACTGAAAAAGTGAAGCATTTGATCTATGCGGGATTGAAGACTGGAAGATGGATGCCACATGAAGACAGATACAACTTAAAGATTCAAGGATGAAGAATCGATAATATGTTTTGATTGATCTCTCGTAATCTTTAATTTTTTTCTCTAGGATGGAACCATAATATTACAATTGTTTATTATTATTTTGCTTGTTGCTTTACTTGATTGCTTTGCTTGTCTGCATTATAATATGATTTCCATATATGTTGTAACATGTCATATATTATAGGGAGTGCCACTCATTAAAAATTTTTCATACATGTTTTTAAAATTGAACCTTGGTTTTTCAAAAGATTGAATGGGAGAAGGTTTTCAAAGAGAGGACCTACGGCCTCCATCGTTGGTCCATAGGTAGCACATGGTGGTCCTAACCCCTAGGAAGGGATTTCAACATGTACCAGGTTGGATCTCCAAAGGGATATTTTATTTTAGCATGATCTATCATTGCATATCCCTAGGTGGCGATTATGGATCATGGATAAAATAGTTGAAACGATGGTTATACACTCATGTTAATTTTATTATTAACCTCTCCTAGGAGCTCTGTTAATAAAATTAATGGCCAAAGAAAATGATTATTGATATATGCTAGATCAAATGGGTTCTGGATGGCATATATTAATCAGAGGGGATCTGTGTTCCTAATTGAATTTGGCAAGTTCTCATAGGTGGCTTGTTGAATTATGAGTTAGGAATTATCATTGTAAGGTGATATTTTCAATAAACACAATTGTTTGTTTACTTGATTGTGTTATCTTACTAAACTGTTGTGATATGTTTGCTTATGTGTGGTATATGATCCTTTATTGTAGATTAAAATGTCTAAAGACGCTTTATCTTTGATATTCGATAAAAACAAATTAACCGGTAAGAATTACGGTGATTGGAAAAGGAACTTGAATATCGTCCTAGCCTTTAAGAAACTAAAATTTATGCTGATGACACCATGTCCTCCCGAACCTACTGGGGAATCCACTAATGAGCAAATCCAAGCATATGGTCGCTGGAAAGATGCTAATGATCATGCCCGGTATTATGTTATGGCTCCATTAGTTTAAGCTCCAGGGAAGTAACCCCTGACCAACATCATGTGCTCCTTTATAGATGTCCCCAGCCTCTGCTTACAGTTTAAGAGTTTTTGAAGCACCCCTTGCCACTTTGTTAGGGCTTGGCCTCCAAACATGTCTTCAAGATTATCCAAAATCTGCTTCGCAGTCTCATAATCTTCATGTTGAGCCTGCAGCACATTATTCATGCTAGCCATAACGTAGCAGCGGGCCTAATCATTTGTATCTTTCCAACAATCATATGCTTGGAATTGATCGTTGGTAGAATCTCGCGTAGGCTCGGGAGAACAAGGGGTTGTCAGCATAAATTTCAGTTTCTCAAAGGAGAGGACGATATCCTGGTTCCATTTTCAATCATTATAACTCTCTCCGGTTAATTGGTTTTTATCAAGTATCGAAGATAAAGTGTTTTTAGACATTTTTAATCTACAATAAAGAATCATATACCAAACATAAGCAAACATACAATAATATTTTAGTACGATAACACAATCATGTAAAAACATATAAATGTGTTTATGTGTCAAAACCTTGAAAATATCACAACCTTACAATGATAATTCCCAACTCAGAATTCAACAAGCTCCTAGGGGAGTCATGCCAAATTCAATTAGGAACATGGATCCCCTCTTAATTAATATATGCCATCCAGGACCCGTATGATCCAGCATATATTAATAATTGTTTCTTTGGCTATTAATTTTATTAACAGAGCTCCTAGGGGTGGTTAATAACAAAATTAACATGAGTGTATAACCATCATTTCAATATTTTATCCATGATTTATAATCACCACCTAGGGTGTGCAACCATAAATCATGCTAGAGTACCTTATCCTTTCAGAGATCCAATTTGGTATATGATAGAAATCTCTTCCTAGGGGTCAGGACCACCATGTTATTCCTATAGACCAACGATAGAGGCCTTAGGTCCTCTCTTTGAAAACCTTCACCCACTCAATCTTTTAAAATCAAGGTTTTATTTTAAAAAGACATGTATGAACAATTTTAATATGAGCGGCACTCCCTATTCTATATGACATGCTATCAATATACGTGGCAAATCATATTATAATGTAGACAAGCAAAACAATCAAGCAAAGCTACAAGCAAAATAATATATAACCGTAATATTATGGTTCCACCATAGAGAATAGAAAACAAAGATTACAAGAGAATAATCGAAACATTTTATTGATTCTTCATCCTTGAATCCTCAGGTTGTATCCTTCTTCATGTAATGCCCATCTTCAAGACTTCAATCTCACATAGATCTCCATATTTTCGGTCATATCCAAATTTAATGTTTCTCAAAATTGTCCCAAAAATAAAATTAAAACTGCATTGAAAACTGCACCTTTTATGGAAAATTTTTAGCTTTCTACCGACAAGCCAATCTAGGTGATCTGTTTGTCGGTCATGACCCACCGGCCTGCTGGTCTTCATAGATCGGCCTGCCGATTCATGACAGATCGCCGTGCCGAACCAAAAGTTCGGCCTACCACCAGAGCCACTTGATTTCTGACCCGTTGACCGCCTGCCGAACCTCAAGTCTAGCCTACCAATCTACGACCATCGGCTTGCCGAACCCTCAACCGGTCGAGCAGAAATCACCCTTTTTAGAAAATACAGTTTTTAATGCAAGATATCAATTTTATTTTTAATTGAGAGCGCCATCATCTATCTTCTAGATCCGCTTCTAGGTCCGTCTTCTCCGGATGATTATTTAATTACAAAATTTTTAAAATTTTAAATTAAATAATAATTCCTAGATGGAGATGATAGTCCGCCATCTAATTATATGAAAAACCTAGATACACATTCTAACCTCTAAGGAACCATAACTGGTATTAATTAATTAATAAATAAATAATTAAATAATAATTTAATCAACTATAATTAATTAATAAACATTCACCATATAATCCATGACAACATGTAAAAATATATAGAAACCTAGAGTGCCAACTCTTCTATAAAATTAAATTCAAGCACAGGAGGGATCTAGATCACATAATTTATACATATAGCATGGTCATAAACTCATAAATTTACATAAAAACCATGTCTCTGATACCAATTGTTGAAAAAATAGTATGCAGCAGAATTTTAAATTTTTTATATTAGAGTATTTTCTAAAACATAAGTTTGAAACTCTTGTGGGTGACGAGGCCAACTTGGTGGCTATATCTGGTTCCAATCCTAACTTGGGAATGGAAGGAAGTAGAAGGCTAAGAATGGGAAGTCTTTTATTCCTATAAATGGCAAGAATAAGAAGAAGAAAAAGAAAAACATAAAGAAGATGAAATGTTTTTTCTGTGGGAAGATCAGGCACATCAAGAAGAATCGTAAGGACTTCTTTTCCCGAGGAGGTAGGTGTGATCTTCTAGTTATTGAAACTTATTTGGTTAAGGAATCAAGTGACACTTGGGTCATAAATTCCAGAGCAACTAATCATATTTGTGTTTTTCTACAAGGGTTCAAAGAAACGAGAAGTCTACTACATGAAGACTTCATGCTTTAGATGGGCGATGGATCCTTGGTGTTAGCTAAAGCAGTGGGAGACATCCATCTTTATTTTTATAATTATAGGATTTTAGTTTTGCAAGATTGTTTTTATGTTTCTAAACTTAAAAGGAATTTAATATCTATAGCTTGTTTATTTAAAGACTCTTATTTAGTCTCTTTTAATAATAAAGTAGTGATTTAGAAAAACAAATCTTTTATCTGTGATGGATGGATGCAAAATAACCTATATTTTATCAAACCTAAGATGGACTTACTACTTAACACTGAGGCTAATGATAATAACTCTAAAAGACTTAAGACTTCTCACTCTAATAAGACCTATCTTTGGCATTTACGATTTGGTCATATTAGCCTGAATAGGATTCAAAGGTTGGTAAGGGATGGACCTTTAAGTCACTTGAAAATGGAATCTATATCACAATGTAAATCTTGTTCGAAGGGCAAAATGACCAAAAGACCATTTGGGTCTAAGGGCAATAGAGCCGAAGGGGTTCTAGAACTTATGCATAGTGATGTTTGCGATCCCATGAACATCTAAGCATGAGGAGGGTATGAGTATGTCATCATTTTTATTGATGATTATTTAAGGTATGGGTATGTCTACCTAATGCATTACAAAAGCAAAACTTTTAACAAGTTCAGGGAGTTTCGGGCTAAAGTGGAAAAGTAACTAGGCAAATGCATAAAGGTACTTCGATCTGATCGAGGTGGTGAATGCCTCTTCGATGACTTCTTGGAACACTTATTAGAGAATGGGATTTTATCCCATTTGATTGTGCTAGGCACTTCGCAGCAGAATGGCGTAGCAGAGAGAAGGAATAGGACTTTGTTAGACATTGCCAGGTCCAAGATGAGTTATTCATCATTTTCTTTATCCTTTTGGGGATATGCACTAGAAACCGTATCTTATCTTTTGAACAATATGCCTTCAAAATCGGTTTCTAAAACTCCTCACGAGTTGTGGACAGGGAAGAAAATATCCTTAAACCATATTCACATATAGGATGTCCGGCTTATGTCTTGTATAAGGTAGCAAATAAGTTAGAAGCATATTCAGAAGTTTGTGTGTTTGTAGGATATCCGAAAGGGACCAAAGGGGGTTATTCCTATAACCCAACGGAAAATAAAGTCATGGTTTCAACAAATACAACTTTCCTTGAGAAAAGTTACGTGAACAACTTTAAGCCTTGAAGTAAAGTGATACTCGAGGAGTTGGTGAGTGATTTGATCACTCCAGGGTTTTCGGTAGAATCAATCCAATCAATGTAGAAAAATCAACCGAACAACAACCTAAGGGGCTTCTGTTGGAAAAATAGTACGCAGCAAAATTTTAAAATTTTTATATCAGAGTATTTTCTAAAGCACAATTTTGACATGCTATATGCATAAATTAAGCAGATTGTACTAACCATGTAAATGCTAAAAAGCTTCCTCAATCAGTGTAGAGAAGTAATGTTCTATAAGGACCTTAACCAACTGGCCTTCTTTGCTATTCTCTATCCATGATCGGAGTTAGTGTGGGCTCACACGTACAACTCTTCCACCAGGTGACTCTTCTTCCAACCAATTGAGAGAACCCAAAGCTAGTGTTCGTGATTTATGAAAAAGAGCTCTCAGGGAGTTTCAAAATCTCTGTATCAAAGTATCACTCTTAATCTCTCAATTAATCTAAATCATAATGAGATTCACTCCCTTTATATTGAGGTTGGGTCTAGGAGTTAGTTCATATTAGATAATGCCTCAAAATTTGAATCAAAATCAAATTCAGATCAATATCTGATGAAATTCATGTGAAAACGAGTGGTTTTTTTATCGCTCAGTCGATATGCCGATCTGTCTAACCGGCATGCCAAACTTGTCCCATCGACAGGCCAAACTTGAGGATCGACATGCTAATCTACCGATAAGAATCTCTAGGAATCTTTTATTTTTCACTCGAGATTCTATAGGATAAAGTCTCAGTTTTAATTCAAATAAGCCAATAGAAAAGTTATCTAAGTAAAACAACTTTATCTAGATAATCTCTAGGAAAATAACTGAATTCCTAATGATTCAACAAGTTTATCTTGAATTAATTTAACATTAATCTAACTGATAAACAGATATGAATTATCTAATCCTGATAATTCAACAAGTTTATCTTGAATCAATTTTATTACAAAAGTAATTCAACCAATAAACAGACATGAATTATTTGATTCTTTTGAATCTTAGCCAATCTGATAAATCTGACATAAGTCACTAATTATTGAAAAAACACGCCGTATCGTTACAGAATTTGTTGAGCTAGCAAAGGGGACCAAATGAACCTATATAGTACAAGCTCCCGATAATTATGAAACCCAATATCCTAGATATACATTTCATAATTATCAACTCCAACGTTGCTCTAATAAAGCTTAGAGCTACACTCTCAAACTATATAGAATTACGAAGCCCATATAGCTAAGTCTCCATGACATATCATAGTGTATTGTATCCCCATAGGATTATCCATAACCAGCTTAATGACAAGTTATGTCTTACCTTCCTGATTATTTTTATCTTACATTATATTATCTCACCATTGAAAAACTTACCATCCAAAGATAGTATACCATTCGGTGACACCTATGTATCCAAATGGTTGAGTACTTTAGTTTTCCAATTATATGATAAAGCATATAAGAGAATATCACTACTCCTAAAGAGGAGCTATGGATTCTATATCTATGAATAACAGGTCTACGCTATCAAGAATCATGCCTCCAACGTACCAACATGTATACCACTATTAAAATGTGGGTCTCACCCTTTGGTACATTAAAAGACACAAGTCAAGACAACAGGCCCACTATTTATTTCAAGATTAAGATAAAATACGAATGATTGTTTAAAGTGAATCGATTTACTGAGACAAAATTATTAATCCAAATCACTTCATTTTATGTCCCGATCCAATACATCGACGCCTATGACAATGTGCCAATGTGTCTATTCATGGAGTCCACCTCTGATGGCCAATACAGACCATCTTCCAATAGGGATATAGACAACATAACAATCTTTACATAAATAAAGCGCCCAACTTTATTACCTCGATTGCAGATCTTATAATTTAGATTGTCACATTAAGAATCATGTATTTTGCATAATCTATCCATCATATGCCCAATTCATAAAGGTTTAGACTGACAGTCTCATACTATTGTTTGATTAATATACATTCAACAAATATGAACGTAAAGAGGACAAGATTTGGTATATTAATAATAAATTCTTTATTGATAAAAATGTCTCCAAAAACATATTACATTTTTACTCCTTTGGCATACATGTGTAACAGCTTCAACATAGTAGGAGGATCAAGTGCGTCAACTCGAGAGGCATATGTTCAATGATGAGGCCTTTTTGGCTGAACCAATTAAACATGACTGGGATTCTTACACCTACGAATAGGCTATGGAGTATGTTGATTCAAAACTTGGACAAAAGCCATAACATAGAGATAAAGTCTATGGTGACTAATTGGCTCTGGGAACTTCTAGATATTCTCTTGTCTATAACTGCCACTCTCGACTACGAGATTTGACAAATGGATGTTAAGACATCCTTTCTGAGTGGCTATCTTGATGAGTCCATATATATAGTATAGCCAGACGGGTTCAAGGCTGAGGGTCAGGAGGGTAAGGTTTGTTAGCTACTAAAGTCAATTTATGGACTTAAGTAGGCTTCTCATTCTTGAAACATAAGATTTGATCAAGTGATCAAGACTTATAGGTTTGAACAAAATATGGACGAACCATGTGTTTACAAACACATTAAGGATGGAAAGGTGGTTTTTCTACTACTCTATGTAAATGACATTTTGCTAATTGGTAATGACGTTGGGGCATTGTCACCAGTCAAATTATGGTTGATCAAGCAGTTTGACATGAAAGACTTACGTGAAGCTAATTATGTTCTCGGTATCTAGATCTTTTAGGATAAGAAGAACAGAGTGATAGCTTTGTCCCAAGCAAGCTACATAGATAAAATTCTCAAGAGGTTTGCAATGCAAGATTCCAAAAAAAGTGGGCAACCATTTAGATCTAGAATTACTCTTTCTAAGAAAGACTCATCAAAGTCTGATGAAGAAAGAGAATACATGAAGCAGATGCCTTATGCTTTGGTAGTGGATAGTCTCATGTTTGTCATGCTTTGCACACGACCAGATATTAGTTATGCGGTCGAGATAGTAAGTCATTTCAGTTGAATCTAGGAACAAACCACTAGGTTTTAGCCAAGCATATTTTCAAGCACCTGAGAAGGACTCGAAGGTATGTGCTTGTATATTTGGGTGAGGATTTAACACCTTTAGGATATATTGATTCAGATTTTCAATCCTGTCTCGATTCGAGGAGATCGACTTTTGGCAGAAGTGCCATTGTTTGGAGAAGTATCAAGCAAGATTGCACTTTGAGTTCAACAATGGAAGCCGAGTATGTAGCAGCTAGTGATGCTTCAAAAGAAGTAGTGTGGCTCCGGAAGTTCCTTAGGGATCTTTAGGTAGTTCCTCGCATGGATAAGGCAGTATCGCTATATTGTGATAACATTGTAGCAAAGCTAATGCTAAGGAACTAAGATTTCACAAGAAGAGTAAGCATATTCATTGGAAGTATCATGTGATAACAGACATCATTGAGGACGGGCATGTTGCTGTATGCAAAATCACATCGGAGGAGAGTTTAGCTAATTCATTCACAAAACACTAATTGTGAGGGTTTTTGAGAGGCATGTAGAAGCTATGAGGATGCATGATATGTCATATTTACTTACTTAGTACAAGTAAGAGATTGTTAGACATGTATGCCCTAAGGAGTAAAATGTTGTAGGATGTTTTGGAGACATTTTATCAATAACGAATTTATTTATAATTCATATACCAAATGTTGTCCTCTTTATGTTCATATCTATTGAATGTATATTAAGCAAACAAAAGTCTGAGGCTATCAGTCTAAACATTTAAGAATTAGGCATATGATGGACAGATTTGCAAAAAACAAGATTCTAAAGGTGATGGCCTAAATCATAAGATCCACAATTAAGGGAATAAAATTGGGCGTTTTATTCATGCAAAGGTTGTTATGTTATCTACATCTTTGATGGGAGATGGCTTGTCTTGGCCATCGGAGTTGGACTCCGCAAGTAGAAACATTGGTACGTTATCATAAGGTGACGATATATTGGATCAGGAAATAAAGTGGAATTGATTTGGATAAATAATTCCATCTATGAAAATCAATTCACTTTAGATAATATATGTGTTGTATCTTAATCCTAAAATGACTAATGGGCCTCTTGTTTTGACTTATATATTTTGATGCACGAAAGGGTGACATCTTGACTTTGTGATGAAGCTCATACTAGTATGTTGAAGACATGACTCTTGATAACGCAGACCTATTATTCATAGATATGGAATCCACAGCTCCATTGGTGGAGTTAATGATATTCTCTTATATGCATTATCTTGTAATTGGAAAACTGAAACACTCAACCATTTGGATACATAGGTGTAACCAAATGGTATACTGTCCTTAGATGGTAAGTTTTCTGATGGTGAGATAATGGAATGCAAGATAAATATAATTGGGAAGGTAAGATGGAATTTATCCTTAAGCCGATAATGGATATCCTATGAGGATACGATGCATTATGATGTGTCATGGACACTTAACTAATTTGGAGCTTCGTAATTTTACATATTTTGAGAGTACAGCTCTAAGAATTTAGGGGAGTGGCGTTAGAATTGATAATTATAAAATGTATATCTAGGATATTATATTTTATAATTATCGGAGCCTGAATTATATAAGTCCATCAGGTCCCTTTTGCTAGCTCATAATAAATCCTATAACGATACGGCGTGCTTTTCCAATAAATTGGTGACTTATGTTATATTATTAGATTAGCTGAAATAAAATAGGATCAGATAATTCATGTCTATTTATCGGTTGAATTAATTTTATGAATTAATTCATGATAAACTTCTTGAATTATCGGGAATATTTATTTTCCTAGAGATTATCTAGATATGATTGTTTTAATTAGATAACTTCTCTATTAGGTTATTTGAATTAAAACTAAGGTTGTATCCAAAGAATCTCGGGTGGGAAATAAAAGATTCTCAAGGATCATATTATCGTAAGTTCGGTAGGCCGATGGGAAATAAAAGATTCTTAAGGATCATATTATCACAAGTTTGGCAGGCTGATCAGTTAGTTTGGCCTGCCAATCGAATAAGTTCAACAAGCTGATCTGTTTGTTTGGCCTGCCGATCTAACGATAATTTAATCATGCATTTTTTATGCGATTTTATTAGAAGTTGATCCATATTCGAATTTTAAGGCCTTATCTGATAATGACCAACCTATGGGATGACCTGTACAAATAGAGAGTGAGTTTTCTAAGTTATTTAGATCAGTTGAGAAGTTGAGAGTGAGTACTATAGTATTAGATACACTGAAATTCCCTAAGAGCTTTTGTTCACAATCACAAACCTTTGCTTTGGGTTTTCTTAATTGGTTGGAAGGAGAGTCATCAGAGAAAAGCTATACGACGTGTGCCCACATACACTCTAATCGTGGATAAAGAATAGCAAAGAAGACCAGTTGGTTAAGGCTTTTCTAGAACGTTCTTCTTTTCACAAATTGCAGAAGCTCTTCGGCATACAAAGTTTAGTGAGATTTAATTAATTTATGTATATAGCATGTCAAACTTGAGTTTTGGAAAATACTTTGATTTAAAAAAATTTTAAATACTGCAGCGTACTTGTTTTTCAACAGTTGGTGCTTTTTTGTTTAGAAAAAAATATGTTTCGAACCTACCGTGTTCTAATCTAGCACCCTGCACCAACGACTAGAGGCATTTGATTTTTTCTTTGTTTCAATGAAAATATGTTGGAATCTAGTTGGTTCCGCTTTAAAACCTACTAGGACATAAAGTGAAAATTGCAAACTATATTACATTATGGACTTAATCACATTTAGTGTTTTTATGTGTCTGCATTTATATAGGTTAAATAGTGAATAAGTGCAACATACACACTTCTAACATTTGTTATGTCAATTTTAAAATATGAAAGTAAAATAAAGTTCACATAATTAAATTAGAGTGTGCATTTAATAAGTTAGTCAACAAAAGACAATTCTTTGTTACGGCTATGTTATAAAATCCTTCATTCACTAGGCAACACCTAAATGTTAAACAAATTGTGAACAACTCAATTTACAATCATCAATTACAAGTATTCACTTTAAGAGTTATTTTTAATAATGTAAGAATATGTGGTTGTGTGTTTTGATAGCCATGTTCTCCTAAAGACTGCAAATTCTTGAGTTAGAATTGTCTTCAAATCTGTTAGACTAAATTGTAACTAGAAATTACTATGCATAATATTCTCATGAATGTGTTTTTCACTGTAGAACTCGTACACTTATAGTCTTCATTTAAATTCTACAATTTGCACTATATGTCCACAACTACTTCTACTTAGATTGGTATTTGGTTAATTGCTATGGTGATAAAGAGTATTGTGAAAGTTAGGATTGTTATTCACTAACAATGATGTGTTCACTTAATAGATTAACAAAGTACGAGGTTAGGGTCTTCATGAAATATGTTCAATCTGTCAATCTGAAACTCCATATATCCAAATATTTATATATCAGTTCATTTTGACTTACTTTGAAATTAAGTACCTTTTCTTGAAATCTCTTTAGGTGTTTGAAGGAGACTACCATCGTGAATATTTTATTGAGAGTATTCTTGATGAATTTACACAATCAACAATAATCATTCTAAAGCTTAATAGTTTATTCTTTATACGTGTCTAATACCTTTAAAAATAACTGCACAATTCATTTAGTTTGTAAATTGAGGGAAAGTACGATTGTCCATTTCCAAATGTTGCCAAACTAGCAATAAAAAGTGAAATCATGACTCAAGTATGACTTATAGGCACATAGTGGTGTGTAAGTCAAGCTTTTGATTGTGTGTAACATGTGGCACTTCGGGAACCAAATTTTATGGGTATTGTATTTTTATTTATCAATTTTATCCTCAAACTTAGCATTTTTGGATGTTTTAGGGTATTTATTTAAAACCATAAGTTTAATTTGTGGTATTTTTATCTTAGTTTGTGTTTTCTGTTTTAATTTAGTTTTTGTGTCAAATAAGTAATTAATAATATTTAGTTATTTTTAGTAATTCTTATTTTGTAAAATAATTAAGTCTTCTGGGCTTGTTTGTAGGGAAAATTGGAATCTAAGGTCAAAAATTATAATTTTCAAAAAAATTTCATGAAAGCCCAATCAGCGTCACAATCAACAGTCAATTGCTATGTGGTTAACTTTGGTTCGCCAGTCAATGCTGTGTTGGCATCCCATTCATAAAAAGAAATCCAAGGGCTATCAGATGTCACTTTTCATTGGGCCAGCTTGAGCGTATGCAGTTTACGTGCTTAAAAGTTCGTCCTTGACATGTTAGGCCCACATCATGTGGGCTTGATTAGGCCTCTTTTCTATGACTTCAACGACATTACATTTAGTAGTGTACATTTTTTTAACATATAGTTACATTTTCTGGGATTCTTTATTGCCTCCACGTGTGCCCACATACATTGTTCTCTCTTTGGCTTATCTCTCTTTAAATCACAGCCGTTCGATCTCCATCCAACAGTTGAATTATGTGTCTAGATGGGAAACGGTACTGAACTTAAGACTAACACTGTTCTATATATCTATATCTATATTTATTGAGGTTAGCTTTTTTATCACACTATTTTTATTATAAATAGTATTTATTTTGATTTTTTTTTCTTGCCTTGTAATTTCTAATTATATATGATGCACTACTTTAATGGTTGGTAATTTCCATAGTTGAAAGAACGATTTAATGTGGCCGTAACACAAAAGAAGACAATAATAAAACTAGTTCTATCTTTAAAACATTTTTATTAGTGTTGTTAAAAAGTTAATCCATGTATAAATCGAAAAAATACGCTAAATCGTCCATGTGGTAACTCGAAATACTAAGGGTCCGTTTAGTAAATGGATTCTAATTAGTGATTTAATTTGAGTTAGTGTGATTTGAATTAGGATTTGAGTTAGTAATTTAAATTGTTATTCGAATTGATGTTTGGATGTGCATTTAAGTTTTAATTTGAGTATGAAATAAAATTGAAATTTGTGTTTGGAGAGGTAGTGAAGATAGTTTTTGATTTATTAATAAATCTAATAAAATCTTAATGTTAATGATCTTAAAAAAATGCATTATGGATCTTGATTTATTCCTCTCTTCATTAGGAACACAGTGAAAAAAGAATCATCTCAATTGGATATCAAATGAAGAAGTTATGATTTTTTTCCTCAAATATAGAAGAGATAATTTTAGTTTTTACTAGAGGATGAGAATTCTAAAAACTTAGATTTGATACTCAAATGATTCGGATTTTGGGGGAAAAAAATATGTATTCAAAGGATTCTTGATACTCAAATCCAAATTTGAGTCCATTAAGTTCAAAGAATGCTTGAACCAAACATACCCTAAATTTATTGTCTTTTGATAAAAAGTCTAGAGTCTCCCATTGCATTTTTTTTAAGTAAATACCATTTATATATTAATTAATAAAATAATTACAAGATAAAATAAAAGTATAATGCTCAAAATGTTGATGAAAATACTCTCTTTCCTCTAACCCTTTGTTAAGTTTCACCTCTTTCGCTTTGTTACACCACCTCACACATAAAGGATGATGGGCCGGAGTCTGGCGCTATATGGGCGGTTCCCTAGACTTTCAGCACTTTCAAAGGGAGCCTAAAGACACGATGGGATTGGCTTCTAGTTGACGAGAATAGATCGGCTGGTAGTGGGAGGTGATCGAGGCCTTGGAGACCACGATAGTGTGGGGGGCTGGGCTTATAGGTCTCGGCCAGCAAGGGCTTTGGACGATGACATATGGAGCCAGTGGAAAGCTAGTTTCTGTCTCCTCAGGCAGGAGATGCACGGTTGGGTTATGTAGGGGTCTCGGCTTGATGGGATGAGATTTGATGTCTACCTCCATGCAGGGGGTTGGGCTTCGGGTTCTTTCTTCTCAAGTTGCAGATGTGTCGTCGAATTCCATGGAGGTCATGGCCTTGGCAGGGCCATGGAGATGGGGCAGGTTATGTCTTTGTGTAGCGAAGGAGGACAGCAGTAGGAGGCAGAATTTGTTACAACTTCCTTGTAAAGTTTCGGTGGTATATTGTAATTCCATCCATTTTCAATGATCTCTTGTTTTGGGATAAATTTGACAAAAGGGCCTCCCAAAAATTTTTTTTGGACAAATGACCTCTTTTTTTTTTGCACAAAAATCAAGCCTCTTGGTAGAAAAATTGTTTCAATTTTTTTTTAGAAAGATGAAAAAAACACCCTGAGCAAGGAAAGAAACCTCAACAGGATGAAAAAAATAAAAATTGAAGCAGTTTTTCTACCCAGGAGCTTGATTTTTGATGCCAAAAAAAAGAAGTCATTTGTCCAAAAATTTTTTTTCATAAAGTCATTTATCCAAAATTTGAAAGTTCTTGTTGGAAAAATAGGACGCAGCGGAATTTTAAAAATTTTATATCAGAGTATTTTTAAAAACACAAGTTTGATATGCTATATGCATAAATTAACCAGATCTTACTAACCATTGAATGTCAAAGAACTCCCGCAATCTGTGAAGAGAAGTAACGTTCCAGAAGAGCCTCAACCAACTGGTCTTCTTTGCTATTCTCTATCCACGATCGGAATGAGTGTGAGCTCACATGTACAACTCTTCTCCCTGGTGACTCTCCTTCCAACCAATTGAAAGAACCCAAAGCAAGTGTTCATGATTTGTGAACAAGAGCTCTCCGGGAGTTTTAGATTCTCACCAGTAGAGTATCACTCTTAATCTCTTAATTGATCTAAATAACATATGTGACTTACTCCCTATTTATAGAGGTTGGGTCTAGGGTCAGTCCTTATCAGATTAGGTCTCAAAATTTTGAATCAGAATCAAATTCGGATCAATATCTGATAAGATCTGCGTAAAAACAAGTGATCTTATCCTTCGCTCATCGGCAGGCCGATCATGATGATCAACAAGCCGAACAGGCCCTATCGGTAGTCCAAACTTGAAGATCGGCATGCCGAACTGCCGATTAAAATCTCAGCGAATCTTTTATTTTCCACCCAAGATTCTATATGATAAAGTCTCAGTTTTAATTCAAATAACCCAATAGAAAAGTTATCTGATTAAAACAACTTTAACTAGATTATCTCTCGAGTCAGTATATCCTAGAGGAGTCAAGTCCTCACCTGAATATACAAGCATATACCCTCGAGTCCTTCTCAGGTACTTGAAAATATGCTTTACCGCAACCCAATAGTTCGGTCCTAGATCCGTCCTAAAATTGACTTACAATCCCAACCGCATAACTAATATCCGGTCGTGTGCAAAGCATGGCATAAATGAGACTACCCACTGCTGAAGCATAAGGCACCTTCTTCATGTATTCGCTTTCTTCATAAGACTCTGGAGAGTCTTTCTTAGAAAGAGTAATTCTAGACCTAGATGGTTGCCCACCTTTCTTGGAATCCTGCATTGCAAACCTCCTGAGAATTTTATCTATGTAGCAGGTCTAGGACAAAGCCATCATTTTGTTCTTCTTATCCCAAAAGATCTGGATACCAAGAACAAAATTAGCCTCACCTAAGTCCTTCATGTCAAACTGCTTGGTCAACCATAATTTGACTGATAACAACGCCCCAATGTCATTGCCAATTAGAAGAATGTCATCTACATAGAGCAGTAGAAAAACCACCTTCTCATCCTTAATGTGTTTGTAAACACATGATTCATCCACATTTTGTGAGAACTCATAAGTTTTGATCACCTGATCAAATCTTATATTCCAAAAATGAGAAGCCTGCTTAAGTCCATAAATTGACTTTAGCAGCTTACAAACCTTACCCTCTTGACCCGTGACCTTGAACCTGTCTGGTTGTTTTATATAAATGGACTCATCAAGATAGCCATTTAGAAAAGCTGTCTTGATATCCATTTGCTAAATCTCGTAGTCGAGAGCGGTAGCTATAGACAAGAGAATCCAGATGGACTTGAGCATGGCTACAGGTGAAAAGGTTTCTTCATAATTGATTCCTTCCTTTTGCATATAACCCTTAGCTACCAGTCTAGCCTTAAAGGTTTCGACCTTTCCATCTACTCCTCTATTCCTTTTATAGATCCACTGACACCCTATGGGTTTTACCCCTTCGGGAAGATCCACAAGCTCTCAGACCTGATTAGTCTCCATAGACTTCATCTCAGTGTTCATGGCCTTTGTCTAGAGTTTTGAATCAACATCCTCCATAGCTTCTGCGTAAGTATAAGATCCCTGTCATGTTCATATAGTTCAGCCAAAAAGGCTTCCCTATTGAAAATATACCTCTCAGTTGATGCTCGATCCTCCCACTACGCTGAAGCCCCTCAGGTTGTTGTTCAGGTTTGTTTGGTCTTTCTACACTGATCGAAATGGTTTCATTCGGAACCTCTAGAGTGATCAGATCACTCCTTAGCTCTTCTAGCACCACTTTACTTCGAGATTTAAAGTCGTCCATGTAATTCTTCTCAAGGAAAGTTGCATTAGTTGAAACCACGACTTTATTTTCCTTTGGGTTATAGAAATAACCCCTTTTTGTCCCTTTTGGATATCCTACAAACACGCAGACTTCCAAACGTGCTTCCAACTTATTTGCATCCTCAAACAGGACATGAGCTGGACATCCTGATATGCGAATATGGTTGAAGGATGTCTTTCTGCCCATCCACATTTCATGAGGAGTTTTAGGGACCGATTTTGAAGGCACATTGTTCAAAAGATAACATGCGGTTTGTAGTGCACATTGTCCAATAAAGTCCTATTTCTTCTCTCCACTATGCCATTCTGCTACAGAGTGCCTGGCGCAGTCAAATGAGATAAAAACCCATTTCTAATAAGTGTCCCAAGAACTCATCAAAAAGGTATTCTCCACCTCAATCGGATCGAAGTGCCTTTTTGGGTCTATCTAATTGCTTTCCACTTCAGCTCGAAACTCCCTGAACTTATCAAAAGTTTTGCTTCTGTAGTGCATCAGATACACATACCCATATTTTGAGTAATCGTTAATAAAAGTGACGAAGTACTCATACCCTCCTTGTGCTCGAATGTTCATCAGTCCGTAAACATCACTATGCACAAGTTCTAGAACCCCTTCTGCCCTATTGCCCTTAGACCCAAATGGTCTTTTGGTTATTTTACCCTCTAAACAAGATTTACATTGATGTATAGATTCCACCTTTAAGTGACTTAAAGGTCCATCCCTTACCAACCTTTGAATCCTATTCAGGTTAATATGACCAAGACGCAAATGCCAAAGATAAGTCTTATAAGAGTGAGAAGTTTTAAGTCTTTTAGAGTTATTATCATTTATCTCAACATTAAGCAGTAAGTCCATCTTAGGTTTGAAAAAATATAGATTATTTTGCATCCATCCAGAACAGATAAAAAGTTTGCTTTTACGAATCACCACTTTATCATTAAAAGAAACCAAATAGGAGTTTTTAAATAAACAAGCTATAGAAATTAAATTCCTTTTAAAGTTAGGAACATAAAAACAATCTTGTAAAAATAAATTCCTATAATTATCAAAATAGAGATGGACATCTCCCACTGCTTCCTAAGACCAAGGATCCATCGCCCATCTGAAGCGTGAAGTCTTCAAGTAGCAGACTTCTCGTTTCTTTGAACCCTTGTAAAGAAACACAAACATGATTAGTTAGACCAGAATCTATGACCCCAATGTCACTGGATTCCTTAACCAAACAAGTTTCTAAATATAGAAGATCACACCTACTTCCTTTGGAAAGGAAGTCCTTGTAATGCTTCTTGATGTGCCCGACCTTTTCCACAAAAGAAGCACTTAAGCTTCTTTAGGTTCTTCTTCTTCTTCTTCTTGCTCTTGGTGGTAGCAGGAATAGAAGACTTTCCGTTCTTGGGCCGTTGCTTCTTTCCATTCCCAGAGTTGGGATTGGAACCAGAAGTAGCTATCATGTTGGCCTCTCGACCCGCAGGAGACTCCCTGATCAGCAGTTTGAACTCCTGTAACTGTTTCATTAATTTTGTTAAGGTCATATCCCGCCTATTGCTCAAATTAAATGTAGCTCTAAATGGAATAAATTTCTTTGAAAGAGTCTCAAAGACCATAGTCATCTGAGTTTCAGCATCGATGTCACTCCCTTGGTTTGAGCCTCAGCGAGGTAACCCATGACCAACATCATGTGCTCCTTTATAGATGTCCCCGGCCTTAGCTTACAGTTAAGAAGTTTTCAAAGCGCCCCTTGCCGCTTTGTTATGGCCTGTCCTCCAAACATATCCTCAAGATTATCCAAAATCTGCTTTATAGTCTCATAATTCTGATGTTGAGCCTGCAGCACGTTATTCATGCTGGCTATAACATAGCAGCAAGCCTGATCGTTTGCATCTTTCCAGCGATCATACGCTTGGAATTGCTTATAAGTTAAGTCTCCCGTAGGCTCGGGTTGACAAGGGGTTGTCAGCACATATTTCAGTTTCTCAAAAGAGAGGACGATATCCAAGTTCCGTTTCCAATCATTATAACTCTCTCCAGTCAATAGGTTTTTGTCAAGTATCGAAGATAAAGCGTTTTTAGACATTTTTAATCTACAATAAAGAATCATATACCAAACATAAGCAAACATATAATAATAATTTAGTTAGATAACACAATCATGTAAAAACATACAAATGTGTTTATGTGTCAAAACCTTTAAAATATCACAACTTTACAACGATAATTCCTAACTCAGATTTCAACAAGCTCCTAGGGGAGTCATGCCAAATTCAATCAGGAACACGGATCCCCTCCTAATTAATATATGTCATC
Source organism: Artocarpus heterophyllus (assembly GCA_025403435.1). Classification (NCBI taxonomy): domain Eukaryota; kingdom Viridiplantae; phylum Streptophyta; class Magnoliopsida; order Rosales; family Moraceae; genus Artocarpus; species Artocarpus heterophyllus. Next base: position 24,333,273 of record CM046340.1, on the reverse strand, counting down.
CAGGACCCGTATGATCTAGCACATATTAATAATAATTTCTTTGGCCATTAATTTTATTAACAGAGCTCCTAGGGGAGGTTAATAATAAAATTAACGTGAGTGTATAACCATCATTTCAATATTTTATCCATGATTTATAATCACCACCTAAGGGTGTGCAACCATAAATCATGCTAAAATACCTTATCCTCACAGAGATCCAATCTGATACATGATAGAAATCTCTTCCTAGGGGTTGGGACCACCATGTTCTTCCTATGGACCAACGATGGAGGCCGTAGGTCCTCTCTTCGAAAACCTTCTCCCATTCAATCTTTTGAAGTCAAGGTTTTATTTTAAAAAAGATATGTATGAACAATTTTAATATGAACGGCATTCCCTATTCTATATGACATGTTATCAATATACATGGAAAATCATATTATAATGCAGACAAGCAAAGCAATCAAGCAAAACTACAAGCAAAATAATAAATAACCATAATATTATGATTCCATCCTAGAGAATAGAAAATAAAGATTACAAGAGAATAATCAAAACATATTATCGATTCTTCATCCTTGAATCTCCAGGTAGTATCATTCTTCACGTAATGCCCTTCTTCAAGTCTTTAATTCCGTATGAATCGAATACTTCATATTTTCGGTCGTATCCAAATTTAATGTCTCTCAGAATTGTCCTAAAAATAAAATTAAAACTGCATTGAAAAACTACACATTTTCTGGACAAATTCCCAGTTCTCTGCCGACAAGCTGATCTGGGTGATCGGCCTGCAGGTCATGACTATCGGACTGCCAATTAGGAAGATCGGCTTGCTGATTCATGAAAGATCGGCCTACCGAACCAAAAGTTTGGCCTGCCGCCAGAGCCTCCTGATTTCTGCTTCACTGACTGCATGTCAAACCTCAGGTCCGACTTGCCAATCTACGACCATCGGCCTGTCGAACTGTGGGGTTTGGCATGTCAAAGAACACGTTTTTTTTGCTAGGTTTTACCTACTAGCTTCGGCAAGCAACTTGTTGAATTGTCTTTCGGTGTAGAAATAATTCAATTGTCTTTTTCTCTATTGTCAAGCTATGTGGCTTTCAAAATTAATGTTAGAGATCGAAAGTAAAGCGAAGAGAGAGGAAGAGAGAAATTGGTAGAAAAAGTTTAAGATTATAGAAAGAGAAGGGAAATGGAATATAGAGATCGAGGAAAAGGAACAATGCTTAAAATTATATGGAGGGTTTGAAATTTTTTGAGGGAAAAAAATAAATGGGAAAAAGTTTGCACTAAAAAAAATTGATAGTTAACAATGGTTTTTTAGGCACCATCATCTAACTTCCATGTACAATTTTTTTTTTTGGAAACTCGAAATTGCGAGTTTTAAGTAAACGCAACACCCAAGGGTGGAGGGAGACTAGGCCCGGGGCAGCCCAATAGCCCCTTGCATTTGTTGACCCCCTAAATAAATTTTTTTACACTTTTGTATCTACTTTGTCCCCCCGTTAAATAGTAAAAATTGTACTAGTAATAGAGAAAGTCATAAAAACTTTAGTTATGTCTTAATTTTTGACATCTAAATACACTTGTGCTTTAAAACATTAAAATATTAATTAAAAAAGTTTTTAAACATTTTCAATTATATCCATTTTGATTTTTTAAATATACTCATATTCAAAATTATGACCCCAAATAAACCAAAAAAATCAATGACAGTTCTATATAATTTTATAATTTTTGGGCTCTAAACTATAAAAAGTAAATCATAACTCAGTCATAGTATAAAAAGAGAAAATAGGTACAACAAAAAAAGTGACAAAGTACACAAAAATACTTTTATATTGCAAATTTCATCTAGTTTTAGTTTTACCATGCCTCCCGAGAAAAAAAAATTCCTAACTCCACCCGTGGCAACACCAGTCATATTTAAAATTCAAAAGAGTAATTAACTGAAAATTAGTTTTATATCTAAAATTGGTACACACAAATTCAAAAATAAACAATAAGAAAACAACGCCAGAAATTGTTAAGAAAGTAGTTAGTGCAATCAACATATTAAAAAAAAAAAAACTTTGCAAATCACGTGTATTCCATAGTACCCGAAAGAACATGGAAGTTTCAAAACTGACTCAATTTAATGGTTTTTTTAAAAATGTAATTTATTTATTGCAAATAATATTAAACTAATCCCCCTGTGTATATATGGACGAAGGGTCTTATAGATTGAACAGGGTCTCATAGCCTGTGCCATATTTTTATGTTTCCACTTTGTTAAGTCCGCTGTGGAATATGTACTAGTCAACCAGTCGGTCTTTAGGGAATTTCTGCAACTGGAGGCTCTATGAGGATTCTGAGACAGGCGTTCGTCTGGGTAGTCCAATTTTTCTCGTACTATATACAAAAGGGAAAATCAATTGGATTTGCAAAGGTCATGTTTCACTTTGTATTGATTCAAACTTGTTATTAATTTTTTTTTTCTTGAAATCTATATAGTAGAAGGTTTATAATTTATATACTTACTTGGATGACTTGAAGCTAATGTGTGACGCGTATTGGAAATAGAAAGTACTCTGACACCATATCTATAATGCCCTCTTACGAGCGCCACAGGAACGTTGCTTTTACTGTTAAACTTAAAAATTTCCAATAAAAAGTTTAAAACAATCAACGACACTCAGAGAAATATTCCAAAAAATATAACCATTTTTTTTACTACTTACTGGATTTAACTTTTCCTCCTTGGTTAGCCCGATGGAATACCTAAAGCATTCGGCTAACTGACCACTTGCAAAAAAACTTAGTTTACAAAAAACAAATATTTAACCAATACAAACTCACACATTTAATGTAAGCACTTTTACCTCTTGATCAAACAACTAATTAAGACTAATTACGAATAAACAAACTATATAGCGTATTCTTTAATAAATAACCTAAGAAAACTAAAAAATCTCAAATATAAATTACATTCAACAAAACATATGTTCAAAAAAACATATCATAAATAGAACTGAGTCTCAAACAAATAAAAATGCGGAACATAATATATTAAATTTTGTTTGAGTTTAAATTCTTTTCATGACATGACTCCGTTTCTAATCTAACACTCCTTGTACACACGCTCATCCTTGTCCTCCATCCTAGTCAATCTTAGTAAGTACATATTCCTATCTCATAATATAAACTAAATAAGCATAAGCTTAGTAAGTACATATTCCTATCTCATAATATAAAACATTTCTTAAAAATCTACACAACATCGTAATCATAATCATAGTAGTACACGAGGCACATGCTTATATAGAGCATATCTTTTCATTTAAACTTCCATATTAAAACATTATTCATTTTATCTTTAGGGGCCCAAGCATTGCACCATTAACATTGTAGACGCGCTGTCATGAGAGGGGTGGGGTAGCTAGTCCTAATCTAAGCATGACAAGTCCAACCTTTGCAGGATATCATAAACATAAACATAAGATATGCAATGCTTAATTAAGTGATACATATATATAAATAAGCTTTCTTTAAAAACTTATTATAAACTATAAAACATAAACATAAAAATATCCTTAGGAAAATTTATCGTAAAAGGTCTTGAAATAAGAATATTAAATCACAAACCTTTGCTTATAAAAGATTGCTTAATATTTTCATAAACTTTATCATGTTGCAGGTGAGAATATACTTACTTGACATGCTTGCTTACTAAACCTTAAATCAGGTGACGTTGCCACTATTCTCGATATGCTTGCCTTTTGGAGTGTTTAGGTCAATAATTTATATAATACATGAAATTAATATTCATGTTATGATATCATTTAAAACCATATTACATCATCATATATCATTCTTAATAATAATAAAAAAAGCATCTTTGAGTCACAAACATGCACTTATAATCAAGAAACATAAGACAAAAAACTTGACCTTTAATCATTTAGAGAAATTAATCTCAACTTATAAGCAAGAATAAAGTGTAAAAATTGTTCCACAACATAGCTAACATATATAAACATCACTCAAATTTTATTCCCTTGAAAATATTATTCTAAAATATCTTTTTCTAATTTACCAAAACATACAAGTAAATCTGTCAGTCATAAAAACTGACTAACCTTCAAGGATTCATAACTTGATATCTTTCAATTCACATTAAATTAGAGTATAAAAATTTGCAAAAATAAAGCTAATATATATATATATAATGTTCAGATTTTTCTTTAGCCATAAAAATATCATTTGACAATTAAAATAAATTATATAATCAATACTATAAACTTTTCTAGCAAAACCTAGGCAAGGAAATCATTTGTTTTCAAAATATTACTGGCAATCTTATCAAAACGAAAAACCCTAAAATTCTCATTTCACATTCCAATAACAAAAATTATGTTAAATTTGTACAAAACTTAAACAACCCTAAAAATCAAATATAACATGATATCATAAAATTAAACCTTTCCAAAAATTAAAATCGTCACATTAATGCCATGTCACAAAAATTCAACAATTGAAACCAAGACTGCATATTCTAATTTAACAACATATCCCAAGTTTCGAACCCTAATCATACCAAACACTTATAACAATAAATACATTCATTAACAAAAATAAAACATCATACATATAAATAAATTCATACCTTGTGTTCTTGAATCTTTGAGAGAGAAAATCTTGAAGAAAACAAAATTCCAAACTAATGGTATGTGAGGTTTAGGGAAGAAAAGATATTATAAAAGATTTGAGAAAAGATGGAAGCAAGAAAAAGAAAGGGGAATAATATGTGTGCTTGAAGCCACATATTTATAGGCATAAATAACCCTAGTCCTAGTTTAATTACGTTTCCCCTTCTTTTTTTTTTCCTTTTTCATTTCCTACGTACAATTTATCTTAATATATAATATGTATAACTTTTTTATTTACTACATAGACGGCTTTTTAACGTAATCTATGTAATATAATATAATATAATATAATGTAATATAATTATAGTACATAATTATTTAATATAATATGTAATATGTATAACTTTTTTATAATATATAATATATAATATAATATATATTATATATTATAATATAATATATAATATATATAATATAATATATAATAATTATAGTACATAATTATATTTTAACTTTTTATATAATATAATATATAATATGTATAACTTTTTTTATTTACTACATACACGGTTTTTTACGTAATCTATATAATATAATATCATATAATATAATTATAGTACATAATTATTTACATACAACAAAAATGATGTTTGCTTCCATGACTCCTAAAATATTAATTGACGCATTATTCTTTTTATAATTATAATATAATATAATATATAATATAAATTTTATAATATATAATATAATTATAGTACATAATTATTTACATACAACAACAATGATGTCTGCTTCCATGACCCCTAAAATATTAACTTACACATTATTCTTTTGGATACTTTATATTATCTAGTTTCTTAATGCCATAATAAAGATGTTACACATGTAATTATCATAACATCATAAATGTTATAAAAATAAGAAAATATCCAATAAAATCATGTCATCATCAAGAATATCTTTAGGGCATACAAAACTCTAGAGCATTATTAAGATTATAAATTTAGAGTAAGTTGAAACTCTAAAAAAAATAAATACTTTATGCTTATGCTCATTTTTGACATAAATATTTCGAGTATATCGATCCCTTGTGGCTGTCATCTGTGATATTACTAAACAAAAAATTAATTTACGTGACATAAATAATAATAACACTCAAAACATCACATTTTAACATTAAATTAACATAAGTTTTGGGCCTAAAACAAGTTTATATTTCAATAGCGTATAGGGATCAGGGTTGGATTTGTAGTTGGTTTCTGTAGAGTTTGTGGCAATTTGTTGTTCAGCAATACTTTAAGACTCGCTTATTTCTCGTTCATCGATAACATGGGAGACTGGCTTTATGTGGTGATTGTTGTCAAATGGGCAATGCTGAAGAGAAGGTTTTTCGCTTGACAGACAATGAACTCCATTCAGCACTTTTTTTATGTTAGCCAAGAAATGTGCTACTGAGAACTCCAAAAATGACACAAGTTTCAATAGTTTTCATATTTTTTAAGCTAATTTAGTACTCCGCTCTTTATTGTTAGGACTATCTCAATGAAGATTGCAAAACGGAAAGGTCAAATTCACAATTGATGTTCAGAAAGTAGTATCTGATACAGGTGAAGCATGTAAAACTACTGTTACTGTTGTTGGAATTAAATATGAAAATGCAGCGGAAGGAATGGATCGTTGACAAACAAAAATTTTTTGAAAACTTTGTTCCTCAAGAATAGCTATATAATTTTAATTAATTATAGAAAGCTTTGGGAATTTTTACCAACCTTTTAAAGACCTATCAGGTATCATAGCTTTCCTTTTTGACACCACTATCTTCCAAGCCAAGCTTCCACACCAATAAAAAGACGAGTGGGCGTCAAACTGCAAAAATGAATTAACCTCACGCTTTTCTAAATTTACTATGTACTTAACATGTGAGATAGCAGATCTTTTTTTTTCAGAGAAAGAACTCTTAGTTTTTCTCTCTGAGTATTTTGTAAAAGTTACGTGAAAAGATTGATCTATAGAGATAAATCTCTATAAAAGATTGATCTGCTATCTCACACCAATAAAAAGACGAGTGGGCGTCAAACTACAAAAATGAATTAACCTCACGCTTTTCTAAATTTACTATGTACTTAACATGTGAGATAGCAAATCTTTTTTTTTCAGAGAAAGAACTCTTAGTTTTTCTCTCTGAGTATTTTGTAAAAGTTACGTGAAAAGATTGATCTATAGAGATAACTATTATCTCTCTCTTTTTATATCTGAGTAGTTAGTTATTTTTAATTAATTTTTGATTTATTTTAAATATGAAATAACCATCATATCAGACATATGGAAGAGGGATATACTCTGTATTCTTTATCCTTTAATTTTAATTTTGAACCAAATCTTGAGTCTTTAAATTATATTTATATATAAATATATATAAATAATTTGTTTGCGTAAACGTAAACGTAACGTTTACGTTTTCTCTTTTTTTTTTAAATTTAAAATGTAAAGTTTACGTTTTTATATAATATATATACGATAAAATCTTATATATATATATATATATATCTAAATTCAAAAAATAAATCATATTTATTTAAAATTAGAATTTTTAAATTAATCAATTAATTATTTATTATGTCTTCTTAACTTGGATGATAAATGTTACATTCACCCCGTATAAAGCCATCAGACTTCCTTTGCTAAATAAAAGGTCACATATTGCTTGGATATATTGAAGTAAAAATCTCAACAATGAACATAAGATGACTATCCCATGAATTTCCAACATTTCAACATGATTCAAAGATACAACGATAATAGTTTGCCTTATAAATCACCAAAATATAACAGTACCACCATATGTAAACAAGTAGCATGTATGTAATCATGCTTTTATGTGGATTGAAAAATGTTCAACATCCAATCAATTCTAATAGCTATATCAGATGTTTCACAATGAGAATGAAATACTTGTTTAACACCTTTTCAATATCTTTGAGAACCATATCTTGCTAGTACAATAGCAGATATTGTCATGTGAGGTATTGTGTCATTAGCAAATACATTAGCGCACTAATAGTATTATTTGGACCAAGAATTTCTTCAATATCACCTGGATGATAATTTTTGACTTCAAGAGATAAAAAACATCCTCATTTAAGGGATCAAATAACCATTGGAGAACACATTGGGGGTGTTAGATGGTAAACATCAATAATAGTAAGTCAATTTAATTTATAAGACTCTTCGTTAGACGTTCAATACTTTAGAATGTGCCTCATTAAAACCTTACTACATAAAATCCCATGGGACAAAATTCTAGTGAAAGAAAAGAGTACATCATTCTTATAATACACTACTAAAACTACCTCATTAAAAGACTCGTCAAGAAAACCCAGTAGAAAGAAAACCTTGACCAAGGGAAAAAAGAGTATTGTGTGTATTGTGTCTCCCTTGTACCGCTATCACGGTTCTATCAATAACAATTGATTTGATAGAAAATGATTGAGTCAATGCATATTATTGTAAAAAAATTCAAGATATTTGCAATCCACCATCTAAACTTGTTATGCTTAGCACTTTTGCTAATATTTCAACTATCGCTCTTTAGGAGCTCATTTGTCATAAAGAACTTCATAAAAATATTGGTTATTTTTATGGGTATACATGAACGAACTTGTACCCATATTTATTTCCTAATTGGTAAAAAAATGGTGCAGCAATTATTTGCACATAAACTCATCTACAAGTGAGTATGAAATATTGTGCACCTTATAGCCAAATACTTGTCATTCTACTTAATTATTCAAAAAATGTCTTATACTTTAATATACTAAATTAAAACTGAGATGATATAGAAAACACTATATAGAAATTCAAGACTTGGAATTATTTTGGTATATTCTTACATTATGTAATCATTAAATAAATGATAACAAAAAATGCATAATATCACTAAAAATTCTTTTGGACAATTTTCTTATATGTAAGAGAAATTATGGATAAGCATTCTTTAACATAGTTTGACTATTGTGTTGAATTTTAATTTTGTAACAATAACTTGGTCTTATAATTTTTACTAAAGAAAAAAGTTTCTTTAATTAGGCTTGATAAGAATTCTGACATTCTCAGAAGGCGAGTTAGAATTTTGTTTCGCCAAAAAACCATTAGAAAGTCACCAAATGTATTTTTGTCAATTGGAGTAATCTACTGGATTTTTACTGGAAAACTATGAAATTATGTTGTTGGAATCATCATTGACCACGAGTGATCTATCATATTAATTGCCTAAATCAACATATATATTCAATGGTCATAGGAGTGTTTTCAACATGATATGTATCAACTTGCATCATATCACGAAAGCCTCTCAAGTTTTTTAAAACTAGAAGTTTTCTTCTTTTTTTTTTCCTCTTGTCAAACAAGACTCTTAATCTTGTCATATTGCAGACTAGATTTTATTAACTGGTATCGATTGTCAGTTGGTACCAATAAATACAAACCTAAAACATTAGGAAGCCATCAATATACTTGAGAATATTGGAAGAACAAGGAATTATATACTAGTGTATTTATGTTCATATTGTTATCAGTTAGATATACTTATTTAGATTTTCAATCTAATAGGGGATTAGAGAAAGACAACGTTGGACTTAATGTTCTGATTGAATGCTACAGCATTAAGCAATCTTGTATTGCAAACTCTAGGATGAAAGTTGAACATGTTGCTGCTTCAGAAGCAACTAGAAAGGCTATATAATTCCTTCACTTCATAAGGGACTTAGAGATTGTCTTTGTTCGCTTTAGGAATTAATTTTGAGGAAAACACATAAAGCACACGTTTACTTAACTGTAAGGGCAGTGTGATGAGAAAGATAACGAGATTAAAAAAAAGCTAAATTAATAACCTTTCTTCTCTTTTTTGCTTTTGCTTATCTATTTGATGGTGTAAGATTGTGAAGCATTCTCATTCATTTTCTATTATTTACTAATCATGTCAAGTGTAATTACTAGAATATTCCTTTTACATAGCTAAATAACCATTGAATTATAACAATTGATTTTGGACGTCCAAGTAAATTTTGAATTAATTACATTTGACAAGGAATCAACACTAAAAAACTATGAGGATTGATCTTTCCTTTTCTCATTCCTTATATTATATAAGGTTCACAAAACTCTCATTATTTATTTTGTAAGTAAACAATATTGTTAAAAGGGAAAGAAAAAATGCATTACATTCGATAAGGAATCAATACTAAAACAAATGAGGATAGAACTTTCCTTTTCTCATTCCTTAAATTTTATAAGGTTTACAAAACTCTCATTATTGGTTTTATAAGTAAACAATATTATTAAAAGGAAAAAAAACACTCGGTTATGTTTCATTTCCTTTGATGCAAAGTAAATAGGCCACGTGGGGGACAATTATTGATGAATCTTAACCATTAATGATAGAAGGGCTAGCTTGAACCTCTTCATCAATTCTAGTACATTCATCTTGGCAAATTACAATCCTCTATTTTCTTTTTCTTTTTTTTTTTGTGGGGAAATTTAATTATTCTTTTTGTTTTTGCTTTGGACTGATCATAATTCTGCTCTAGGAGCCCAATTATAATGAAAATAACATGTTTTATTTATAAGTTAGCATGTTAAAGTTTTAAAATCTATGAAAGTATTTAAAAAATGGATTTTAAGTTTTGGAAGCTAGTCATTTCATTAAAAAAAAATTCTCATTGTGAGTCTAATTTGTAATAGGAATATTCAATTGTTGTATTTGGAAGGAATTGACATGCAACTTATGGAATAATAAGCATTTTTGCTCTCTTTCTTTTTTAAGTTCTTGCTTATTGATCTGGGTCAAATATAGTGAAAGTAAGTCGACAAAATCATCAAGAAGGTGTCTACTAACTGTGTAATGACTAGAAAAAAAAAAGGGTTTATTAATAAAACCTAATATTTAAGTGGGTTTAATTAATAAATTTACCCTTAAAATTGTAACTTTTGTAAAATTATGATAATATGTAAATAAGCAGTATTAATTGGGTATTACATTGTGAATGTGATGTCATGATGGATATTTTTTTTATACAGATTTTATGAGTTAAATTACTCGAAAATTTGTAAATAATATCCATAAAGTGAATTTTGTATCACAATTAATCGCAAAATTGTGATACAAACGAATGAGTACTTAGAATACAAGTAAGACATAGAGTCCACTGAAACCCAACCTAGTGTAAAAGGAGGCCGACACAGTAAAAGTATACTGTTAAGTGAAAACGCAGATATGAAAAATGTTACGTTTGGCCTTCAAAAGTAGACTAAAGGCCAGTAAAATAGTTTACTCAGTCTAAGGTTACAAGTTGCACTGATTTGACCACGACAGTGTAGGAAAAATACTGAGTGGTGAAGAAATTATACAGTGTAGAATTTTTGGGCCACTAAGTGGACACCCAACAAAATTCTATTGGGCCACCAAATCACAAAAAGTGGCCCAATCACAAATTGCCATCTTGCAAGCCCATTAATTGTTGATGAGTCACCATTAGTTGTGATAAGCATGTAGTAATTTTGAATTAAGCCAAATTTTATCTCATTTCTTTCCCTCAACATCCGGCAGCCTTGGAGAGCCATTCAACAAAAAAATTTCCAAACTCAAAATCTTGCACAAATTGACCCCAACCAAATTCAAGAAGCATAGGTTAAAGGATTTCTTCAACATTGAGGTAAAACCTAAACTTTTTTTTTAGTTTTCTTAAGGTTTTTATGGGTTAAGGAGGGATTTGATTTAAGGAGATTTTTACATGAAAAAAATGGTTAGGAAAGAGCTTCAAAGGAGTCCTTGGAAGGCTTGAAGCACAAAATTCCTATTTGGGTAAGTTTTAAACCCTTAAACTTGAATTTTTGTAATTTTTGTTTGATCTTTATTATTTCTAAAGCATGTGATCTTTATAGGCAAAGTTTTGATTAATTCCCTGAGTATGTGACTTATAGTATGATGGTATAGTCAAAATTATGGGTTGTTGATGCAAAATGGTAGTTTATGCAAAAACGGTAGTTTTGTAATTTTAAGTTAAGTTTTGCAAAAATGGTGTTTTGGCATAGAAAAGGGTTGGACAAGGGGTGAATCTGTCTATGCAGTGGCTGGATGATAGTTTTAAAATGGATTTTTACAAAAATACCCTAAGGGCTAAATTGAAAGAAAAAGCATTCCCTCGGCAGATTTGAAAAATGCCCAAAAACACCCCAAAACAGTGAGAATTTGGGAAAAGTTAAAACATGAAAGTTGTAGATCTCGATGAGACTGTTAGGTAACGCGGGCGGTTTGTCAAAAATCTCAACCGATTGTGAGATTTTAATTTTTCAAGAATTTCTTAAAAGTGGAAAAAAAATGTTAAAATGGAAAAATGTCACTTTTGAAAATGATTTAAGATATGGTACTTTGAGTAAAAATGTTTCTTATGAAAAATAGAAAATTTTGGTTTAAAGAGATAAATTTTAGGCCCGGGGGCAAAATTGTCAAAAATTTTCAGTTAGGGGATAAACTGTAAAGTTTTACAAAAATGGGGCGTAGATATGAAATAAGGAGATCCGAGCGATTAGGGTATTATTTTAAAATTAATACGTGACTATTTTCATTAAAATAACGAAATCGAGCTCGGATAGGTTAATAGACTCATGGATGGCAAAATCATCATTTTTGCCCGTATAACCCGAACCGTGTCAAATGTTTCAAAACGAGAAAAAGTATTGATAAGAAAGTTTTCCGCCCTTCGTTAGAAACGGTAGGGTAGAGTTAGATAGAAATAAGAAAAACCAGTAGTTTCTAGAGTTGTATATAGTTATGCAACTCAGTCCACTAATTAACGATCACGGTGTGTTGAAACATAGTGATTATTGGCTAATGACTTTGAAATTGGCCAACAGGATCCTAGAAGTTTAGGACGGAGCAAAATCGAGGTTGAATTACCCGACGTGTGAATCAAGTAAGTACCCATCCCACTTACAGCATGGAATCTTAAGTATAGAGTGTGACATAAGTATATGTATACATGTGTGTATAACAAGGTGTATACCTATGTGTATATTATGATATGAGCATCTTTAAGTATGTTGGTGTATACTTGTGCATATACATATACATGTGTATATATTATATGGTATACTGGTGTGTATGTTAACGTATACCTGTAAGTATAAAAGTATGTACTCATATATGCTATTTGGTACATGAATATTTATGTATGGTGTATAACATGCATTTGTCACTGCATGCATGGTATGTTAACCATAATAATTGGGCTGGTAATTGTGTCACCAGAAGTTAAGAAAGGTGTCGTACCGACTCCTGATTCAAGAGAAGTTCAAGGATATAGTATGGTCACGGTGTTACGTTGACCTAAGTGCGCAATGGTACGAACACTCGGGCCCTAGTTGAAGATAAGAAACAAAAATGATAAAGAAGGTTTATAAGAAAGCATAAATGGTTCATGCATGTTATTGAATGAGCATGTGGGTTATATGGGACTTACTGGGCGTAAGCTCATTAAGTATTTCATGCTGTAGGTATTCCTACTAGAAGGTCAGAACCAAGTCACTGATGAGCTGGCGGAGGGTGATGAGTAATGAGCAGAAAGGGGTATGGATGCCGCCACAGTTACGTTTCTGCTACTGTATATTTTAAACTTGTTTTCTTTGAACGTGCTATGTAAGAACTGAGCATATTTAGGTATATCAAAACCTCTTTTGAGAATATTTAGCAATAGTATTGGAAAAGAAAGTGTGTTATGTAAATATATGTTTCTGTTTACACCTAATGAGTTGCTAAACTTCACATGAAGGACTTGTCCCAAAAAAAAAAAAATATATTCCTGAGTTTTACACCTATACGTAAGTATATATATATATATATATATATATATATATATATATATAAAAGAGTCTTTCATAGCCTGGAAATAGAAGCGGGTTGTGACAGTTGGTATCAGAGCGGAAATCCTGCCACCCTACTGCTGATTGCCGCATGCCTCACTGCCAGAGCTCAAGTAAGATAGTCTAATTTTAAATGTAAGAATGTCAAGATTTTATTTAATATAGAATTAATACATATTGAGATAAATGTAGTATATGGCGGCACCTCATAATGAAAATAATGCGGAGGCGGACCGTAGGGCGAGCGTTGCTTTTCAGGACATGATGCCTCCTAGATACTACGGTAGTCGGCGACCTATGGTTTTAACTGAGTGGCTTCATGCCATGGAAGTGATTTTTGTTTCGTGCCATACACCACAACACCTTAAGGTTTTGTTAGCTTCGGGGCGGTTGCAGGGAGAGGCACTCGCGTGGTGGTTGAGGATTGGTCCCGAAGAACAGCATATGGATTGGCCAGGCTTCAGGGAGCAAATTTTAGCCGAATTTGTACCCTTACCACCTGTTGAAGATGTACAAGTCCAAGTACTTCCAATGCTATGGGTAGATTGGCGGCGTCGACTTTATTTACGAGTAGAGCCAATATGGGGTAGGTATGTTGGGGAACCAGTAAGTCATTATATTTTGAGGTTTCGTCGAACTATGGCACCATTGATTCCACCAGGGTTGCCCTTGGGACGTATTTTTGATTTGATTTGGCGAGATCTGCCAGCGGAAATACAACAACATATCCAATATCCTGGAAACTTTCCGAGCTTGGATGACTTTATTGCGGAAGTATTACACGCCGAACAAAACGTGGCCGTGCCTATAGAGGATCCCCCAGTGGAGATGGAAGAGGATGACGAAAATGAAGATGATGACAATGATGAGCTCGAGTTTAATCCAGTACCTCCCGAACCCATCATAGCGAGTGATGACGAATCTACTGATTCTAGCGAGGAGGAAGAGGAGGACCCCGAGGAGGATCCCGAAAATAGCGATATGTCAGGTGTAGAGTCAGACTAAAAAAAAAAAAAAAAAAAAAAAAGAAAGAGCAGCCCATGAATGCTCATGTGTATTAAAATGTATATAGATGTATGATTAGTATAGTTTTGATCTTCTTGTCCTTGTATATGAGTGTATCTCCGGCAAGTGGTATCCTTCTCGGCGATAGTGTACATATTAGCCGGAAGAGATAACTGCTCCTGGAAATGATGTGAAATGTTTATGTTAAAAAGTGAAGACTGTATACATATTATTTCCTTATGTAATGTTTTGTTAATGAGAAATGGAAAAGAAAAGAAAGGAAAGAAGTTAATGAAATGTATGAGATGAGATATAAAGTTCATGTTGCTGTTCATGTTGGCATGTATTCATATTATTTGATATATATGCATTTATTTACTGAATACTATTAAGTTAATAGTATATGCTGATGCAATAATGACACTGTGCGGTAGGCATATAAGATTATTATCGATGGCGGATGTACCTGGAGAACCTACGAACCCGGATCTGATGGTCGTGATTGTTGAGTTACAACAGAAGCTCCAGGCTCAAGAACGGGAAATGCAAGGACTAAGGGAGCAATTATCTAACCAGCATCCCGTACCTGCGGTACGTGTAGACTTTCCACCTCCCGTACCACTACCCCAACAAGTAGAACCAACAACACCAGCTGTTCCAATGGTACCTACTACTGAATTTTATGAAAGGTTCCGACGAATGAAGGCCCCGGAGTTTGACGGATCAACAGACCCATTGGAAGCCGATGATTGGCTTACCGGCATAGAGAGGGTTCTGAAATTTATGGGACTCAGTGATCGTGAGAAAGTTTTATGCGCTTCATTTTCTCTCACTAAGGATGCTAGGAGATGGTGGGAATCAGTGGAACGCAGAAGAAACGTGGGTGAAATGACTTGGCATGATTTCGTAGAGGAATTTGGAAGAGCTTATTTTAATGTGGAAACAATGGCGGCACAGCAAGAGGAATTTAACAATTTCCGGCAAGGCAATATGTCAATAGCTGAAGCTGTGAGGAGGTTCAACCAATTGGCGCGTCTATGTCCCGAGTTGGTACCTACTGATCGAGAACGGATAAGAAGATTAATGCGGATGTTTCGAACCGATATTGCCCTTATAGTTGATAGTGGAGGGCAAGCCCCTAAAGACGTGGAAGATTGTATTGAACGGGCCACGAGAGCGGAGTTCAGAATAACCCGTGATAAGGAGGAAAGGGCAAGAATCTTTAGAGCCCAAAAGGAAGAAAAGGCTTTGGCCAAGCAGAGCCAAGTTGTGCAGACGAAAGGACAAGGAAACGTTCCGAGTCAAGGGCAGTCCCAAGGCTATCCAGTTGGACGCAATCGCAATACCAACAATAAGAGGAAATGGAACGTGAATAATTCAAAGAATTCAAAGGGACAACCCCCGAAAAGGATCAATGATGGAGGGAATAACAAACCTCTCTGTGGTCAATGCGGGAAAAGACATGCAGGAGAATGTAAAGCTGGCACCAATAAGTGCTACATCTGCGGCAAGGAAGGACATTATGCCAGGAATTGTTTCTCTAATCCCCAAAACCAGAATAATCAAGGTCAACAAAGAACCCAAGGAACTCAGTTGCACGCAGTCCAAGCTCAGATTGAAGGCCCAAGCATCAATCAGGGACGTTTAGAGGCTCCAGAACCTAGCGGACGGATATATGCTTACACAAAAAAAGAAGATGATGCGGGGACTTCAACTGTGGTGACAGGTCAGTTTTCTGTTGCCAACACTGATGCCTATGTTCTATTTGATTCTGGAGCAACGCATTCATTTGCATCATATAAGTTTGCTAAACGAATAGGGAATGAAGGGGATAGGATAGAACAAACTTTTAAAACTGCACTCCCCTTTGGGGAAATATTAAGTTCTGATCATTGGTTACGCCATATACCGATTATCATTTGTGGAAGGAAATTGTATATTGATTTGATAATAATCGATATACAAGATTATGACGTTATCCTGGGAATGGATTTCCTGGGAAAATATACCGCCAAGATTAATTGCCGACACCACAAGATTACATTTCAACCTTCCGGAAGTGAAAAATTCGTGTACTCAGGAAAGATCCCCAAGGCTCCCAAGGCGCTAATTTCGGCATTAAAAGCAAGGAAGATGTTGGAAAGTGGGTGCACTGGTTATTTAGTAAACTTAGTAAATGAAGACCAAAAAGCTCAGTTAAGACCGGAGGATGTTCCCATAGTAAAGGAATTCGTCGACGTGTTTCCCGATGAATTACCAGGCTTACCCCCGGAGCGGGAGGTCTCGTTCGAGATTGACTTAACACCAGGCACAGCTCCAATTTCGAAGGCACCATATCGTATGGCTCCAGGAGAACTCAAAGAGCTTCAAGTGCAATTGCAGGAATTGTTAGAAAAAGGGTTTATCCGGCCGAGCCATTCTCCGTGGGGAGCACCAGTGCTATTTGTCAAGAAGAAAGATGGAACATTACGAATGTGCGTTGATTATCGAGAATTAAACAAAGTCACGATTAAAAATAAGTATCCACTTCCAAGGATCGATGACTTATTTGATCAACTGAAGGGAGCATCTATGTTTTCGAAGATTGACCTACGCTCAGGGTATCATCAACTTCGAGTTAAGGAAAAAGATGTACCAAAGACGGCGTTTCGAACGCGCTATGGGCATTACGAGTTCTGTGTCATGCCGTTTGGATTGACTAATGCCCCGGCAGCTTTTATGGATCTTATGAATCGAATTTTCAAGGATTATCTCGATAAATTCGTCATTGTGTTCATCGATGATATCCTTATTTATTCAAGAACACCGGAGGAACATGAAGAGCACTTGAGGATTGCACTGCAACAATTGAGGAAGCATCAGTTGTACGCCAAGTTCTCAAAATGCGAATTCTGGCTGGAAAAGGTTCATTTCCTAGGACATGTGGTGTCACGAGATGGAGTCTCTGTTGATCCTTCCAAAGTCGAAGCAGTAAATAAGTGGCCTACACCAAAGAGTATTACCGAGATCAGGAGTTTCCTTGGTTTAGCAGGATATTATCGACGTTTTGTAGAAGGATTCTCCAAACTTGCAGCACCACTCACAGCCCTTACAAGAAAAGCAACTAAATATGAATGGACCAAGAAGTGTGAAGAGAGTTTCCAAGAACTAAAAAGACGACTTACAAGTGCCCCGGTACTAACCATACCGGATCCAAATCTAGGAAATTATGTGATCTTCAGTGATGCGTCAAAGACAGGCTTGGGAGCCGTACTTATGCAAAACGGAAAAGTAATTGCGTATGCATCCCGACAGCTGAAGGATCATGAGAGGAATTATCCCACGCACGACTTGGAGTTAGCAGCGGTCGTATTTGCACTGAAGATTTGGCGTCACTATTTGTATGGAGCTAAGTGTGAGATTTATACAGACCACCAAAGTCTGAAATATATCTTCACACAGAAGGAACTCAACATGAGACAGCGAAGATGGCTAGAACTAGTTAAAGATTACGATTGTGAAATCTTATATCACCCTGGAAAGGCTAATCGAGTGGCCGATGCCCTCAGTCGTAGAGCAACGTCTTCACTTGCAATGGTGCAATTAATGCCAAAGCCTCTTCAGAAAGACTTGCTAGAAGCGGGTATAGAATTAATTACAGGAGGATTAGCCAATTTATCGTTTCGACCTGCAATCCTGGAGAATTTAAAAGAGCAACAAGAAGCAGACCCATCACTGCTTAGATACAAGTCTGAGGCCTTTGAGAACAAAGGAACAGAGTTTAGCATCTTGGAAGATGGCATTCTCCATTACAAAGGCAGACTTTGCATTCCCAATGATGAGGAGTTAAAAAGTCAGATCTTGAAAGAAGCTCATGAAGCACCATATGTAGCTCATCTGGGAGCTACAAAAATGTACCAAGATTTGAAAAAGTACTACTGGTGGCATGGAATGAAAAATGACGTTGCGAGATTCGTCAGTAAGTGTCTCACGTGTCAAAAGGTGAAGGCTGAACACCAACGACCCGCAGGTGAACTGCAAAAGATAGATATCCCAGAGTGGAAATGGGACCAGATAACAATGGACCTGGTGACAGGACTACCTAGAACTACGGGTGGACATGATGCTATATGGGTAATCGTGGATAGATTAACCAAATCATCTCACTTTTTACCCATTAAACTCAGTAGTTCTGTGGAACGACTAGCCGAATTATATGTGGCCCAGGTTGTTAGATACCATGGAGTTCCGAAGTCCATTATTTCTGATCGTGATGGCCGATTCACTTCTAAATTTTGGAGAAGCGTTCACCAAGCAATGGGAACAAAGTTGACCTTTAGTACAGCTTTCCACCCTCAAACGGATGGTCAGTCAGAAAGGACCATCCAGACTTTGGAAGATATGTTGAGAGCATGTGTACTAGATTTTAAAGGAGGATGGGATAAAAAGCTTCCTTTGATCGAATTTGCGTACAATAATAGTTACCAAACCTCTATTGGTATGGCTCCATATGAAGCTCTATATGGAAGAAGATGTAGATCACCATTACATTGGTATGAAACCCGAGAAAAGGCGTTGTCGACCACAGATTTTGTTCAAAGAACAACGGAAGATGTAAAGTTAATCCGTCAACGGATGGAAATGGCTTTCAGTCGACAAAAGAGTTATGCTGATCGACGACGGAGACCTTTAGAGTTCCAAGTAGGGGACTTAGTCTTTTTGAAGATAACACCAATGAAAGGAGTGGTAAGATTCGGAAAAAGGGGAAAACTCAGTCCAAGGTACGTTGGACCATATGAAATCTTAGAAAGAGTAGGTAACGTGGCTTACAAGTTAGCCCTACCCCCTGAAATGGCATCGGTACATAATGTATTCCATGTATCCATGCTAAAAAAGTATGTGCCTGATCCCTCGCATATACTTCAACATGAGCCTATTGAAGTGCAAGAGAACCTGTCTTATAAAGAGAAACCAGTTCAAATCTTGGCTCGAGAAGAGAAGGAATTAAGGAATAAAAAGATACCACTAGTCAAAGTTTTATGGCGTAATCAACAAGTAGAAGAAGCAACCTGGGAACGAGAAGACGAAATGAAAAGAGTCTACCCAGAATTGTTTTAGTTTTCGAGGACGAAAATTTTTAAGGAGGGTAGATTGTAATGACTAGAAAAAAAAAAGGGTTTATTAATAAAACCTAATATTTAAGTGGGTTTAATTAATAAATTTACCCTTAAAATTGTAACTTTTGTAAAATTATGATAATATGTAAATAAGCAGTATTAATTGGGTATTACATTGTGAATGTGATGTCATGATGGATATTTTTTTTATACAGATTTTATGAGTTAAATTACTCGAAAATTTGTAAATAATATCCATAAAGTGAATTTTGTATCACAATTAATCGCAAAATTGTGATACAAACAAATGAGTACTTAGAATACGAGTAAGACATAGAGTCCACTGAAACCCAACCTAGTGTAAAAGGAGGCCGACACAGTAAAAGTATACTGTTAAGTGAAAACGTAGATATGAAAAATGTTACGTTTGGCCTTCAAAAGTAGACTAAAGGCCAGTAAAATAGTTTACTCAGTCTAAGGTTACAAGTTGCACTGATTTGACCACGACAGTGTAGGAAAAATACTGAGTGGTGAAGAAATTATACAGTGTAGAATTTTTGGGCCACTAAGTGGACACCCAACAAAATTCTATTGGGCCACCAAATCACAAAAAGTGGCCCAATCACAAATTGCCATCTTGCAAGCCCATTAATTGTTGATGAGTCACCATTAGTTGTGATAAGCATGTAGTAATTTTGAATTAAGCCAAATTTTATCTCATTTCTTTCCCTCAACATCCGGCAGCCTTGGAGAGCCATTCAACAAAAAAATTTCCAAACTCAAAATCTTGCACAAATTGACCCCAACCAAATTCAAGAAGCATAGGTTAAAGGATTTCTTCAAAATTGAGGTAAAACCTAAACTTTTTTTTTAGTTTTCTTAAGGTTTTTATGGGTTAAGGAGGGATTTGATTTAAGGAGATTTTTACATGAAAAAAATGGTTAGGAAAGAGCTTCAAAGGAGTCCTTGGAAGGCTTGAAGCACAAAATTCCTATTTGGGTAAGTTTTAAACCCTTAAACTTGAATTTTTGTAATTTTTGTTTGATCTTTATTATTTCTAAAGCATGTGATCTTTATAGGCAAAGTTTGGATTAATTCCCTGAGTATGTGACTTATAGTATGATGGTATAGTCAAAATTATGGGTTGTTGATGCAAAATGGTAGTTTATGCAAAAACGGTAGTTTTGTAATTTTAAGTTAAGTTTTGCAAAAATGGTGTTTTGGCATAGAAAAGGGTTGGACAAGGGGTGAATCTGTCTATGCAGTGGCTGGATGATAGTTTTAAAATGGATTTTTACAAAAATACCCTAAGGGCTAAATTGAAAGAAAAAGCATTCCCTCGGCAGATTTGAAAAATGCCCAAAAACACCCCAAAACAGTGAGAATTTGGGAAAAGTTAAAACATGAAAGTTGTAGATCTCGATGAAACTGTTAGGTAGCGCGGGCGGTTTGTCAAAAATCTCAACCGATTGTGAGATTTTAATTTTTCAAGAATTTCTTAAAAGTGGAAAAAAATGTTAAAATGGAAAAATGTCATTTTTGAAAATGATTTAAGATATGGTACTTTGAGTAAAAATGTTTCTTATGAAAAATAGAAAATTTTGGTTTAAAGAGATAAATTTTAGGCCCGGGGGCAAAATTGTCAAAAATTTTCAGTTAGGGGATAAACTGTAAAGTTTTACAAAAATGGGGCGTAGATATGAAATAAGGAGATCCGAGCGATTAGGGTATTATTTTAAAATTAATACGTGACTATTTTCATTAAAATAACGAAATCGAGCTCGGATAGGTTAATAGACTCATGGATGGCAAAATCATCATTTTTGCCCGTATAACCTGAACCGTGTCAAATGTTTCAAAACGAGAAAAAGTATTGATAAGAAAGTTTTCCGCCCTTCGTTAGAAACGGTAGGGTAGAGTTAGATAGAAATAAGAAAAACCAGTAGTTTCTAGAGTTGTATATAGTTATGCAACTCAGTCCACTAATTAACGATCACGGTGTGTTGAAACATAGTGATTATTGGCTAATGACTTTGAAATTGGCCAACAGGATCCTAGAAGTTTAGGACGGAGCAAAATCGAGGTTGAATTACCCGACGTGTGAATCAAGTAAGTACCCATCCCACTTACAGCATGGAATCTTAAGTATAGAGTGTGACATAAGTATATGTATACATGTGTGTATAACAAGGTGTATACCTATGTGTATATTATGATATGAGCATCTTTAAGTATGTTGGTGTATACTTGTGCATATACATATACATGTGTATATATTATATGGTATACTGGTGTGTATGTTAACGTATACCTGTAAGTATAAAAGTATGTACTCATATATGCTATTTGGTACATGAATATTTATGTATGGTGTATAACATGCATTTGTCACTGCATGCATGGTATGTTAACCATAATAATTGGGCTGGTAATTGTGTCACCAGAAGTTAAGAAAGGTGTCGTACCGACTCCTGATTCAAGAGGAGTTCAAGGATATAGTATGGTCACGGTGTTACGTTGACCTAAGTGCGCAATGGTACGAACACTCGGGCCCTAGTTGAAGATAAGAAACAAAAATGATAAAGAAGGTTTATAAGAAAGCATAAATGGTTCATGCATGTTATTGAATGAGCATGTGGGTTATATGGGACTTACTGGGCGTAAGCTCATTAAGTATTTCATGCTGTAGGTATTCCTACTAGAAGGTCAGAACCAAGTCACTGATGAGCTGGCGGAGGGTGATGAGTAATGAGCAGAAAGGGGTATGGATGCCGCCACAGTTACGTTTCTGCTACTGTATATTTTAAACTTGTTTTCTTTGAACGTGCTATGTAAGAACTGAGCATATTTAGGTATATCAAAACCTCTTTTGAGAATATTTAGCAACAGTATTGGAAAAGAAAGTGTGTTATGTAAATATATGTTTCTGTTTACACCTAATGAGTTGCTAAACTTCACATGAAGGACTTGTCCCAAAAAAAAAAAATATATTCCTGAGTTTTACACCTATACGTAAGTATATATATATATATATATATATATATATATATATATATATATATAAAAGAGTCTTTCACAGCCTGGAAATAGAAGCGGGTTGTGACAAACTGAGTGTCATATGTTTCTAAAAAATAATAAATTTATTAGTTAAAAGATCCAAGCTATATATATAATAAATTTTAAGATAGTTAGACCAAAAAATAAATGTCAATAGTCTAAATAATATAAATGTATATCTTATAAGGTATTTGTATATTTTTCCTTTTTGAATTTGTAAATAAAATTTATTTTTATTTATAAATTATAATCTATGTTACAACTTATTGCGTATATTGAGCACGCCTATAATATTTCTTTTGATGAAATACGTACGAAAGAAATCTCGAATTAGTTCTAACATGTTGCACATTGATCGAATTTTCCGTGTATATCCCCAATAAAATCCCTGCATGCTCATTAGAAAAAATTTTAAAAAGTGTTGATTCATGCAATGTAATTACAGGACAACTGGACAAAGTATTTAAATTACTGCTCTCTGTAAATTTCTATATTAAGCTTTATGAGGAATTAGTTTGAGAGCATCAATTGACTTGCTTTGTTGATTATTCTTAAAAGCTAAACCAAACAACACGGTAGAAAATATAACAATTAAATCTCGATTTATTGATTATTCTTAAAAGCTAAAACCAAACAACACGGTAGAAAATATAACAATTAAATCTCGATTTGTTGATTATTCTTAAAAGCTAAACCAAACAACACGGTAGAAAATATAACAATTAAATCTCGATTTGTTGATTATTCTTAAAAGCTAAACCAAACAACACGGTAGAAAATATAACAATTAAATCTCGATTTGTTGATTATTCTTAAAAGCTAAAACCAAACAACACGGTAGAAAATATAACAATTAAATCTTGATTTGTTGATTATTCTTAAAAGCTAAAACCAAACAACACGGTAGAAAAGACAACAATTAAGTCTCGACTTGTTGACTTACTTTGTTAATTATTCCTAAAAGCTAAAACCAAACAACACGTTTGGTTTGTTGACTTGCTTTGTTCATTTGCCTTTTCCTAATTTTCTTCGAGTAATGAACACGTTTGTTAAAAAACATACAAAGTAATTCAAAAAATAAAAAGATAAACGTCCCATAATCATAATCAGTTTATTTATCAGAAAAATCTTCAAGAAATAAAAGAACAAGTTAGTATATATCTCGTTATAAATGCGCAACTCCCAAAGAAAATTCTTCTGTTCTTTTCGTGACTTTTCGTGGAAGTATTTCAATTGTCCTTTCTTAATTTGACTTTTGAGCAACAATGACAAGTCTTTTTTGCGCATGGCATAATAAATGGTTGTACTTAATTAATGTTCTCACCGGTACAATTGGTCAGTAACATACAATATGTTTGTCCAAGAAAAAAAAAAATAAGTGCAGGGGCAAGGACCCCTTTGATAGAATTCCTTTTTTCATCTTTTCAGGGATCGAATCAACGTGGCCGTAACATAGGAGAATGCCGATGTGCACCATCTGAGAGTAAGGCCTAATGGGAGGTGGAAAACTTTGGTTGGATCGACGAAATGGGTCTAGTTTAGGCTCTTTTCATTCTTTAATAGTCTCTGAAACTGTCAATATACCAAAGAAGATGTGGGTGAAGTATACCAATTAATCTCTTTTTCTTCCAAAAAAAAATGTTTATCCAATAAAGCTAGGGCTCTTAAAAATTCCAAGTTGACATTTCAAGTCTCCAGAAGTTTGATTTGATAGCTTTGATATTGATGAGACTATAAAAGTGTATATTTTTTAAAGATAAAATTATTTATTTATACTTTTATCTGTCATTAAATCTTCTAATTAATAGCATTTTTGTGTTAATAGGTTTTTTATGTCTTAGTGTATAAATGTGTTCAAAAACATGCTTTTAGCGTGTTTTATGTTTTATAATATTTTTGGTAATTTTTAGAGTCGTTTTGATGCGTTAAATATGTGTTTAGTTTGTTAATAATAAAAATCATAAAAATAGCATACAGTTATTTTATTTTAAGTCTTAATGCTTTCAATAGTGTGTTTTAAGTTTGTACATATATTCTGTTATATTTTTAGTAATTTTTAAAAATATTTTCAAGTCTTAAAAATTATATTTATGTCAAACCAAAAGACATGAAATTTTATGTATTTTAATGTAAAATAAAT
The DNA here is from genome assembly GCA_025403435.1 of Artocarpus heterophyllus. Lineage (NCBI taxonomy): Eukaryota > Viridiplantae > Streptophyta > Magnoliopsida > Rosales > Moraceae > Artocarpus > Artocarpus heterophyllus. Next base: position 24,308,446 of record CM046340.1, on the reverse strand, counting down.
ATTTGAAATATTTTGTGTGTAAAATAATTAATTTTAGTGTGTTTGTGAATTTTAGATATGAAATATTAAAAAAGAAGAAGAAGAGCAAAACAGTATCAAAATAGACAAAATCATACAACAAATGCATTAAAAAATCAAAAGAGATTTGAATTCCAAAAGTGGAAGCCATGTGTCGAGATTTTTTTGGCGCATGCATCGCACACACTGATAATCTGATACTCCTTATTTTTTTTTAGATGAAATGAGCTCGAACTCTTAAAATAGGTGCACAGTGATGAATTTAACTGACGTCCGTCTATTTGACAACCACGTGTTGTACACATAACTAACTTTGAGGGGCATTTTAATAAAATAATATATGTTTTTTACATTTTCAATAAAAAGTTAAGCTAAACTAAATGAAAACAAAATCAAAAAACAATTCAGGAAAAAAAAAAGATTTCCTACTTCAACATTTCTGGAAATAATAGAGTGGCTATTGTTGCACCAGCTATCCTATCAATTGTCTTTATAAAAAATTGCAGGTTTAGTGGGCGAGATCAAGGAAATTAAAGAGCAAAAACAAAAAGACGATGATTTTCTTCTCGCACTTGTTGCTGGAAACAGACAATTTCATCATTCCACATCTGGAGCGTGAAGAACCAGATCTTAAAATTCACGAAGAGATCTTAGCATTCACAAGAATTTCACTAAATTCAAAGATCCCGTATCCTAAAACCTGAAAACACTCCAAATAATTCTGTAAAATTAAAGAGGTCAACTTCCCAAAATTCTCTTCTCACCCATTAAAACAACCGAAAAAAAGGAAAAGAAAAAAATTACAAATCGGAAAAGAGCATTCTAGCCCAAAAGCAACCAATGCAAAGCAAAAGACTCCATTTCTGAGACACCACCACACTGTTCGAAGCTGACTCTATTTCTCCTCCTCCTCTGCTCTCCCAAGACATCTTTAAAACTCTCTCTCTCTCTTAATCTAATCCACGAAAAAAATAAAAAAAGAGCTAAATTCGAGCAATACGCCTTACAAATCCCAAGAAACAAAATCAAATTCGGGCAAAAACCATGATCCAAATGAGGCAAAAGAAGTCAAAATTCCTCTACAAAAGAAGTTTTTGCCTGTCTCAACCTACGGTAATTGGGTGGTTTTTTTTTTTTTACTTGATTTGATCGGGGTATTTCAAATTCGTTGAAAAATTTTGAAGGATATGGTGATTTAAGATCATATGTTTTTTTAGTGATTAAAGATCATATGTTTTTTTAAGGCATTGTTTAAGATTACATTAGAGAAATTGAGAAAAAAAATTCAAAACTAATCCACTGTTCATCCCCTTCTTCTCCTCCTCCTCCTCCTTTGTAACATCCGAGAAATTCTTAGTGCATTATATATACAATATTTAAGAGTTGTGAGCAATTTTATGTTACAAAGATTTTTTTTTTAAATCCAAATTTTATGACAAATATTCATGAAGAAAATATTTTATGTCATTAAGATGAAAGTTAGATGATGAATGAGGGAAATGAAAACTAGAAGTTAAACTGTCGAAAAATCTATTTTATAACAGATTTTACAATGGAAATATAGTATATGAATTATACTGAATAAAATAATGCATTAAGGAATTGTACTAAACAAAAGTATAGACAATCATGAAAGAATGTGATAGCTAGTGGAATGTTGTAGAAAGGATGCTGACAGTATAAAAAACTTTTACACAATATAAATTTGGATTGCAAAAGCCAAACAAAAAACTTTTCTTCTTTAAAAGTAGAAAATTCTAAAGCCTTCTTAATAATTTCATGGCCTTAAATGGGGAAGAAAACTAGAACCTTTTATTTACAATTTTGCCGCTAGAAGGACCTATAAATGGCCATACACTAAGTGAAATTTAAAACTTTACTTGCTCCACTTTTTCTCGCCGAATCCTCCATTTTAAAACCCTAATTCTCCATATAGTTTGTCAAGCTCCAGCTACTAATTATCCTTAAAATCAAGTCACATCATTCTAGATAAGGTTTCAAAAAGTTTTAAGGTAAAAACCCTAACTTACAGTAAGTATGTTTTATTGAATTCCAAGTTTTAATTGTGGCTTTTTATTGGCTATATTTTGAGGATGGTTAAAGTATGTTTAGAATCTATTTTTCATTGAGAATAAGAGGTTTATGATCATTAAAAGGATACAAGTATTTTGAAAACTTTTGAATACAAACATCAAGTAAAATTATGTATTGATTAGTCATGCATACCAAGTGTTTGATAAATGTTATGGACTATGGTATGAAAAAAAAATTATGTAGCATGACTAGTTTGTGTTTCATGTGTTTAAAGATATACCAAAAAGGTTGAAAACAGTTCTATATAAATGAAAAAAGTGAATCTGTCGTAGATTTTGTTACAATAGAATCTTCGACAAAAACCAAAATGGAAGCTAGAATAGTCTTCAAAAGTGGTTGTAAGCTACGTCAAGTAAAGAAGATGTTATAAATGATATTATAGGCTGTGTATAAGATGACAAACTTAAAAGATCAAACTTGAAACATAAATAAGGACAAGTAAGCGTAATGTATTAAATCGTTGCACTGCAACAAAAAGTAGAATAGATTTTAAAGATTTATATTTTTGAGGTGATTAAATGTTGAATTCACTTTTGAGCTTAACATGAGATCTATTGAAAAAGAGAAAACGAACAATTTTCATGAAGAAAGTTTTCTTGGATTCCAATCGGATCAAATAGAAAAGGAAGGTTTTCAATTCTACCCGTTTTGAAAAGTGGCTAAAAATCCTTCAAGAGGTTTGGTTTTAGAAAAAGTTAAAATACAAAAGTTGTAGATCTCATCGAAACTGATAGGGTTTGTAAAATGAGATTTTAGTCAATTTTACATGGATTTTGACAAGAATTTTACGAAATTAATTACGATGTTTTCGGTACGATTTCAAAACTAAGCTTCGAGTTCTTTGAAAAGCTTAAACCTCCTTAAACAAGAAATATTTTGCACAATGTTAAGTATAAAACCGTATGACAGGACACATGATTCAATAATAGTTAGTCTAAGTTATGAAATATAGAAACAAATCGAGGATAAAAATTTGTACTAACAATCAAGTATCGCTCTAATAGAGCCAACTCATAAAAGGAAAGGATTAAGTTGGAAGTGCTAGAACGGAATCTAAGTAAGTCTCGAATCTCACTTATCGCATGAAGAAAATGATTTTCAAATACTATATGTATGTTTACACTTTTGAAGTATTGCTCTGACCACACTTATAGTGTAAGGATATGATTTTTAATGCTTGAAGTTTGATTGAAACATGTTTGCATTTGTTATGCTTATCAAGAAAAGATGAATATTTGATATACTATTAAGTTAAATGTTAAATCATGACATGAATCATGTTCACTAACATTACATGGTTGGTAATCTGAACATGTGAGAAAAGACAAAGAAGTGTCGTACCGGCCTCCTTGATGTGAGTATTCAAAGTTAAAGTTTAAGCATCCAAACCTAAGGAGTAAATCAAGAAAGTGTAGATCCTTGCTTGAGGGCAAGATTAAGTTAAGTTAAGTAGAATTAAGTTATGACTATGTTGTTTAATAGTCTTATGTATTCGGTACGTACACTTGGGCACAAAATTCAAAATAATTAAAGTAAAAATAAAGTTCATAATATATCATAAACAGAATCATGCATAGCATCTTTTATTATATACTTTATGAGAAATATTTATGTTAAAAGTTTTACGATAAAAGTTAATTGAGAAACATTTATAAAAATGTTATATGAGAAAGGTTTTATGATAAGGTTATACGGCAAACTATTTAATGAAGAATGTTTTACATAAAACATTTTACGAAAAACGTTGTATAAAGAATGTTTATGAGAAGGTTTTACAAGAATGATTTTATGGAAACGATTTATAAGAAATGATTTATGAAATTATTTTTGATGAACATTTTATTAAAATTATTTTATGAGAAAAAGTTTTATAAAAAATGTGTTATGAGATAATGTTTTATGTCAAAATGTTTTATAGTAAAGGTTTTAAGAGAAATACTTAATGAAAAAACATTTTATGAGAATGATTTACGATAAAGGTCTTATGAGAAACATTTTATTGGAAAACATTTTATGAAAATGTTTTATGAAAGATGTTTCAAAAAAAAAATTTACAAAAAGTGTTTTACGAGATATGTTTGAGCTTACTGAGTGAAAGCTCATTAAAGTTCATTCTTGCTAATAAGAGGCAATGTAGAAGGACATTATGAATGTCCAATGAGCTTGGCAAGGCGGTAGAATGAATACGAAGATTAGGTTATGGATACTGATATAATTATATTCCATTGTATTGAAGAACTTTGTAATTATCAAGTACATATAAATGCTTTGGAATTATGATTCTATTAAAGTTGATGATGCATCAAAAGTTACAACAGTTTAAAGTATGATTTTAAGAAAAAAATTTTGCTCCACGTTTTCTTATTAGTAAGTAAGATTAAGACTAATAAATGAAGTTTAAGTGAAGTAACTGCTCAAGAAGCTGGGTTGTCACATTCTTCTTCTTCTTCTTCTTCTTATATGAAATAACCCACCATCACTACTACTACTTCTTCTTCTTCTTCTTCTTCTAACCCACCATCACCCAACACCAAGCCGGTCCACCATCTCTATCTCTCTTTCTTCACCACATTAGTGAAAAGTATAAGGATTATGTTCAAAAAGAAATTAAAAAAAAAATTGCATATTGTCATTTGGTGATTTGGTTAAAAAGGTGATTTTAATGTTGCAAGTTTGAATCAGTGGGGTAGAAGAAAGAGTTTTATTTTTCTTTATATTTATTTTTGAAGGGAATTCTATGATAAGACCTTTTTAAAAGGTATTATCTATAAGATCCATATTTTTAAGTCATTAGATTTAATCCAAGGGCTTAAAACATTCAACTTCATTTAATAATAATAGTCTCCCTTTACACAATCAAAATTAAAACTAAAATTAAAATTAAAATTACAAAAATTAGTGAATTAACATCAAAGAAAAAAATGAACAAAAGATAAGCCCATGAAGGCTTATGGGTTTGACAAGAGCTCGACCAAGGTGACCTAAAACAAAGAAGGACCTTCTCGTGACAGACCTTGGCAACCCAGGCAAGAGAGTGACGAACACCTCCTTAGTGAAAATAAAGTTTGAATTAATTTATGCCACTACAAAATAACTGCAGAGAATGCCATTCCACATCAGCATATTATATTTTATAATACCAAGTGTAAAGGTATCCGGTCGGTATCTGACTATCGGCAGCACCACCGTTGCTGAAATACTTTATCCAGCATCTACCGTGGTCACCATTGGTATCTAAACAGTCACCGACTGGTAACTACAACAATCGGCAACACGGCCATAGGGATCCGCCAAAAACTGCTATTTCTTGTGGCTGCAGATTAAAAAAATTACTCTAAAAAAAATAGTTCAGAACAATTAGAAAACACACAAAAGCACAAAAATTGTAGTAGATCGTATCAGAAAAAAATCATTCCTAGGAATATAAAGAAAAACAAAAAAAGAAAACATAAATTAGAAAAGCATCAAAATGTTGTCCTTAGTGCGGTAGTTGCAATGGAAGGATCAGAGATGAATTTGCTCTACTTACATGCGCAAGGAGAACAACAAAAAAAATCAATTGTAGCACGGAGATCTGAATACAAAGCCATCATGATGTGTGACTCTAATCTGCCTTGAACGCAAGGAAGCCACAACCACTAGGGACGTTCAATAGGTCTAGTCGATGTGACGGGCTCTGATCCGATGAGGTAAAAAAGTGTGAGGCTACTACATCAAACAAAGGTGGAGATGCGATGGACCAGCCAGCATTGTTTGCTATCGGCATTTGTAGCATTAGTGTGAACACTGAGAGAAAAAAAGGTGGCTAGAGGAAGGAGAGAAGAAAGAGAGGGCAAAGTAAGGGAGAGAGAAAAAACCCTAATATGAAAATAAGGATACATTTATCTTTTTAGTTTGGTTTTTATTTTGCCATATGGCATTCTAACAAATAGTTTTGTTGGGTGTGGCACAAATCAATCCACATCCAAAAAGTGACATCTAGCATAATTATCTCATTTTTGAAACACTATAAGATATTGCATTGATTTTTTTTTAAATAATAAAATACCAATATGAGTTTTTTCCTAAACACAAGGTTCTAAAATGATAAAAACCTATCTTTATTAATATCTAAAATGATAATAACCTATCTTTATTAATATGAATATTGTGTACATTTCTCAAGATCGACTCTTAATCAAGTTATCAAAGCAAGTATTTGGCTCTCACTCCACCTGATCAATTGTTAACTTTGATCATAGAATGGGTAGCCGACAGAAGTCTCCCTTTCTTTCATTTTTCTTCTCTTCTATCCTCCTTTCAACTTTTGCCAATTTAATTTTAGGAAATAAGAGAGAAACATCTCTCTGGGATAGAATTTATTCCTACACGTTCTTTCCTTTCTTTTGCTTTGTAGTTTTTGTATTTTCACAATGTATAAAAATATATGTCCATTTAAATTCTATTAATCTCTGGTGCTGACAAGTTTGATATGCCAAAAATAAAACTCTCAAATCAAATATACTATTATGTGACTGTTACAATGGAAATCTCTAGAGACCTCACAGGGCTAGTTGGCTTTTTTTTTTTTTTTTGTTAAGAAGATTGACGTATAAACACTTAAGTTAATTAATCCCAATTGAAAACGGGAAAAAAATTATTACAAATTATAAGTACACTATTTTGTGCCTTAAAAAATACACTTTTTATAATTTGTTGCTTACTAATTAAATAATTATTAATCTATTTATTAATTTAAATTGTAAAATATATTTATTAATTTATTAATTTTTATTTCACGAGAATATTAGGTTTTTATTTTAATGAATCGTATATTTTCCTTAATTTGAGAAAGCCCCAAAATTAAAAACTAAGAGAATAGGTGGCACACAATGATTGGAAGTCAAGTGGGATGGAATAATGCCCGCTCATCGGTCAGAAGACGTTAGAATTTAGGGGTATTTTAGTCATTTGATCATAAGGTTTCAATTAGTCATTGAAGCGAGTATAAATGTATAGATGAGAGTTATTTTCATTAGTTCTATTTTTTTGTTAGCAAAAATGATATGTGCTTCATTTGATAAAGTTTTTGATCAAATTTTCCCTTCTTTCCTTACTTGATTCTTGAGTATTTTGTGCTTTAATTATGTTTTTAGGTTTTTTAGGTGTTCTATTTTCATTAGTTCTTTTTTTTTGTTAGCAAAATTGATATGTGCTTTATTTGATAAAGTTTTTTATCAAATTTTCCCTTCTTTCCTTACTTGATTCTTTAGTATTTTGTGTTTTAATTATGTTTGTAGGTTTTTTAGGTGTTCTAGAGACAAAGAACTTTGAAAAGTAAAATGATCACTTTGGAGGAGTTTCGAGCACCTAGGCTTGAGAAAACAGGTGCGACTGTGCTCCAATGCATAAAGCCAGGCTAGATACTTGAGCATAGAGTGCCTAGGTGGTAGGGCAAGAAATTTTCGAGTGCCTAGGTGCCAACTTTTGGGCGCCTGGGCGCTATGTCATGAGAAATTAGAGTTTTAGCTTCCAAATTGGCCCTGAAGTTTTGCTTTTTTACCCTAACTTGGAGAGCCTATAAATAGATGAGTTTAGGGTTGAAACACACATCTTTGTATCAATTTTTCTCAGTCTTAGGAGAGAAAAAAGGAGAAATGAGAGAGAAGCTCTAGTGGTGCCTCAAGGAGAAATAATTAAATTCAAACCTTTAAATTGTGTTTGGTTTTATTGTGCCTTAGTTTTTTTTAATACTGATAACTAATTAATTAGAACCAATCCTCTTTATGAATGACCCTTTCTCATCATTATACTCAATAACAACAATATTCTCAACAAGATTTAATTTAGTGCTTTTTGCAAGGCCTACCAAAAAGCAATAAGTCTTCTAAGAGATTCAAGAAAGAGTGGTCTATTTGAAATCTTCTCAAGGGAAAAAACAACACTAGGTACTAGATCAAAGTAGGATCTGGGTATTGTGTGAATCAGAAAGGGATAGATTTCATGAGTGTGTACTGTTCCATTAGTGAATAAAGTTCTTGATGTTTTGTTCCAATTTTTGTTCTTTTTTTCTTTTTAGTGGTCTATGCTAGGATTGATTTTCTTGATTGAGTTTTCTTTGGTATTTCGTGGTTAACTTTCATAGGTGACATAAAAGCTCTAGTTATGGCAATGACAATGGCGAAATACGACATAGAAAAATTCAATAGTAAAAACAATTTTGGTCTCTGCCGATTGAAGGTAAGGGCTCTTCTTGTTCATCAAGGTCGTAACAAATCATTACTTAACTTGTATAATGACTGAGAAAATCCTAGACTTAAATAATGTAATTTACATATTTAAGTCAAGGATTTTCCTAGAAAATATAATGTGTGAATTTTGTGATTTAAGGATTTATGGAATTCATAAAACTATTTCAAAATTCTATAAGAAAATATGTAAGATAAAATTGCTAGTTTTCGTGATTTAATAATGTGGTTGATAATTTCTACCGCAATTAAAGACAAAAGAAATTTCAATTTGTAGATAACTTGAGGACATAAATTATAAAATTTTAAAGTACAATACAGTGTTAGAGAAGCACTCTAACACAGTATAAACCTATAGTTGCCTATTAGTCAGAAAATGGAGTTATGCAAATGTATTTTCAATAAAAAAATGCTATTAGAGTTCGAGAATTGACACTATCAAGGATGGGTCAATACCGAGAAAGAGTACCAAAAAATATAAGTTTTAGGTTTATGCAATCTAGGAATGATTTTTAAATGAAAAACAATTTGATTTTACTATTTGGTTTAAAGTTATGAAACTTTATCTACATTCCATAATTCATGGGATTGTGTGGGTAAAGTGGTGGGACAAACAAATAAAGTCATTACATAAATAGTCAAAAGCATGGTCTAGGTAACGTTCAAAGAATGGCATGCATTTAATGTAATTTTTCTTCCTTTTTCCCATGAAATGGCGCCAACAATTAAAGGGAAATAAATAAGTTTTGTTCCAACTTTAGTATCCTTGAAACACTTTAAGCATGGTTTAGGAATTAAGTAAAAAGTTATCTAATTAAGTATTTGTATAAGTTTATTTTCTTCCATTTTCTCCACAACACTACTCTATTTTCTCTCTTCTTTTTTTCCATTCTTTCATAGAAAGAAATGAATTTCCTTTCTCTATTTCTCTCCAATTTATCTCCCACCTACTAGAAATTACTAGCCAAAAAATTAAAGCTAAGGAGGAGACTTTGGAGGCATCCTTTTAGAGTAGATCTTCAAAAATAAATATTTAAACCTATTTTTTTTTAAGTTAAGCAAATGATTTACGGTTTTATTTAAAGAATTCTTGGCATGTAATAATTTCTATTTATGCTTATGTTGTGGTTTTTGTGAGTTTTTATTTATGTAGCTTGGTATTTTGCATGATGGGTATGAAAGATCTAGATCTAAGTGTTCTTTTATGTTTTAGAAAGGGTTTTCACTCTCTTTTAACTTTAAAATGGAAACTTTAAAGATCAGTTATAATGTATTTTTAAGACTTGCAAATTTTTGAGTTATAACAATATGAGCAAATTTGTGTAAGAAATTGGGATCTCAACTTGAAATGACATTTCAAACGTTTTTGTTTACCTGTCTCACTTAGTGTCACTAGAAAGTGTTGCAACACCTATGTACAACACCTTTGTACAATATAAGTAGTGCAAATTTTAAAATTGCTCCGCTTTTAAATTTTAAAATTTAAGTAATTATTTTATTGTCTCCAAAGGCTGTCACAAAGCTGTAGTGCTATCTGTGGTCATTATAGAACTATTTTTGTCATGTGTCGCAAAGGTGTTGCAACATATTTATACAACATCAGTTGTATAAACATTAAAAATTCATAGTTTTATTGCCTCCCCATACTGTCACGACAACTATGGAGCAGCCTGTGGCCATTCTGGAAATGTTTCTACTAAGTGTTGCAGGAAGTGTTGTAACACTTTGTATGACACCTATGATACAGCTTGTGTTTTTTTTTTTTTTTTTTGAGAAAAACAACATGCGAAGTGTTTGAATTACTATTTTTGTAAAACATGAAAGTTTTTAGTCTCAACAAGAGATGGAGCTTCATGAAGAAAATACTTGAAAATTCAACTTTTAAGATGGACTTTTAAATGGAGTCATAAAAACAGTTTAATAGGTCAAGTTTACAAAACTATCCTTCATATACAATTTACGGTGGTTTTAAGAGAACAAATTTAAAACGATTGACGGAAACTGATAAGTTAAACCACGACTTTACAACACTGATTACGAGTCTAACTCCTGTACCAACTCAAGAGCCATGTTTAGAGCAAAGTTTTGATTGTTTAGTATTTAGAATGCCATACACATGTGTAGCTATTAGTGGACATTATTTAACTACCAGCCTAATATTGATAATAGATAGATAAGATAATTAATTCGTTAATTAAGTTATCAACTTTAGCGTGGTTAATAAAGGTAATTATGGAAAAGTAAATTATAAGGATTAAATCAATAAATCCTTATGATAAATACGGTAATGATATGATCCTTTAAACAAAAGAAAATATGTGCTAGGGAAGGATTTAACTCCTTTACTATTGTGTTACATATAGAAGCATAAGCTAAGCTAACGTTATATTTTAATAGGCATCCTCTTTTAGAATCTAGGGTATAGGATAGGGAATTTTGATGAGTTAGTGATTTCTACTACTAGAAATTAGGTAATTAGGAATCCCACCTATAGTAGGACTAGTTTAAAATAAAAATGTTTTGCAGATTTTATAGAAAATTATGAATACATGTTTATGTCTATGTGATACCATGTCATACTGCTTAAATGTTAACAAGCAAGTGAAACGTAAAAATTAAATTAAGTTGAGTATTATACCAACTACTCGAGCTACAGGGAGGCTTATGTTATAGTAAAGATAATTTAGATAAAGTGTTGTTAGGGACCTTGGAAACCATAATTTACCGATAATCACATGCGGTACAAATACTTGGGCCCATAAGTTCATAAGACACGATCATAAGCATAACCATCTCATGCACATTTTATTATATACATTCTCAAATGTTTTGCGAGCTATAGTTCTTATTTGCTGAGTGAAAGTTCATCAAAGTATGTTTATGTTATTAGTAAACAACCTATTCAATAAGATTTGATTGATGATGGTATAACATTGGATGATCGTGGAGATTGGGAGTGGATACTGCTCATAATTTATTCCACCCTAGTTTTAGTCACTTTTTAATTAAGTATATCTAGTACTGTTTAACTATGTATGTATATCTCAGAGACTAAGATTGTAACTGGACAGGCTTAGTCCACACAACTACAAGACTATTATATTAATACTTTATGATATAATATTTGTTGCAATGAAGTAAAATGGTTTAAGTAAAGTTAATTGTTAAAAAAAATGTTCCACACATTTAAGTAATCCTAATAAAAGTAAGTAGTTAAGTAACGGCCACGTAGGTAGGATCGTTATAGTTAATATCGGAGTTGATATCTTGCCATCCTACTCTATATCGTCACACGCCTACCCTACCATTGTCTAAGTAAGTTAGTATTTATATAAGCTGTTAAGTTAAAATTTAATGTTAAATTTTAATGTGATAATAGAGTACGACTGCACCTATTGAAACATGTCGAGTAGGTGGAGATAGGAAAATGACAGTAACCTTTAAGGATTTGGCTATAGGCATTTTCTACAAACACCTTCAGCTCTATGGTCTCATGCATTGGATCCACAACATTGAGATAGCTTTCAATTCTTGTCACATCGGTGCATGCCTATAGGTCCTGTTAGCTAGCACGCATTTGTGAGGCGCTACCCTAGCATGGTTCAGTAGGTTAGGTGAGGAGCACCAACCCCAAGACTAGCATACCATGAAGATACAACTTTAGGAAGAGTTTGGACCTCTACCTCTTATAATGATGCTTGAGCAGCCAAGGGATCCATGAATTTGGGCAAGCATGTAGCATAGGTGTTTTGCATCGCTCCAAGTTATCTGGGACTCATATTAGAGGAAGTCCATGACTCACTGCTTACCAACACCCTTGAGAGACTATGATGCCATAGTTCCCACTAGATGCTTACTTTGGAGAGATATAGACCTACTCCAAAGAGTACTTTCAGACAACATCAAAGAGTTGGTGCTCCACCTAGAACATTATAGGAGCATTGACCACTTTATGGCCGAGCTAATATATCAAGAGGGTGAGCGAGATAGGATTTGGGCTCGTGATTTAGGCCAACACTGCAATAGCCACACCCAGTAGAAGGAGGAGGCTGCAGCAGAATATGCTACTAAGGAACGGCAACGTCGAGCCAGTTCCATGTTACCAGTCTGAAGATGATGATGAGCATGACGAGCCAGTACCAGAGCACTTTATTCTAGTCAATGATGGCAAGTTTACAGAGGAAGAGGGTCCTTCTGAGGACGATAAGTTTCTTGAGAGCAAGTCTGATGTCGAGTCAAGGATATCTTTCGATTGATAGGGACCATCACTTTTTAGCTTGCCTTTTGTACACGACTATCTTTTGATGTACCATGAGAAATGATAAACCATTATCACCAGACCTTATTTTTCCTTTTGATGTATTACGGGAAGTGTTACTTCACTCCCAGCAGATGTTATTATACAACAGATATATGTATATGATACTATAGGAAGTGATACACACTCCCAATAGCTATGTTAAAGGTTTATATATTTGTCTGATATTATGTATGCAATTATTATGATTCTATGTGTCTCTTATATAATGTGATTTATGTTTGATTAATAATTTCAACTTGTGTAAAATAGAATGAATTTTTCTATGCAGGAGAAACTTAAAATTTACGTGATTTCCTTCATTTAATGATAAGACCATGGTAGACCCCTGCGTAAGCTGCTCGTGATCAAATTTTTGGCTCAAATCCTTGAAATGAGGCAACAATTGTAAGATTAGAAACAAGAGATGAATACACTACATGAATAGCTGGCATGACGAAACCCCTGACCTCTAGTTGGAGGAGTGCCAGCTTAGGGAAATCTGCTTACATCGAAAAATCAAGGAGCACCAGAGTGCAACTTGGAACTACCACTTACTTCGATTGGCCCAAGGATAGCTGAGGAGCCAAATGCACAGCTAGTAGCAAAAATAGGTTGGAATGCTATCTTGGAGAAATTTTAATGCATAAAGGCAGCAGAGTTTGACGGCTCCACAAACCCTATAGAGGCTGACAACTAGCTAATTGATGTTCAAGTGGTCCTAAACTTTATGAGATTGAACGATCTTATGTGCTTAAAAAGGAAGCCCGTCGCTAGTGGCAAATAGTGGAGGCAAAGAGAGACGTCAGTATAATGACTTGGTAAGATTTCATTAATGAGTTCAAAGAAATGTACTTCAATTTGGACAATATGGTAGCCTAAGAGGATGAGTTCAATAATTTTGGCCAGGGAAATCTATTTGTGGTAGATGCGGTACAGAAATTTTAGTAGTTAGCTTGTCTCTACCCATACATGGTGAGCGACGAGAGGAAGGAAATAAGAAGAATGATGAAAATGTTCAGATTTAATCTTGCTGTAGTTGATTAGCAATGGAGACAAATTACCTAAGTCTATAAATGATTATATTCAACAAGCAATCTGCGCTGATTACTAGGCAACTCAAAACAAGGAAGAAAGGGCTAAGTCTTTCAAGGCCAAAAAAGAGAAAAAGGCTAAAGGGAAGCAAAACCAAAAATCTCATAAGAAAGGTCAGGGCAACAATTCATGTGAAGGTAACAAGCAACAAGGTTAGAATATTAACAACAAGAAGAAGGGGAAACATATTGTTAGACATGTATGCCCTAAGGAGTAGAAATGTAATAAGTTTTTTGGAGACATTTTTATCAATAAAGAATTTATTCATTATTTATACATCAAATCTTGTCCTCTTTACGTTCATATTTGTTGAATGTATGTTAAGCAAATAATAGTCTGAGACTATCGGTCTAAACCTTAAGAATTGGGCATATGATGGATGGATTATATGGAAGACACGATTCTTAAGGTGATGGTCTAAATCATACGATCTGCAATCGAGGGAATAAAGTTGGGCACTTTATTCATGCAAAGATTGTTATGTTGTCTATGTCCCTTTTGGGAGATGGTTTGTCTTGACCATCGGAGGTGGACTCCGTCAATAGAAACATTGGCACGTTGTCATAAGTGACGATGTGTTGGATCGGGACATAAAGTGAATTAATTTAGATTAATAATTTTGTCTCGATAAATCGATTAACTTTAGAAAATCATTTGTGTTGTATCTTAATCCTAAGATGAATAGTGGGCCCGTTGTTTTGGCTTGTATCTTTTGATGTACCAAAGGGTGACACAGTGGAATGCATGCCGGTACGTTGGAGGCATGACTCTTGATAGCGTAGAGCTGTTATTCATAGATATGGAATCCATAGCTCCTCTTTAGGAGTAATGATATCCTCTTATATGCGTTATCCTGTAATTGAAAAAATAGAGCGCTCAACCATTTAGATACATAGGTGTAACCGAATGATATACTGTCATTGGATAGTAAGTTTTCTGATCGTGAGATAATGGAACGTAAGATAAAAATAATCGAGAAGGTAAGATAGAACTTGTCCTTAAGCCGATTATGGATTATCATATGGGGATACGATACACTATGATATGTCATGGTGACTTAGCTATACGAGCTTCATAATTCTATGTAGTTCGAGAGTACAGCTCCAAGCTTTTAGTGGAGTAGCGTTGGAGTTGATAATTATAAAATGTATATCTAAGATATTGGGTTTCATAATTATCAGAAGCATGAACTATATAGATCCATTTGGTCCCCTTTGCTAGCTCACAACATCCTGTAACGACATGTCGTGCTTTTCCAATAATTGATGACTTATGTCAGATTTGTTAGATTGGTTGAAATTTGGAAGAATCAAATAATTCATGTCTGTTTACCGGTTGAATTAATTTTATGACAAAAATGATTCAAGATAAACTTGTTGAATTATTGGGATTGGATAATTCTTGTCTGTTTATCGGTTGATTTAATTTTAGATAACTTAGATCAAGATAAACTTGTAGAATTATTGGGAATTGATTTATTTTCTTAGAGATTATCTAGATAAAGTTGTTTTGATCAGATAACTTCTCTATTGGGTTATTTGAATTAAAACTGAGACTTTATCCTATAGAATCTTGGGTGGAAAATAAAAGATTTGCGAGATGTTTTATTCGGTAGTTTGGCCTACCGATGAACGTGTTTGGCCTGCCGATAGGGCTTGTTCGGCCTGCCGATCAAGTGGTTCAGCCTGCCGATCAGCGAAGGATAAGATCACATGTTTCCACGTGGATCGATATTGATCCGAATTTGATTCTGATATGAATTTTGAGAGCTAATTTGATGAGGACTAACATAGGACCAACCTCTATAAATAGGGAGTGATTCTCACAAGTTACTTAGATCAATTGAGAGATTAAAAGAGATACTCTGCTAGTGAGAATCTGAAAACTCCCTAAGAGCTTTTGTTCACAAATCACGAACACTTCCTTTGGGTTCTCTCGATTGGTTGGAAGGAGAGTCATCTAGTGGAAGAGCCGTACGTGTGAGCCCACACTCACTCCGTTCGTGGATAGAGAATAGTAAATAAGACCAATTGGTTGAGGCTCTTCTAGAATGTTACTTCTCTTCATGTTTTACAAGGGTTCTTCGGCACACAAAGGTTAGTAAGATCTGGTTAATTTATGCATATAGCATATCAAACTTGTATTTTGGAAAATACTCTAATGTAAAATTTTTAAAATTCTACTGCGTATTATTTTTCCAACAATTGGTATCAGAGACATGGTTTTTACATAAATTTACGAGTCTGTGATCATATTATATGCATAAATTTTGTGATCTTAATCTCTCCTATGCTTGAATTTAATTTTATAGAGAGTTGGCACTCTAGGTTTCTATATAATTTTATGTTATCATGGATTATATGGTGAATGTTTATTAATTAATTATGGTTGATTAAATTGTTATTTAATTATTTATTAATTAATTTATGCCAGTTATGGTTCCTTAGAGATTAGAATATGTATCTAGTTTTGCATGTAATTAGATGGCGGACTATCATCTCCGTCTAGGAATTGTTATTTAATTTTAAATATATAAGAATTTTGTAATTAAATAATTATTCGGAGAAGATAGATCTAGAAGAATGATGATAGGCACTCCAAGGTATTTCCCGAGTCTCTAATTTTATGTTTTTGAATTGTTGTAAAATAAAATTGATGAATTGCATTAAAAATTGTATTTTCTGGAATGGAGATTTCTGCTCGGTTGGCATGCCGAACCTCATAGTTCGGTAGGCTGATGGTCGCAGATCGGCAAGCCAGACTTGTGGTTTGGTAGGCCGTCAGTGGGGCATAAATCAGGTGGCTATGGGGGCAGGCCAAACTTCCAATTTAGCAAGCTAAACTTTCATGAATCGGCAGGCCGATCTTCTTGATCGGTAGGCTGATGGAGCATGACAGGTAGGTCGATCACCCAGATCGGCCTACCGACCGAGAGTTAGAAAATTTCCAAAAAAGGTGTAGTTTTTTTTCCAATGCAGTTTTAATTTTATTTTTGGGACAATTCTAAGAAACATTAAATTTGGATATGACTAGAAATATGAAGTATTCGATTCATACGAGATTGAAAACTTGAAGATGGGTATTACATGAAGAAGGATACAGCTTGAGGATTCAAGGATGAAGAATCAATAATATGTCTCGATTATTCTCTTGTAATCTTAGTTTTCTATTCTCTAAGGTGGAGCCATAATATTACGGTTATTATTATTATTTTGCTTGTAGGTTTGCTTGATTGCTTTGCTTGTCTGCATTATAATACGATTTGCCATGTATATTGATAACATGTAATATAGAATAGGGAGTGCCGCTCATATTAAAATTGTTCATGCATATTCTGAAAATAAAACCTTGATTTCAAAAGATTGAGTGGGAGAAGGTTTTCGAAGAGATAACCTAAGGCCTCCATCGTTGGTCCATAGGCAGAGCATGGTGATCCCGACCCCTAAGAAGGGATTTCTATCATGTACCAGATTGGATCTCTAAGAGGATAAGGTATTTTAGCATGGTTTATGGTTGTACACCCCTAGGTGGTGATTATAAATCATGGATAAAATATTGAAATGATGGTTATACACTCACGTTAATTTTATTATTAACCTCCCCTAGGAGCTCTGTTAATAAAATTAATGGCCAAAGAAACGATTATTAATATATGCTGGATCATATGGGTCCTAGATGGCATATATTAATCAGGAGGGGATCTGTGTTCCTGATTGAATTTGGCATGACTCCCCTAGGAGCTTGTTGAATTTTGAGTTGGGAATTTTCATTATAAGGTTGTGATATTTTCAAAGTTTTGACAGATAAACACATTTGTATGATTTTTACATGATTGTGTTATCTTACTAAATTATTATTATATGTTTGTTTATGTTTGGTATATGATTCTTTATTGTAGATTAAAAAATGTCTAAAAACGCTTTATCATTGATACTTGACAAAAACCTATTAACAGGTGAGAACTATAACGATTGGAAACGGAACCTGAATATTGTCCTGTCCTTTGAGAAACAAAAATATGTACTGACAACCCCTTGTCCTCCTTAGCCTACACAAGACTCAACTAATGAGCAATTCCAAGCATTTGATCGCTGGAAATATGCTAATGATCAGGCCCGCTGCTATGTTATGGCTAGCAGAACAATGTGTTATAGGCTCAACATCAGGATTATGAGACTACAAAGTAGATCTTGGATAATCTTGAAGATATGTTTGGAGGCCAAGCCATAACAAAGCGGCAAGGGGCACTTTGGAAACTTCTAAACTATAGACAGAGGCCGGGGACATCTGTAAAGGAGCATATGATGTTGGTCATGGGTTACTTTGCTGAGGCTCAAACCAATGGAGCCGACTTCAATGCTAAAACTCAGATGACTATGGTCTTTGAGAGTCTATCAAAGGAATTTATTCCATTTAGAGCTACATTTAATTTAAGCAATAGACGGGATATGACCTTGACAAAACTGATGAAATAGTTACAAAAATTCAAACTGCTGATCAGGGAGTCTCCTATGGGTGGTGAGGCCAACATAGTAGTTACTTCTGGTTCCAATCCTAACTCTAGGAATGGAAAGAAGCAACGGGCCAAGAACGGGAAGTCTTCTATTCTTGCTAGCACCAAGAGCAAGAAGAAGAAGAAGAAGAACCCAAAGAAGCTTAAATGCTTCTTCTGTGGAAAGGTCGGACATATCAAGAAGCATTGCAAGGACTTCCTTTCCAAAGGAGGTAGGTGTGATCTTCTATATTTAGAAACTTGTTTTGTTGAGGAATCTAGTGACATTTGGGTCATAGATTTCGGTGCAAATAATCATGTTTGTGTTTCTCTACAAGGGTTCAAAGAAACGAGAAGTCTGCTGCATGAGGACTTCATGCTTCAGATGGGCGATGGATCCTTGGTCTCAGCGAAAACAGTGGGGATGTCCATCTTTATTTTGATAATTATAGGAATTTGTTTTGCAAGATTGTTTTTATGTTCCTAAATTTAAAAGGAATTTAATTTCTATAGCTTGTTTATTTAAAGACTCCTACTTGGTTTCTTTTAATGATAAAGTGGTGATTCATATAAATAAATCTTTTATCTGTTCTGGATGGATGCAAAATAATCTATATTTTATCAAACCTAAGATGGACTTATTACTTAATGCTGAGATGAATGATAATAACTCTAAAAGACTTAAAACTTCTCACTCTAATAAGACTTATCTTTGGCATTTGCACCTTGGTCATATTAACCTGAATAGGATTCAAAGGATGGTAAGGGATGGACCTTTAAGTCACTTAAGGGTGGAATCTATACCTCAATGTGAATCTTGTTTGGAGGGTAAAATGACCAAAAGACTATTTAGGTTTAAGGGCAATAGGGCCGAAGGAGTTCTAGAACTTGTGCATAGTGATGTTTGCGGACCGATGAACATCTGGGCACGAGGAGGGTATGAGTACTTTGACACTTTTATTGACGATTACTCAAGATATGGGTATGTGTAACTGATGCACCACAAAAGTGAAACTTTTGACAAGTTCAGGGAGTTTTGAGCTGAAGTGGAAAAGCGATTGGGTAGACCCATAAAAGCACTTTGATCAGATCGAGGTAG
The DNA here is from genome assembly GCA_025403435.1 of Artocarpus heterophyllus. Classification (NCBI taxonomy): domain Eukaryota; kingdom Viridiplantae; phylum Streptophyta; class Magnoliopsida; order Rosales; family Moraceae; genus Artocarpus; species Artocarpus heterophyllus. Next base: position 24,289,124 of record CM046340.1, on the reverse strand, counting down.
GGAATACCTTTCTGATGAATTCTTGAAACACTTATTAGAGAATGAGATTTTATCCTATTTGACTACGCCGAGCACTCCGCAGTAGAATGGCGTAGCAGAGAGAAGAAATAGGACTTTGTTGGACATGATTTGGTCCATGATGAGTTATTCATCATTGCCTTTATCCTTTTGGGGATATGGACTACAAACTGCATGTTATCTTTTGAACAATGTGCCTTCAAAATCAGTCCCTAAAACTCCTCATGAGTTATGGAAGGGAAGGAAGACATCCTTAAACCATATTCGCATATGGGGATGTCCGGCTCATGTCCTGTTTAAGGATCCAAATAAGTTGGAAGCACGTTCGAAAGTTTGCGTGTTTGTAGGATATCCAAAAGGGACTAAAGGGGGTTATTTCTATAACCTAAAGGAAAATAAAGTCGTGGTTTCAACTAATGCAACTTTCCTTGAGGAGAGTTACATGGATGACTTTAAAACTCGAAGTAAAGTGGTGCTTGAGGAGTTAAGGAGTGATCCGATGACTCTAGAGGTTCCAAATGAAACCATTCCGATCGGTGTAGAAAAACCAAACAAACTTGAATAATAACCTCAGAGGCTACGGCGTAGTGGGAGGATCAGGCGTAAACTTGAGAGGTATATGTTCAATGGGGAGGTCTTTTTGGCTGAACTGGATGAACATGACAGGGATCCTTATACTTACGCAGAAGCTATGGAGGATGTTGATTCAAAACTCTGGACAGAGACCATGAACATTGAGATGAAGTCTATGGAGACTAATCAGGTCTAGGAGCTTGGGATCTTCCCGAAGGGGTAAAACCCATAGGGTGTAAGTGGATCTACAAGAGGAAAAGAAGAGTGGATGGAAAGATGGAAACCTTTAAGGCTAGACTGGTAGCTAAGGGTTATACGCAAAAGGAAGGAATCGATTATGAGGAAACCTTTTCGCCTGTAGCCATGCTTAAGTCCATCTGAATTCTCTTGTCCATAGCTGTCGCTCTCGACTATGAGAATTGGCAGATGGATGTCAAGACGGCTTTTCTAAATGGCTATCTTGATGATTCCATTTATATGGAACAACCAGACGGGTTCAAAGTCACAGGTCAAGAGGATAAGGTTTGTAAGCTGCTGAAGTCAATTTATGGACTTAAGCAGGCTTCTCATTCTTGGAACATAAGATTTGATTAGGTGATCAAGACTTATGGGTTCTCATAAAATGTGGATGAGCCATGTGTTTATAAACACATTAAGGATAGGAACGTAGTTTTTCTACTGCTCTATGTAGATGACATTCTGCTGATTGGCAATGACGTTGGGGCATTGTCATTGGTCAAATTATGGTTGACCAAGTAGTTTGACATAAAGGACTTAGGGGAGGCTAATTTTGTTCTCAGTATCCAGATCTTTCAAGATAGGAAGAACAAAATGATAGCTTTGTCCCAGACTGGCTACATAGATAAAATTCTCAGGAGGTTTGCAATGTAGGATTCCAAAAAAGGTGGGCAACCATCTAGGTTTGGAATTACTCTTTCTAAGAATGACTCTCCAAAGTCTTATGAAGAAAGAGAATACATGGAGAAGGTGCCTTATGCTTCGGTAGTAGATAGTCTCATGTATGCCATGCTTTGCACATGACCGAATATTAGTTATGCGGTCAGGATTGTAAGTCGATTTCAGGCGGATCCAGGACTGAACCATTGGGTTGCGGTAAAGCATATTTTCAAGTACCTGAGAAGGACTCGAGGTATATGCTTGTATATTCGAGTGAGGACCTGACTCCTCTAGGATATAATGACTCAAATTTTCAATCTTGTCTGGATTCTAGGAAATCGACTTTGGGTTTTGTCTTTACCTTGGGCGGCAGTGCCATTAGTTGGAGAAGTGCTAAGTAAGATTACACTTCGGATTCAACAATGGAGGCCAAGTACAATGTTATCTTAGGAATGAATTTCTTGGGGAAGTACAATGCCGTTATCAACTGTCAAGACTAGAAGGTTACATCTAAGCCTGTTGAGGAGGAAGAATTTATTTACACTTGGGTGTCTCAAAAGCTACCACTGTAGATGATATCTGCAATGAAAGCAAGTAGGATGTTGGCTTCTGAATGCATTGGATACCTAGCCAATCTGGTGGATAAGACTAAGGAAACTAAGATAGGATCAGAGGATGTTCCAATAGCTTTGTGGAAGTCTTTCTTAAAGAGTTACAAGGGTTACCTCTAGAATAAGAGATTTCATTCAAGATAAAGCTAATACCCAGATTAGCACTAGTTTCTAAAGCGTCGTACTTGATGGTCCCAACAAAACTCAAGGAACTTTAGCCACAGCTGTAAGAGCTACTAGATAAGGGTTTTATCCACCAAGTTATTCACCATGGAGAGTGCCAGCTTTTTTGGTTAAGAAATAAGATAATACACTAAGGATGTGCATCGACTATCGAGAGCTGAACAAGATTATGATCAAGAATAAGTATCCACTACCATAGATTGACGATCTATATTTCATGAAGATTGACTTATATTCAAGATATCACCAGCTCTGGATTAAGGAAGGAGATGGGCCAAACGTAGCTTTTAGGATGCGCTATAGACACTACGAGTTCCTTGTGATACCATTTGGTCTGACAACACTCCAGCAACATTTATGGATCTAATGAACAGAGTATTTAAGGAATATTTGGACAAGTTTATCATTATCTTTATAACGACATTCTGGTTTACTCCAAGATAAATGAAGAACATAAGGAGCACCTAAGGATTATCATGTAGATCTTGATGGAGAATCAGTTGTATGTCAAATTCTCAAAATGTGAATTTTGGGTAGAAAAGGTACAATTTTTAGGACTTGTGGTATACAATGAAGGAGTTTTAGTATATCCCTCTAGGATCGAACTAGTAAGTAAGTGTCCAGCTCCAAAAAACATGATGAAAATATGGTTTTCTTAATTTAGCAGGGCATCACAAACACTTTGTCAAAGGATTCTCAAAGCTAGCAGCACCACTCAAGGCTTTCACACGGAAAGAAAAGAAGTACGAATGGACCCAGAAGTTTGAAGAGAGCTTCCAAGAGCTAAAAAGAAGGTTTAGCAATGCTCTAGTGCTAACAATTCTAGACAAAGAATAAGCGAACTTCATGATCTACAACAACGCCTCTAAGATGGGATTAGGCGTTGTTCTTATGCAAGGTGGATAGGTGGTCACATAGCATCACGACAAGATCACGAGGAGAACTACCCGACGCACGATTTGAAGCTTGTAGAAGTGGTTTTCGTACTAAAGATATGACAACATTATTTGTATAAAGCCAAATGTGAGATTTACATAGATCACCAAGCCTCAAGTACATCTTCATGCAAAAGGAATTAAACATGAGGCAGCAAAGATAGTAAGATTTGGTGAAGGATTATGACTATGAGATCCTTTATCATCTGGGAAAGGCAAACAACGTAGCTGATATGCTTAGTTAGAACTCATCAGTCACATTAGTGGCAATCAGTTTTCTGCCTCAACCTTTATAGAAGGATATTAATGACCTTGGGTTTGAGATGATTTAATGGAAGTTATCATCTTTGATTCTTTAATCCATCATCCTTGAGCATATGAAGGGCTGTTAGGAACTGGACCCTACTTTTATTAAGTTAAGAGAGGAAGTCCTTAAAAGGAAGGAAACAGAATTTAGCCTTTTAGTGGATGGTATACTCCACCATGAAGGTAGGATATGCATTCCAGATGATGAAGAAATAAGGAAACAGATCTTTTCTAAAGCACACGAGACACCTTATTCTATTCATCTAGTAGTAGTTAAGATGTATAAGGATCTGAAAGAGAGTTTTTGGTGGGCCAGAATTAAGAAGGATGTTACAGAATTCATGTCAAAATGTCTTACCTTTAAATAGTTAAGGTGGAACATCAGTGTCCAATAGGAGAATTACAGAAGATTGACATCCTAGAGTGGAAATAGGATCGAATAACGTTGGATTTTATGGTTAGATTGCCTAGATCATCTGATGACAATGATGTGATTTGGGTAATCGTTCATCGACTGACCAAGTCCATTCATTTTTTATCCATCAAACTCAGCTGTTTTGTTAAGCTATTGGTCGAGTTGTATGTGTCTAAGATAGTAATGTTGCATAAATTTCTATAGTCCATCATTGCTGATCGAGATGGTCATTTCATGTTGAGATTTTGGAAGAATGTACAACAAGTAATAGGCTCCAAGCTAAACTTTAGCACAACATTTCACTCGCAAACTGATGGTCAATTGGAAAGGACCATTCATACCTACGAGGATATGTTGAGGGCATGTGTCATGGATTTCAAGGGAATTTGGAAAAGGAAGTTACCCTGGATAGATTTTTCCTACAATAATAGTTACCATGCATCAATAGGCATGGCACCTTTTGAAGCACTTTATAGAAGTGTAGATCCTGACTCATTAGCATGAACCTAGGGAGAAGCATTTGCTGACCACTAATTTTATCAATAGGACCATTGAGGATGTAAGATGAATCAGAGAAAGACTTGAGACAGCTCATAGTTGTTAGAAAAGTTATGCAAACAATCGCCCAAACCACTAGAGTTTCAAGTGGGAGACTCAGTTTCCTCAAAGTCGCGCCAATGAAAGGAGTGATAAGGTTCAATAAGAGAAGGAAACTCAGTCCTAGAAATATTGGGCCTTTGAAGATCTTGGAGAGGATTGATAAGGTCTCTTATAGATTAGCAAAGCTGCCAAAATTGGCTATGTGCACACTATCTTTCACAGATCAACGTTGAAGGAATATGTGCCAGACCCGTCGCACTCCACCAATAGCCAGTTGAGGTATGTGCGGACTCGGCCTATGAAGAGAACTAGTCCAAGTTTTGGCTCATGAGGAGAAAGCCCTAAGGAACAAGGTGAATCCTCAAGTTATAGTTCTATGGTGAAATTATGACTTTGAGGAAGCTACCTGGGAACGTGAAAAAGGCATGAAGAACAACTACCTCGAGCTGTTCTAATTTTTGGGATGAAAATTCTCAAGAGGGTAGATTTTTATGGTCGAGAAAATTCTAGAATTAAATAATATAATTTACATATTTATGTCAAAGATTTTCTTGAAAAATATCTTGTATGAATTTTTGTGATTTAAGGATTTATGAAATTGATATAAATATTCCAAAGTATTATAAGAAAATATTTGTTAAATTTATTAAATTTCATGATTTTATAATTCGGTTGATAATTTCTATTGCGATTTAATACAGAAAAAAATTTTAGAATATAAAATTTTAAAGTGCTATATAGTGTTAGAGAAACAATCTAATGTAAAATAAATTATTAGTTACCTATTAGTAAGAAATTGGAGTTATGCGAATGGCATTTTCGGTGAAAAACGCTATTGGATTTCGGGAATCGACATTGTCAAGGATAGGTCAATAGCAAGAAAGAGTACCAAAAAAATCAATTTTATGTTTATGTGGTCGAGGAAGATTTTTAAATTAAAAATAATTTAATTTTACTATGTGGTTTAAAGTTTACCGGTAATAGCTTATTCCGATATTAGCCTTAGACTGTGTTAAGCAAACCCAAATGAACTAAAATTCTCCACATAGCCAGTTAGTTTTCCCCAGCTAGATGAACTTTTATCTGAATTCTATAGTTCATGAGATTGTGTGGGTAAAGTGGTAGGACAAATAAACAAAGTCGTGACATAAATAACTAAAAGTATGGTCTAGGTAAGGTTTAAAGAATGGTGTGCATTTAATGCAATATTTCTTCCTTTTTCCCATAAAATGGCGCCCACAATTAGAGGGAGGATAGTCAAATTTTGTTCCAACTTTAGTATCCTTGAAATACTTTAAGCATGGTTTAGGAATAAGATAAAAAATTAGCTAAAATTAAGTATTTGTGTATAAATAGGTCTTTGCTCATCAGGAGTTCATTTTCTTCTATTTTCTTCACAACTCTAGCTTATTTTCTCTCTTCCATGTTCCATTCTTTTATAGAAAGAAACCAGTTTCTTTTTCTCCATTTCTCTCAAATTTCGCTCCACTACTACACAAAGACACTTCCACGTTGCTTAAAAGCTATTGACGTTGGTCAAGATACCAACATCTATATGAGAAACGTCGTAAATACCCACCTTTTCCTATCGTTCTAAAAGAGATGTGAAAAGCTATAGACGTCTAACTTCCGCTAGAAGCCACGTGAAATATCTTCGACGTCCATTGTTTATTAAATGACATGAAAAGTAACCAAAAAAAAAATTAAACAAAAAAAATCAATTGTTCCTCACCGACCAATTGACAACGCACATTTTTTTTCCTGCAACGCTCAAACCCAAATTTGAAACAGAGAAAAAAAAATCACAATTATTAAACCAAAAACAAAATCAAGATGTAAAAGCTAATGGAAACATCAAACCAAACGCATAACAAATTCTTTATAGTACTCAAACAAGTTAAAACAATTAAGAAGAAGAAGATCAACGCTCCCTCTGTCCTTGTCGTGGATCAACCTCCAATCGTGAAAGCCAAACAAACAGCTTTCAATCTCTTAAACCCAGACGGAGGAAATGTAAATTTAAACAATTATGAGCCCGACCAAGAATACAAATAGAAGCTAATAAATAAACCAAAATCCAAACCCAAATAGGTAATCATTTACAATACTTGAACCAAAAAATAAAGAAATACCTCCCAGCAACAACTTAGAAACATAACCCAAAAAAAAAAGAACCATTCTGGGCTTGCCACACCTCTGCAGATCTAGGCTCGCGCCGCTAGCAAAAGAGCCCAGTTTGGTCCATCGAAGACCACCCCCGTCGTGCCACATCCCTTAGCCATGGATCGTTGCCGCGCCGTTGGCGAAACTCTAGCCCTTGCGCCATCCACTGCAATGGATCTCCCTTGACGAAGAAAAGAATTTAAGAGGATAAGGTGGAGATTTTTTTTTTTATTTTTTTGGGTTGAAAACAAAAAAAAATAATCCAGATTTGGCATTTTTTTCATTTTTGTAAAGGATTATAAGTGCTTTTTTACCATGCTGGAGATATAGAAGAAGTTTGACTGCTCATACAGAGAAAGAAAGGACCCAAGGGACTTTGGGAATTGGAAAAATGGCAGCAGCGTGAAAGTAAAGATATATTGCATAAAGAAAAGCATGAAACTCTGGTAGCGGAGGAAAAGAAGGAAAAGTTCATGGAAAACGTAAAGGTTTTATTTTATTTTTTAATAATAAGAAAATATAAATGTTTGAAATTCAAATTTTAAACTGATTATTTTTAGAACAAAAAAATACTTTTGACATTGTTCAGTGCCTGACCAACGTTAAAGCCCTTTTTCGTTGCATTTATAGAGTGTTTGATATGATAGTTAGAATTATTGATTAGACTGTAGTATGTGGGCTTTACATTGTAGTAACTTTTTTCATTTACTATAGTATGTGAGAGCTTTACACTGTTCTTAACTGAAAAGTTGGTTGAACCAACTTTGCTAAACATGCTTAAACATTGATTGTTTAAAAACCAACATTAAATATGTTCCACGTCGATCAAACGCACTGACTGATGTAGAAGGGGCGACATCATTTCCTTCTTCTGTTGTAGTGCACTCACTAGAAATTACTAGCCAAAAATTTAAAACTAAGGAGAAGACTTTGGAGGCACCTTTCTTGAGTGCATCTTCAAGGATAAATATCTAAACCTCTTTTTTTCTTAAAAAAAAAAAAGTTAAGCAAATGATTTATGGTTGTATTTTAAGTATTGTTGGCATGTCATAATTTCTATTTATGGTTATGTTGTAATTTTTGTGAGTTTTTATTTATGTATAGGGTATTTGGCAACCATAGTTAGAACCATAAAAATAGTTACCAAATACTGTAAAGCTCTCATATGCTATAGTAAAAACCAAAAAATTATTATAGTATAAAGCCCTTACATACTACATTGTTTTGAACTAAAAAAATGGTTCCAAATACACTTGCCAAACACCCTAGTTGTTTGGTATTTTGCATGATGACTACAAAAAGAGTCTAGATCTAAGTATTGTTTATGTTTTAGAAAGGGTTTTCACTCTGTTTAACTTTAACATGGAAACTTTAAATTCTCGGCGAAACAAAGAAATGTCGTGAAGAAAATGCTTGAAAATTTTTCTTTTAAGATGGACTTTTAAATGTAATTATCAAATAGTATAATCGATAAAATTTACAAAACTATCCTTCATATACAATTTATGGTGGTTTTACAAGTTAGCAAATTTAAACCCATTGAAAGAAACCAATAAGTTAGACCACGACTTTACAACACCGATTACAGGTCCAACGGCTGTACTAACTCAAAAACCATGTTCAAAGCAAAGTTTTAATCATTTAATAATTAGAATTGTATAGACGCGTTTAACTATTGGTGGGCCTTATTTAACTAGGAGCCCAACATTGATAATAAGTAGATAAAATTATTAATTGGCTAATTAAGTTATCAACTTTAGCACGGTTAGTAAAGGCAATTAAGCAAAATTGAATTATAAGGATTAAATCTATAAATTCTTATAATAAATATGTCAATGTTACAATCCTTCAAACAAAGGTAAATATATGCTAGGAAAGGATTTAATTCCTTTACTATTATGTCAAGTATAGAAGTATAAACTGAGCTAACGTTATACTCTTAATAGGTATCCTGTTTCAGAATCTAAGGGTAGAGGATAGAGAATTCTGGCGAGGTAGTTATTTCTAGTGTTGGAAATCAGGTAATTAGGAATCTTGCCTATAGTATGAATAGTTTAAAATAAAATGTTCTATATGTTTTATGGAAAATCATGAATACATGTTTATGTTTATGTGATTCCATTTCATACTGCATAAACGTTAACAAGCTAGTGAAATCTAAAGATTAAGTTAAGTTTAGTATCATACCTACCTCTCGAACTAGGGGAGGCTTATATTATAGTAAAAATAATTTAGATTATGTGTTGTTAGGGGTCTTAAACCCTAACTTCCTAATGATCGTGCACAATCGATTCGATTGTTGGGGCCCATAAGTTTATAAGACACAATCATAAGTAAGCATAACCAGTTCATGAATATTTTATTATACATATTCAGAAATATTTTGTGAGTTATAGTTTCTATTTGTTGAGCAAAAGCTCATCCAAGTATATTTGTGCTGTAGGTAAAGAACCAGTTTAGTAAGATTTGATGGATGATGGTACAACGTAGGGTAGTTTTAAAGATGGGGAGTAGATATCGCACATAGTTTATTCCGCACTTGTTTTTGTAAATTAAGACTTTTTAATTTAGTATGTCTAGTACCATTTAAAATATATATGTATATTTTGGAGACCAAGGTTGTAATTACACATCCTTAGTCCACATAGCTACGAGACTATTATGTTAATACTTTATGATAGAATATTTGTGGCGACACTCTAAAACGGTATAAGTAAAGTTAATCGATAAAAAAAAAGTTTCGTAAATTTAAAAGTAATCTTAATAAAAGTATGTTTAAGAAGTTAAGTAGTAGCCACGTAGATAGGGTCATTGCAACTTGCTTAGACTTGATTTCTTAATTTTAATCTTACTTATTAGTAAGAAAAATAATAGGTAATTTTTTTTTAAAAAAAATGTACTTAAAATTGTTATGACTTTTGTTGCAACATAAGTACTAAACTTGACTTTATAATCATTCAAAACATTTCTTAAATCTCATTAAGTCAACATTTACCTTCTTAAAACTTTTTAAATCATCTTTTCAATGTAGCAAAAAACTTCTTTTAGTACAATAAAGTTGACTATAGTAGTATCCATAGCTCAACCATCATATTTGTCTCACCGCAATACCCACCTCATTAACCAATCATACTAGTTTCTTGTAGTACTACCTATATCTAACAAAACATAAGCCTTCTTCATAAAACTTTCTAGTAAAACATCTCTCTGTAACATTTCTCATGAAGCATCTTTCTCGAAATATTTCTCGAAAAACATCTTTCTTAGAACATTTTTCATAAAACATTTCTCTTAAAGTGTTTCTCATAAATATTACTCATAAAAATCCTTCTTAATAGGAATGCAAGCAATATCATAATGCATGATTCTACTTATACTCGACTATAAATGTTTTATCATTACTCTTATCTTCCTTGGACTATTAACCCAAGTGTATGTACCCAAAGCGCATGAGCATTGAACACCGAAGTCGTAACATAAATTATCATGATGCTACCCTTGGGTCAGAAGGCTGGTACGACACTTTCTTATCTTAACTTGAAGGTTAGATTACCGATCTTATTGTCATAGTGAACTTTTTACATGACATAACTTAATGTCTAAAACAATAAACATAGACATAACTTAATGTCTAAAACAATAAACATAGCACATGAAAAACATATTACAAATCATGACTTGGGCTTTAAAACTTTATGCATAATAAATGCTAACATATTTCCAGCATATTCAACGTTCTCACTTTATCCTTTTTCCTTTTATAAGTTGGCTTTATGTCCTATTCAAACGGCACACGACTATTAGAAATTATCTGAGTTTACACTATTGGTTTATTTCTATACTGCTTAACGTGAACGTCCCACTGTCAAATTTTACGTCTTACCTGATGGTTTCATTACTTAAAGTGATATGGAACATTTTTCGTCTAAGAGCGTTTCACTAATTCGAAGGGTTCGAGGTCCGTTTTAGTTTGACACAACTTTATGGTCATAGGCCAAAACACAAAATCTTGACCTTTTTGCCCCCGAAACCAAAAATAACCATGTTATACTAAAACGTCCAGTTTTTTGCAAGGATTAAAACTTACAAAACTCCTTGATCAAACTCAAACAATTTCAAAATTTTTTTTTTATTTCTGTAATCCCCCCCTTACGGACGTCACAGATATCGTTATATTCATACATTACATACTTAATTATTTAATCATTTAAATAAACATTAAGTACAAAACTTATATGATACTTTAATTGTAAACTTAGTTAAGGAAAACATAACCAAGATCCATACATACATTTTTTTTAACAACATTCATTAATTTAATCCATAATTTAATTTCACTTTACTTTTGAATATAAACTTGCTTAAATAAAAATAAATACACCAAATTACAAAATCATCTCACATTAATCATCACATCATTTAAAAGCTTCTTGCTCCCACAGTTCAGTAGAACAAACTTGGGACTTCGGCAGGCCGAATATGATCGGCAGGACGGAATTCCTCAACCTGCAGGCCGGCAGAGGCTCTACAAATTAGGGCTTGAAAACTTTCAAAGTTTGGCAAGCCGAAGACACGATCGGCTGGCCGAACATTCCACCATCGGCATGCCGACCAATGAAGTTCGGCAGGTCGACAGAACCAAATCATTAGAAAAATTATTTTTTCTTTTAAAAACAAAAAATTCAACTTTTCATAAAATATGCAAAAGATCAAAATTCTTAAAATAATGAAATAAAATATAAAAACATAGTTCTTGTATTCATAAAAACTTTTCATAAAAATATATGTCCAAAATATAAAACTTGACTTAAATCTTATAAACTCTCCTTGGCGTTCTTTCGGTTACAATTCATCGTATTTTGCACACACGCCATTCCATATCCTCCGCCTAGTCCATGACTTTCTTACCCTTATCTGCAACATGACATGAACTCGAATAAGCTAAAGCTTAGTAAGTACATATAAATCTCACAATTTTTTTTTTAAAAAAACATATCTTAACATCATCATCTTCATCATATCATAATAGTGCATTAAACATACTTTTATAGAAACATATCTTTCATTACATTGACCATATTAAAACTTATTCCATTTTATCTTAAGGGCCCAAGTGTTGCACCATAAACATCATTGTAGGCACGCCATCATGAAAGGAAAAGGGTAGCTAATCCTAAACCAAACATGACATCATAACATATCATATCATAATATTGGTGTGCAATACTTATTAGGTGATACATATATACATAACTTTCATGCTTTGAAATTTGCCATAATCAAACATGCATAACTTTAAATCATGAAAATCTTTCGTAAGAAATCCTTTAAGGAAATCATCATAAAAACATTATAAATATCATCATGAACATAGCATCAAACCCTTTTAAAACACATCATGTTGCAGGTGAGAATGTATTTACCTTAAAAGCTAGCTTACTTAACCTTATATGAACTGGTGACGATGCCGCGGTCTCGAAGTGCTTGTTCCTTTGTGTGTTCATGCCATTTATCCATTTAAAAATACAATAAAAGTAATACTTATCATAAAATAAAACATCCATTCTTATACCATCACATATACATTCATTTTACTATAAACATAATTCATAACCATATTTGTCAAAACATAAAATTATCATCACATACACTTCACTGACCTATATGGAATAAAAACTTAAAAACTTAACAGTCACACATATTTTTGGCACCATACTTGACAAGGATAAAATCAACACATAAACATGTTATCATGATTTTCTTTAATCATAAAAATTACATTAAGCATGTAAAAAAAACAAACCATACATTTTAAACATAAATTCAGCCAACATTAGTAAGGCAGTGAGTAACCTTTTAAACACATTTTTCTAATAATTAAAACACATATTTTTAATTTTAAAATTCATACAAACATCTTATTATCATGTATATCAATATCATAAAATTATTTCCTCGTCAATAAAATCATTTAAACATATAAAACATTACATAAAATGAAAGTAAAAAATTAACATTGTTAAAACAGTTTTCTTGACCTAATCTCAATAAAAATTACATAACACATAATTCACCCATCAAAACAGTACCAAACTTTGCAGTCTATAATATAACATTTACATGAACATCATATTAAAAACTCATAGCAAAATACAATACCTAGACAAAGATACTACAGACGAATTGAGGAGGAAGTATGCTTTTTCAGAATTACCAAAAAATGAGTTCTTACCCTAAGAATTTCTTCTCAAAATCCTTGAATTCAACCAACGAAAATATCAATTTTTCTTTCAATTACTTGCAGAGATTTTTTGAGAGAGAGAAGGAATAGAATTCGTGGAGAAGAGTAGAAGAAGAGATGAATAAGAAACGTCTCAGAATGAATAGGAGGAAAGGCGTGAGAGGAAGAGAGAGATGAGGAAAAAGAATGTTAAACAAATTTTAACGTAATGTTAATGAGCATAACGTAAAAAGAAAGGAGAGACAAAACTCTTCATTAAGTCAGAATTTTCTGATTAAATGATGTGTAATTGGCATGGAGAATGGACAGCAAAGAGGGAAAGTCAAACAAATCATCTCACCACTTACCATCTTTTGCCCTCTAAAAATAGGAAACCACTTAAAACAAAACCAATCAATGCAAAGTCAAACATTTTATTTCCTTAAATGAGGAAATTAATCCATAAATATGCCAATTAATCACCAAATTAACGTAATTATCTCAGCCATAAATTTAGAGAGATTTCTGTTGACTGCTCGTCAGCTGTCATCGGCCTGCCGACTCACCTCTTCGGCCTGTCGGTTTCACCAAGTTCGGCCTGCCGATGGTTTCCATCGGCCTACCGATCTTTGGCAAACTTTTCGGCCTGTCGAACCTGAAAGTCCGGCAAGCCGAACTGTCCTTAAAATACATACTTTAATACATTCAAATCATTATTGCATCATAATTAATCATACATTAAAATTAACATGAACACTTGAGCACAACGAATCCATGCGGTCGTCACCGGTCATAAGACTTGAAATAATGAGTTAGTAACATAAAATCATGAATCATTAAAAATTTCTTAGCATCGTTACTAACTTAACATGATCCGTTACATAAAAATATGTGGGTGTTACAATTCTCCCCACCTTATAAAAGTTTCATCCTCGAAACTTAGAATAACTATGGATACATAGATCTCATGCCATCTTCACGTTCCCATGTAGCTTCTTCAGCTTGATGATTTCGCCATAAAACCTTGACCAATGGAATTTCTTTATTCCTCAAGGTCTTGGTTTTCCAATTGAGTATCTCTGTTGGCTTTTCTTCATAACTCAAATCTTCTCATATCTCAATCACTTGCAGCTCAATCACATACGTAGGGTCCGGGATATACTTCTTGAGCATAGAGACATGAAACACATCATGCATTGCGGACATTTCTGAAGGCAACTTCAACTAATAAGCTACTTTGCCTATCCGTTTAACAAGTTCATAAGGACCGATAAATCTTGGACTTAACTTGCCTTTCTTCCCAAATCTCATAACTCCTTTCATTGGTGCAACTTTCAAAAATACAGATTCGCCCACAGCGAACTCTAAGGGTGGTCTTCTCTTTTCAGCATAACTCTTTTGACGGCTTTGTGCGGTCTTTACTCTTCTTCTTATCAACTTTATCATCTCAGAAGTTTTGTTAACAAAATCAGTTCTTTTAGCGTCAACGCTTTTCATCAACTTCTTCTCACCAGCTTCGTGCCAACATATAGGCGACCTGTATTTTCGTCCATACAGTGCTTCATAAGGTGCCATCCTAATTGTCGCCTGAAAGCTGTTGTTGTAAGCAAACTCTGCTAATAACAACATTTTACGCTAGCTGGTCTTAAAATCGAGAGAATAAGCCCGTAGCATATCCTCTAAAATGAAGTTCATCCTCTCCGTTTGGCCGTCTGTTTGAGGATGAAAAGTTGTACTGAAATGTAGCCTGGTTCCCGTTGCAATCTGTACACTCTTCCAAAACTTAGACGTGAACCTGCCATCACGATCTTAGATGATTGACTTGGGAATCCCATGAAGTCACACAATCTCCTTAACATAAAGTTCTGCTAACCGTTCCATAGAGTAAGTGATGTTGATGGGAATGAAATGCACCGTCTTAGTCAGTCGATCCACAACTGCCCAAATTGCATCATAACCGTTCATAATTCTGGGCAAACCGGTAATGAAATCCATTGCTATACCTCCCATTTCCATTCTGGTATTTTGATAGACTACAGTTCACCACTAGGTCTCTGGTGTTCAGCCTTTTCTTATTGACATGTCATACATTTCTTCGTATACAAGGCAACATCACGTTTCATTCCAAACCACCAAAAGTTACCCTTTAGATCATTATACATCTTTGTTGCACCTGGATAAATAGAGTAAGGAGTATCATGAATTTCTGCCAAGATCTTTTCCCTTAAGTCATCAACATTGGGAACACATAAGCGGTCCTTTAGGTACAGAGTTTCGTCATCTGCAATACGAAACTCTTGACATTTTCCTTCTTTCATTTCCTGCTTAATCCTTACAAGGCTTACATCGTCATCTTGTTTTTCTCTGAATTTCATCATACATTGTCGGAGTAAGAGAGAGCGTTGAGAGTTGTCCTGCTATAAGTTCCAAACTGAAGTCTAAATTTTTCCTTCTTAGAGGTGGAGACATTGCTTGCATTGACATCAACGTAGCAACTGACTTCCTACTTAGAGTATCAGCCACTCAGTTAGCTTTTCCAGGATGATAAAGGATTTCACAATCGTAATCCTTCACCAACTCTAGCCATCTTCGTTGTCTCATGTTCAGGTCTCTTTATGTGAAGAAGTACTTCAGACTTTGATGATCAGTGAAGATCTTGCATTGGACCCCATATAAATAATGCCTCCATATCTTTAATGCAAAAACGACTACTGCTAACACGAGGTCATGAGTAAGATAGTTCTTTTCATTATCCTTTAGTTGTCTTGAAGCACAAGCAATCACCCTTTCATTTTGCATTAAAACAGCTCAGAGGCCCATCTTGGATGCATCACTAGAAATTACAAATCCATCATTCCCTTCCGGTATAGCCAATACTGGAGCTATCATTAGCCTCTTCTTCAATTCTTGAAAACTCTTCTCACATGCATCTGTCCATTCATGCTTCTTTCCTTTGCGAGTCAGATTCGTGAATGGAACTGCTATCTTGGAAAAGTCTTCTACAAATCTCTGATAATATCCTGCTAGACCCAAGAAGCTCCTTATTTCACTTGCATTCGTCGGTTGCTTCCAGTTGAGAACAACCTTTACTTTAGCAGAGTCAACCATAATCCCTTCCTTTGAAATAATACGCCCCAAGAAAGACACTTTATCAAGCCAAATCTCGCATTTGGAAAACTTTGCATACAGCTGGTGTCTTCTTAAAGTCTCCAGCACAATCCTTAAATGCTTCACATGTTCTTCTTGATTCTTTTAATAGAAAAGAATATCATCGATAAATACAACAACAAATTTATCCAGGAAATCCTTGAATACCTGGTTCATCACATCCATAAAAGCCGCCGGTGCATTCGTCAGACCGAAGGGCATAACCACAAATTCATAGTGACCATACCTCGACCTGAAGGCAGTTTTTGGAATATCTCCTTCTTTAATCTTTAGCTGGTGATATCCCAATTGTAGATCAATCTTTGAAAACACATATGCACCTTTGAGCTGATCAAACAAATCATCAATTCAAGGCAACGGGTACTTGTTCTAGATTGTCAGCTTGTTCAGCTCTCTGTAGTCAATGCAGAGTCTCATAGTGCCATCCTTCTTCTTTACAAACAAGACTGAAGCTCCCCAAGGTGAGTGACTCGGCCTGATGAATCCTTTGTCAAGTAGCTCTTCTAATTGCGTGTGAAGCTCCTTTAACTCTATCGGGGCCATTTTGTAAGGCGCTTTTGAGATCAGATCGGTGCCAGAGCGAGCTCAATCTCGAATTTGACTTCTCTTTCTGGCTGTAGACTTGTCAGATCATCCGAAAACACATCTACATATTCATGAACTACAGGTACATCCTCAATTCTTATCTTTTCTTCTTGGCTTTTGTATACAATATTTGCCAGATAGCCCATGCAACCACTTGCTCATAACTTCCATGCTTTCATTGCGGATAAGAACATGTTGGGTTTCTTTTTGGACTCGCCAACATAAACGAACTTTTGATCACCTTCAGGATGGAAGATCACCTTTTGTTTTCGGCATTCAATGGAAGCATTATACTTGCTCAGGAAATTCATCCCAAGAATCATATCGTAATCATGCATGTCGATCACAATGAGGTCGATGAAAAGTTCCCTATCAGAAATCCATAGGGGTACTGTATGCAGACAGTGCATAGATAATATCAGTTCCCCAGAGAGTAGTGTCGTAGTGAATCCCTATCTCATAAGCTCTAATTGAACTTCTAACTTTTTAGCAAATGGCATAGCTACAAAAGAATCTGTAGCAACCGTATCAAAGAGAACATAAGCATCATTAGATAATCTTGTTATCTGACCTATGACCACATTGGAGGCTTCAGCAGCCACTTGTTCTTTCGTCGTGGCATATATGTGGGCATTCGTTGGTGGGGCTTCAAGTCTTCCTTGACTGATTAGTGGCCCTTCAAGGGAAGCTTGCATTTGATGAAGTTGGGCTTGAGGAGGAGCTCTCAGAGGGGCATTGGCATTCATCAAGTTAGGGCAATTCTTGACAAAGTGATCTTCACGCCCACAAATAAAACATTGGTTTGTTCCCAAGCGACATTCCCCTGGATGTTTCTTTCCACATTTAGCACATGGTTGAAACCGCCTGTTATTGTTGTTGTGCTGACCATCTTTATACCTCTTGTTATCTTGGCCCTGTTGATTTTGAGGATTGCCCTTCCTCTTGTTATTCCTCCAGTTTTGGTTGCTATTGTTGCTACTGTTGTTGTTATTGTTGTTGTTCCTGTGTGGAGGGCGGTTCTGGTTGTTTGCATTGTTGGCTTGTTAGCCAGACTGAGGCTGGTTCCTTCTTAGTTTGGACAAGTGGAATTTCACACGCTGGGCTCTCGTGACAACCTACTCTTGAGTCCTAGGTGGACTTGCCCCATCAATGATAGCACTTATTCCATTTTATCTTAAGGGCCCAAGTGTTGCACCATAAACATCATTGTAGTTGCGCCGTCATGAAAGGAGAAGGGTAGCTAATCCTGAACCAAACATGACATCATAACATACCATATCATAACATTGGTGTGCAACACTTATTAGGTGATACATATATACATAACTTTCATGCTTTGAAATTTTCCATAATCAAACATGCATAACTTTAAATCATGAAAATCTTTTGTAAGAAATCCTTTAAGGAAATCATCATAAAAACATTATAAATAGCATTATGAACATAACATCAAACCCTTTTAAAACACATCATGTTGCAAGTGAGAATGCACTTACCTTAAAAGCTAGCTTACTTAACCTTATATGAACTGGTGACAACGCCGCGGTCTCGAAATGCTTATTCCTTTGTGTGTTCATGCCATTTATCCATTTAAAAATACATTAAAATTAATACTTACCATAAAATAAAACATCCATTTTGATACCATCACATATACATTCATTTTATTATAAACATAATTCATAACCATATTTGTCAAAACATAAAATTATCATCACATACACTTCACTGACCTACAAGGAATAAAAACTTAAAAACTTAACAGTCACACATATTTTTGGCACCATACTTGACAAGGATAAAATCAACACATAAACATATTATCATGATTTTTCTTTAATCAGAAAAATTACATTAAGCATGTAAAAAAAATAAAGCATACATTTTAAACATAAATTCAGCCAACATTAGTAAGGCAGTGAGTAACCTTTTAAATACATTTTTCTAATAATTAAAACACATATATTTTTAATTTTAAAATTCATACAAACATCTTATTATCATGTATTTCAATATCATAAAATTATTTCCTCGTCAATAAAATCATTTAAACATATAAAACATTACATAAAATGAAAGTAAAAAATTAACATTGTTAAAACAGTTTTCTTGACCTAATCTCGATAAAAATTACATAACACATAATTCACCCATCAAAACATTATCAAACTTTGCAGTCTATAATATAACATTTACATGAACATCATATTAAAAACTCAGAGCAAAATACAATACCTAGACAAAGATACTACAGACGAATTGAGGAGGAAGTATGCTTTTTCAGAATTACCAAAAAATGAGTTCTTACCCTAAGAATTTCTTCTCAAAATCCTTGAATTCAACCAACGAAAATATCAATTTTTCTTTCAATTACTTGCAGAGAGTTTTTGAGAGAGAGAAGGAATAGAATTCGTGGAGAAGAGTAGAAGAAGAGATGAATAAGAAACGTCTCAGAATGAATAGGAGGAAAGGCGTGAGAGGAAGAGAGAGATGAGGAAAATGAATGTTAAACAAATTTTAACGTAATGTTAATGAGCATAACGTAAAAAGAAAGGAGAGACAAAACTCTTCATTAAGTCAGAATTTTCTGATTAAATGATGAGTAATTGGCGTGGAGAATGGAGAGCAAAGAGGGAAAGTCAAACAAATCATCTCACCACTTACCATCTTTTGCCCTCTAAAAATAGGAAACCACTTAAAACAAAACCAATCAATGCAAAGTCAAACATTTTATTTCCTTAAATGAGGAAATTAATCCATAAATATGCCAATTAATCACCAAATTAACGTAATTATCTCAGCCATAAATTTAGAGAGATTTCTGTTGACTGCTCGTCAGCTGTCATCGGCCTGCCGACTCACCTCTTCGGCCTGCCGGTTTCACCAAGTTCGGCCTGCCGATGGTTTCCATCGGCCTACCGATCTTTGGCAAACTTTCCAGCCTACCAAACCTGAAGGTCCGGCCTGCTGAACTGTCCTTAAAATACATACTTTAATACATTCAAATCATTATTGCATCATAATTAATCATACATTAAAATTAACATGAACACTTGAGCACAACGAATCCATGCGGTCGTCACCGGTCATAAGACTTGAAATAATGAGTTAGTAACATAAAATCATGAATCATTAAAAATTTCTTAGCATCGTTACTAACTTAACATGATCCGTTACATAAAAATATGTGGGTGTTACAATTCTCCCCACCTTATAAAAGTTTCATCCTCGAAACTTAGAATAACTACGGATACATAGGTCTCATGCCATCTTCACGTTCCCATGTAGCTTCTTCAGCTTGATGATTTCGCCATAAAACCTTGACCAATGGAATTTCTTTATTCCTCAACGTCTTGGTTTTCCGATTGAGCATCTCTGTTAGCTTTTCTTCATAACTCAAATCTTCTCGTATCTCGATCACTTGCAGCTCAATCACATGCGTAGGGTCCGGGATATACTTCTTGAGCATAGAGACATGAAACACATCGTGCATTGCGGACATTTCTGAAGGCAACTTCAACTGATAAGCTACTTTGCCTATCCATTTAACAAGTTCATAAGGACCGATAAATCTTGGACTTAACTTGCCTTTCTTCCCAAATCTCATAACTCCTTTCATTGGTGCAACTTTCAAAAATACAGATTCGCCCACAACGAACTCTAAGGGTGGTCTTCTCTTCTTAGCATAACTCTTTTGACGGCTTTGTGCGGTCTCTACTCTTCTTCTTATCAACTTTATCATCTCAGAAGTTTTGTTAACAAACTCAGTTCTTTTAGCGTCAACGCTTTCCATCAACTTCTTCTCACCAGCTTCGTGCCAACATATGGGCGACCTTCATTTTCGTCCATACAGTGCTTCATAAGGTGCCATCCTAATTGTCGCCTGAAAGCTGTTGTTGTAAGCAAACTCTGCTAACGGCAACATTTTACGCTAGCTGGTCTTAAAATCGAGAGAACAAGCCTGTATCATATCCTCTAAAATGAAGTTCGTCCTCTCCGTTTGGCCGTCTATTTGAGGATGAAAAGTTGTACTGAAATGTAGCCTGGTTCCCATTGCAGTCTGTACACTCTTCCAAAACTTAGACATGAACCTGCCATCACGATCTGAGAGGATTAACTTGGGAATCCCGTGAAGTCGTACAATCTCCTTAAAATAGAGTTTCGCTAACCGTTTCATAGAGTAAGTGATCTTGATGGGAATGAAATGCGTCGTCTTAGTCAGTCGATCCACAACTACCCAAATTGTATCATAACCGTTCATAGTTCTGGGCAAACAGGTAATGAAATCTATTGCTACATCCTCCCATTTCCATTCTGGTATTTGGATAGACAGCAGTTCACCACCAGGTCTCCGGTGTTTAGCCTTTACTTGTTGACATGTCATACATTTCTTCGTATACAAGGCAACATCATGTTTCATTCCAAACCACCAAAAGTTACCCTTTAGATCATTATACATCTTTGTTGCACCTGGATAAATAGAGTAAGGAGTATCACGAATTTTTGCCAAGATCTTTTCCCTTAAGTCATCAACATTGGGAACACATAAGCGGTCCTTGAGGTACAGAGTTCCGTCATTCGTAATATGAAACTCTTGACATTTTCCTTCTTTCATTTCCTACTTAATCCTGACAAGGCTTACATCTTCATCTTGTTTTTCTCTGAATTTCATCATACATCGTCGGAGTAAGAGAGAGCGTTGATTGCTGTCCTGCTATAAGTTCCAAACTGAAGTCTAGAATTTCATTTCTTAGAGGTGGAGACATTGCTTGCATTGACATCAACGTGGGAACTGACTTCCTACTTAAAGCATCAGCCACTCGGTTAGCTTTTCTAGGATGATAAAGGATTTCATAATCGTAATCCTTCAGTAACTCTAGCCATCGTCGTTGTCTCATGTTCAGGTCTCTTTGCGTGAAGAAGTACTTCAGACTTTGATGATCAGTGAAGATCTTGTTAGACATGTATGCCCTAAGGAGAAAAAATGTAATACGTTTTTGGAGACATTTTTATCAATAAGGAATTTATTCATTTATATATATCAAATCTTGTCCGCTTTATGTTCATATTTGTTGAATGTATGATAAGCAAACAGTAGTCTGAGACTGTCAGTCTAAGCCTTAAGAATGAGGCATATATTGGACTGATTATGCGGAAGACCCGATTCTTAAGGTGACGGTCTAAAACATATGATCCGTAATCGAGGGAATAAAGTTGGGCACTTTATTCATGTAAAGATTGTTATGTTGTCTATATCCCTTTTGGGAGATGGTTTGTCTTGACCATCGGAGTTGGACTCCGTGAATAGAAACATTGGCATGTTGTCATAGGTGACGATGTGTTGGATCAGGACATAAAGTGAATTGATTTGGATTAATAATTCTGTCTCAACAAATCGATTCACTTTAGATAGTCATTTGTATTGTATCTTAATCCTGAGATGAATAGTGGGCCCATTGTCTCGACTTGTGTCTTTTGATATGCCAAAGGGTGACACCCACATCTCAATAGTGGTATACATATAGGTACGTTGGAGGCATGACTCTTGATAGCATAGACTTATTATTCATAGATATGGAATCCATAGCTTCTCTTTAGGAGTAATGATATCTTCTTATATGCGTTGTCCTGTAATTGGAAAACTGAAGCGCTCAACCATTTGGATACATAGGTGTAACCGAATGGTATACTATCTTTGGATGGTAGGTTTTCTAATGGTGAGACAATGGAACGTAAGATAAAAATAATCAAGAAGGTAAGACAGAACTTGTCCTTAAGCCGATTATGGATGATCATATGGGGATGCGATACACTATGATATGTCATGGAGACTTAGCTACACGAGCTTCGTAATTCTATAAAGTTTGAGAGTGCAGCTCCAAGCTTTTAGTGGAGTAGCGTTGGAGCTGATAATTATGAAATGTATATCTGGGATATTGGGTTTCATAATTATCATGAGCTTGAACTTTATAGGTCCATTTTGGTCCCCTTTGCTAGCTCACAAAGTCCTGTAACGACACGACGTGCTTTTCCAATAATTGGTGACTTATGTCAGATTTATCAGATTGGTTTAAAATTTGTAAGAATCAAATAATTCATGTCTGTTTATCAGTTGAATTAATTTTGTAAGAAATTAGTTCAAGATAAACTTGTTGAATTATTGCGATCAGATAATTGTTGTCTGTTTATCGGTTGTTTTAATTTTGGACAAATTGGAGCAAGATAAACTTGTAGAATTATTGTGAATTGATATATTTTCTTAGAGATTATCTTGATAAAGTTTCTTTTGATCAGATAACTTCTCTATTGGGTTATTTGAATCAAACTGAGACTTTATCCTTTAGAATCTCGGGTGGAAAATAAAAGATTCGCGGAGATTTTTTTTCGGGAGTTCAGCCTACCGAATGATGTGGTCAGCCTGCCGAATGACGTGGTCGACCTGCTGATCAGCGAGAGATAAGATTACGCGTTTTCACATGGATCTTATCGGATATTGATCCGAACTTGATTCTGTTTTTGAGTTTTTGAGACCTAATCTAATATGGACTGACCCTAGGACCAATAGTTATAAAAAGGGAGTGAGTCTTATGATTTACTCAGATCAATTTGAGAGATTAAGAGTGATACTCTTCTAGTGAGCATCTAAAAACTCCCTGAGAGCTTTTGTTCACAAATCATGAACACTAGCTTTGGGTTCTCTCTATTGGTTGGAAGGAGAGTCACCGGTGGAAGAGTTGTACGTGTGAGCCCACACTCACTCTGGTTGTGGATAGAGAATAGCAAAGAAGACTAGTTGGTTGAGGCTCTTCTAAAATGTTACTTCCCTACACAGGTTGCGGAGGTTCTTCGGCACACTGAGGTTAGTAAGATCTGTCTAATTTATACATATAACATGTCAAATTTGTGTTTTGGAAATTACTCTGATGAAATTTTTTTTTAAAATTCCGCTGCGTACTTTGTTTCCAACAATTGGTATCAAAGCTGATGTTTTTACATAAATTTGCAAGTTTGTGATCATGTTATATGCATAAATTTTGTGATCTTAATCTCTTCTATGCTTGAATTAAATTTTATAGAGAGATGGCACTCTAGGTTTCTATATAATATATATGTTGTCATGGATTATGTGGTCAATGTTTATTAATTAATTATGGTTGATTAAATCATTGTTTAATTATTTATTAATTAATTAATATCGGTTATGATTCCTTAGAGGTTAGAATGTGTATCTAGGTTTTTCATGTAATTAGATGGCGGACTATCATCTTCGTCTGGGAATTCTTATTTAATTTTTAATTTGTAAGAATTTTGTAATTAAATAATTATTCGGAGAAGACGAAAGGAGAAGTCGGATCTTAAAGATTGATGATGGTGCCTCCAGGTATTTCCTAAGTCTCTAATTTTATGTTTTTGAATTATTGAAAATAAAATTGATGAATTGCATTAAAATTGTATTTTCTAGATTGAGGTTTTTTGCTCGGTCGGCATGCCAGACGTCACAGTTCGGCAGGCCGACAGTGGGGCAAAAATTTTGGTGCTCTACCGACAGGCCGAGCCTTCATGATCGGCAGGACGATCACCCAGATCAACCTGCCAACAAAGAGCTGCCAAGTGTCCAAAAAAGGTACAATTTTTTTGGTGCAGTTTTAATTTTATTTTTTGGGACGATTCTGAGAAACATTAAATTTTGGATATGACTGGAAATATGAAGTATTCGATTCATACGGGACTGAATACTTGAAGATGGATATTACATGAAGAAGGATACAGCTTGAGGATTCAAGGATGAAGAATCGATAAATGTCTTGATTATTCTCTTGTAATCTTAGTTTTTTATTCTCTAGGGTGGAACCATAATATTACGGTTATTATTATTTTGCTTGTAGCTTTGCTTGATTGCTTTGCTTGTCTACATTATAATATGATTTACCATGTATATTGATAACATGTCATATAGAATAGGGAGTGCCGCTCATATTAAAATTGTTCATGCATAATTTTAAAATAAAACCTTGACTTCAAAAGACTGAGTGGGAGAAGGTTTTCGAAGACAGGACCTAAGGCCTCCATCGTTGGTCCATAGGAAGAACATGGTGGTCCCGACCCCTAGGAAGGAATTTCTATCATATACCATATTGGATCTCTGAAAGGATAAGGTATTTTAGTATGATTTATGGTTGCAAACCCCTAGGTAGTGATTATAAATCATGGATAAAATATTGAAACGGTGGTTATACACTCACGTTAATTTTATTATTAACCTCTCCTAGGAGCTCTGTTAGGAAAATTAATGGCCAAAAAAATGATTATTAGTATATGCTAGATCATACGGGTCCTGGATGGCATATATTAATCAGGAGGGGATCCGTGATCCTGATTGAATTTGGCATGACTCCCCTAGGAGCTTGTTGAATTCTGAGTTGGGAATTATCGTTGTAAGGTTATGATATTTTCAAGGTTTTGACACATAAACACATTTGTATGATTGTACATGATTGTGTTATTTTACTAAATTATTATATATGTTTGCTTATGTTTGGTATATGATTCTTTATTGTAGATTTAAAATGTCTAAAAATGCTTTATCATCGATACTTGACAAAAACCAATTAACCGGTGAGAATTATAACGATTGGAAACAGAACCTGGACATTGTCCTATCCTTTAAGAAACTGAAATATGTACCGACAACCCCTTGTCCTCCTAAGCCTATGGGAGACTCAAGTAATTAGCAATTCCAAGCGTACGACAGCTGGAAAGATGCTAATGATCAGGCCCTCTGCTATGTTATGGCTAGCATGAACAACGTGCTGCAGGCTCAACATCAGGATTATGAGACTACGAAGCAGATCTTGGATAATCTTGGGGACATGTTTGGAGGCCAGGCCATAACAAAGCGGCAAGAGGTGCTTCAGAAACTCTTAAACTGTAGACAGAGACCGGGGACATCTGTAAAGGAGCACATGATGTTGGTCATGGGTTACCTCGCTGAGGCTCAAACCAATGGAGCCGACATCGATGCTGAAACTCAGATGACTATGGTCTTTGAGACTTTGTCTAAGGAATTTATTCTGTTTAGAGCTACTTTTAATTTAAGCAATTGATGGGATATGACCTTGACAGAACTAATGAAACAGTTACAGGAGTTTGAACTGCTGATCAAGGAGTCTCCTGCTGGCGGAGAGGCCAACATGGTGGCTGCCTCTGGTTCCAATCCTAACTCTAGGAATGGAAAGAAGCAACGGGCCAAAAGTGGGAAGTCTTCTATTCCTGCAACTACCAAGAGCAAGAAGAGGAAGAAGAAGAAGAAGAACCCAAAGAAGCTTAAGTGCTTCTTCTGTGGTAAGGTCGGGCATATAAAGAAGCATTGCAAGGACTTCCTTTCCAAGGGAGGTAGGTGTGATCTTCTATATTTAGAAACTTGTTTGGTTGAGGAATCCAGTGACATCTGGGTCATAGATTCCGGTGCAACTAATCATGTTTGTGTTTCTCTATAGGGATTCAAAGAAACGAGAAGTCTGCTGTGTGAAGACTTAACGCTTCGGATGGGTGATGGATCCTTGGTCTCAGCGGAAGCAGTGGGAGATGTCCATCTTTATTTTGATAATTATAGGAATTTAATTTTACGAGATTGTTTTTATGTTCCTAAATTTAAAAGGAATTTAATTTATGTATCTTCTTTATTTAAAGACTCCTACGTGGTATCTTTTAATGAAAAAGTGGTGATTCGTAAAAATAAATCTTTTATCTATTCTAGATGGATGCAAAATAATCTATATTTTATCAAACCTAAGATGGACTTATTGCTTAATGCTGAGATAAATGATAATGAGTCAAAAAGACTTAAAACTTCTGACTCTAATAAGATTATCTTTGGCATTTACGCCTTGGCCATATTAACCTGAATAGGATTCAAAGGTTGGTAAGGGATGGACCTTTAAGTAACTTAAAGGTGGAATCTATACCTCAATGTGAGTCTTGTTTAGAGGGTAAAATGACCAAAAGACCATACGGGTCTAAGGGCAATAGGGCCGAAGGGGTTCTAGAACTTGTGCATAGTGATGTTTGCGGGCCGATGAACATCCGGGCACCAGGAGGGTATGAGTACTTCGTCACTTTTATTGACGATTACTCGAGATATGGGTATGTGTACCTAATGCACCACAAAAGCGAAACTTATGATAAGTTCAGGGACTTTTGGGCTAAAGTGGAAAAGCAATTGGGTAGACCCATAAAGGCACTTCGATCTGCTCAAGGTGGGGAATACCTTTCTGATGAGTTCTTGGGACACTTGTTAGAGAATGGGATTTTATCCCATTTGACTGCGCCAGGCACTCTGCAGCAGAATGGCACAACGGACAGAAGGAATATGACTTTGTTGGATATGATTAGGTCCATGATGAGTTATTCATCATTACCTTTATCCTTTTGGGGATATGCACTACAAACCGCATGTTATCTTTTGAACAATGTGCCTTCAAAATCGGTCCCTAAAACTCTTCACGAGTTGTGGACAAGACGGAAGACATCCTTAAACCATATTCACATATGGGGATGTCCGGCTCATGTCCTGTTTAAGGATCCGAATAAGTTGGAAGCACATTCGGAAGTTTGCGTGTTTGTAGGATATCCAAAAGGGACTAAAGGGGGTTATTTTTATAACCCAAAGGAAAATAAAGTCGTGGTTTCAACTAATACAACTTTCCTTGAGGAGAGTTACATGGACGACTTTAAACCTCGAAGCAAAGTGGTGCTTGAGGAGTTAAGGGGTGATCCGTTCACTCCAAAGATTCCGAACGAAACCATTCCGATCGGTGTAGAAAAACCAAACAAACCTCAACAACCATCTCAGGGGCTTTGGCGTAGTGGGAGGATCGGGCGTCAACCTAAGAGGTATATGTTCAATGGGGAGGTCTTTTTGGTTGAACCAGATGAACATGACAGGAATCCTTATACTTACGCGGAAGCTATAGAGGATGTTGATTCAAGACTCTGGATAGAGGCCATGAACATAGAGATGAAGTCTATGGAGACTAATCGTGTCTGGGAGCTTGTGGATCTTCCCGAAGGGGTAAAACCCATAGGGTGTAAGTGGATCTACAAGAGGAAAAGAGGAGTGCATGGAAAGGTCGAAACCTTTAAGGCTAGACTGGTAGCTAAGGGTTATATGCAAAAAGGAAGGAATCGATTATGAGGAAACCTTTTTGCCTGTACCCATGCTTAAGTCCATCTAGATTCTCTTGTCCATAGCTACCGCTCTCGACTACGAGATTTGGCAGATGGATGTCAAGATGACTTTCCTGAATGGCTATCTTGATGAGTTCATTTATATGGAACAACCAAACGGGTTCAAGGTTGCGGGTCAAGAGGGTAAGGTTTGTAAGCTGTTAAAGTCAATTTATGGACTTAAGTAGGCATCCTGTTCTTGGAACATAAGATTTGATCAAGTGATCAAGACTTATGGGTTCTCACAAAATGTGGATGAACCATGTTTTTACAAACACACAAAGGATGGGAAGGTGGTTTTTCTACTGCTTTATGTAGATGACATTCTGCTAATTGGCAATGACGTTGGGGCGTTGTCATCGGTCAAATTATGGTTGACCAAGCAGTTTGACATGAAGGACTTGGGTGAGGCTAATTTTGTTCTCGGTATCCAGATCTTTTAGGATAGGAAGAACAAAATGATAGCTTTGTCTCAGGCTGGCTACATAGATAAAATTCTCAGGAGGTTTGCAATGCAGGATTCCAAGAAAGGTGGGCAACCATCTAGGTCTGGAATTACTCTTTCTAAGAAAGACTCTCCAAAGTCTTATGAAGAAAGAGAATACATGAAGAAGTTTCCTTATGCTTCGGTAGTGGGTAGTCTCATGTATGCCATGCTTTGCACTCGACCGGATATTAGCTATGCAGTCGAGATTGTAAGTCGATTTCAGGCGAATCCAGGACCGAACCATTGGGTTGCGGTAAAGCATATTTTCAAGTACCTGAGAAGGACTCGAGGGTATATGCTTGTGTATTCGGGTGAGCATTTAACTCCTCTGGGATACACTGATTCAGATTTTCAATCCTGTATGGATTCTAGGAAATCTACTTTAGGGTTTGTGTTTACTCTGGGTGGCGGTGCCATCAGTTGGAGAAGTGCTAAGCAAGATTGCACTTCGGATTCAACGATGGAGGCCGAATATGTGGCGGCTAGTGATGCTTCGAAAGAAGCAGTGTGGCTCCGCAAGTTCCTTGGGGATCTTGAGGTAGTTCCTGGTATGGATAAAGCGGTATCACTGTACTGTGATAACAGTGCGGTGATAGCTAATGCTAAGGAACCAAGATTTCACAAGAAGAGCAAGCATATTGATCGGAAGTATCATGTGATAAAGGACTTCGTTGAGGGCAGGCATGTCACGGTGTGCAAGATCGCGTTAGAGGACAATTTAGTTGATCCATTTACGAAGACACTTACTGGGAGAGTCTTCGAGAGGCATGTGGAAGCTATGGGAATGCGAAATTTGCTGTATTTACTCACTTAGTGCAAGTGGGAGATTGTTAGACATGTATGCCCTAAGGAGTAAAAATGTAATACGCTTTTGGAGACATTTTTATCAATAAAGAATTTATTCATTTATATATACCAAATCTTGTCCTCTTTATGTTCATATGTGTTGAATGTATGATAAGCAAACAGTAGTCTGAGACTGTCAGTCTAAGCCTTAAGAATTGGGCATATGATGGACTGATTATGTGGAAGACACGATTCTTAAGGTGACGGTCTAAAACATATGATCTGCAATCAAGGGAATAAAGTTGGGCGCTTTATTCATGTAAAGATTGTTATGTTGTCTATATCCCTTTTGGGAGATGGTTTGTCTTGACCATCGAAGTTGGACTCCGTGAATAGAAACATTGGCACGTTGTCATAGGTGACGATGTGTTGGATCAGGACATAAAGTGAATTAATTTGGATTAATAATTCTGTCTCGACAAATCGATTCACTTTAGACAGTCATTTGTATTGTATCTTAATCCTGAGATGAATAGTGGGCCCGTTGTTTCGACTTGTGTCTTTTGATGTGCCAAAGGGTGACACCTACATCTCAATAGTGGTATGTATACCGGTACATTGGTGGCATGACTCTTGATAGCGTAGACTTGTTATTCATAGATATGGAATCCATAGCTCCTCTTTAGGAGTAAAGATATCCTCTTATATGCGTTGTCCTGTAGTTGAAAAACTGGAGCGCTCAACCATTTGGATACATAGGTGTAACCGAATGGTATACTATCTTTGGATGGTGAGTTTTCTAATGGTGAGACAATGGAACGTAAGATAAAAATAATCGGGAAGGTAAGACAAAACTTGTCCTTAAGCCGATTATGGATGATCATATGGGGATGCGATACACTATGATATGTCATGGAGACTTAGCTACATGAGCTTCGTAATTCTATAAAGTTTGAGAGTGTAGCTCCAAGCTTTTAGTGGAGTAGCGTTGGAGCTGATAATTGTGAAATGTATATCTGGGATATTGGGTTTCATAATTATCATGAGCTTGAACTTTATAGGTCCATTTTGGTCCCCTTTGCTAGCTCACAAAGTCCTGTAACGACACAGCGTGCTTTTCCAATAATTGGTGACTTATGTCGGATTTATCAGATTGGTTTAAAATTTGTAAGAATCAAATAATTCATGTCTGTTTATTGGTTGAATTAATTTTGTAGGAAATTAGTTCAAGATAAACTTGTTGAATTATTGCGATCAGATAATTCTTGTATGTTTATCGGTTGTTTTAATTTTGGACAAATTGGAACAAGATAAACTTGTAGAATTATTGTGAATTGATTTATTTTCATAGAGATTATCTTGATAGAGTTTGTTTGATCAGATATCTTTTCTATTGGGCTATTTGAATCAAAACTGAGACTTTATCCTTTAGATCTCGGGTGGAAAATAAAAGATTCGCGGAGATTTTTTCTAGGCAGTTCGGCCTGCCGATCAGAAAGTTCGGCCTGCCGAACTGGCCAGTTCGGCCTGCCTATCTCCACAGTTCGGCATGCCGACCGCGACAGTTAAGATTACGCAGTTTTCACGCGTATCTTATCAGATATTGATCCGAACTTGATTCTGTTTCGATTTTTGAGACCTAATCTGATATGGACTGACCCCAAGGACCAATAGGTATAAAAAGGGAGTGAGTCTTATGAATTACTCAGATCAATTTGAGAGATTAAGAGTGATACTCTTCTAGTGAGCATCTAAAACTCCCTGAAAGCTTTTGTTCACAAATCATGAACACTAGCTTTGGGTTCTCTCTATTGGTTGGAAGGAGAGTCACCAGTGGAAGAGCTGTACGTGTGAGCCCACACTCACTCCAGTTGTGGATAGAGAATAGCAAAGAAGACCAGTTGGTTGAGGCTCTTCTGGAACGTTACTTCTCTACACAGGTTACGGAGGTTCTTTGGCACACTGAGGTTAGTAAGATCTGTCTAATTTATACATATAACATGTCAAACTTGTGTTTTGGAAATTACTCTGATGAAATTTTTTTTTAAAATTCCGCTGCACACTTTGTTTCCAATAGATCTTGCATTGGACCCCATATAAATAATGCCTCCATATCTTCAACGCAAAAACGACTGCTGCTAACTTGAGGTCATGAGTAGAATAGTTCTTTTCATAATCCTTCAGTTGTCTTGAAGCATAAGCAATCACCATTTCATTTTGCGTTAAAACAGCTCCAAGGCCCATCTTGGATGCATCACTATAAATTACAAATCCATCATTCCCTTCCAATATAGCCAATACTAGAGTTGTCGTTAGCCTCTTCTTTAATTCTTGAAAACTCTTCTCACATGCATCTGTCCATTCATACTTCTTTCCTTTACAAATCAGATTCATGAGTGGAGTTGCTATCTTGGAGAAGTCTTCTACAAATCTCTGATAATATCGGAGCTATCTTGGAGTTACTAACCTCAGTTGTGGATAGAGAATAGCAAAGAAGACCAGTTGGTTGAGGCTCTTCTGGAACGTTACTTCTCTACACAGGTTACGGAGGTTCTTTGGCACACTGAGGTTAGTAAGATCTGTCTAATTTATACATATAACATGTCAAACTTGTGTTTTGGAAATTACTCTGATGAAATTTTTTTTTAAAATTCCGCTGCACACTTTGTTTCCAATAGATCTTGCATTGGACCCCATATAAATAATGCCTCCATATCTTCAACGCAAAAACGACTGCTGCTAACTTGAGGTCATGAGTAGAATAGTTCTTTTCATAATCCTTCAGTTGTCTTGAAGCATAAGCAATCACCATTTCATTTTGCGTTAAAACAGCTCCAAGGCCCATCTTGGATGCATCACTATAAATTACAAATCCATCATTCCCTTCAAATATACCCAATACTAGAGTTGTCGTTAGCCTCTTCTTTAATTCTTGAAAACTCTTCTCACATGCATCTGTCCATTCATACTTCTTTCCTTTACGAATTAGATTCATGAGTGGAGTTGCTATCTTGGAGAAGTCTTCTACAAATCTCCGATAATATCCTGCTAGACCCAAGAAGCTCCTTATTTCACTTGCATTTGTCGGTTGCTTCCAGTTGAGAACAGCCTCTACTTTAGCAAGGTCAACCATAATCCCTTCCTTTGAAATAACATGCCCCAAGAAAGACACTTTATCAGGCCAAAACTTGCATTTGGAAAACTTTGCATACAACTAGTGTCTTCTTAAAGTCTCCAGCACAATCCTTAAATGCTTCACATGTTCTTCTTGATTCTTTGAATAGACAAGAATATCATCGATAAATACAACAAGAAATTTATCGAGGAAATCCTTGAATACCCAGTTCAACAAATCCATAAAAGCCACCAGTGCATTCGTCAGACCGAAGGAATAACCACAAATTCATAATTACCATACCTCGACCTGAAGGCAGTTTTGGGAATATCTCCTTGTTTAATCTTCAACTGGTGATATCTCGATCATAGATCAATCTTCGAAAACACATATGCACCCTTGAGCTAATAAAACAAATCATCGATTCGAGGTAACAGGTACTTGTTCTTGATTGTCACCTTGTTCAGCTCTCTATGGTCAATGTAGAGTCTCATAGTGCCATCCTTTTTCTTTACAAACAAGACTGAAGCTCTCCAAGGTGAGTGACTCGGCCTGATGAATCCATTGTCGAGTAGCTCTTTCAATTGCATGTGAAGCTCCTTTAACTCTGCCGGGGCCATTCTGTAAGGCGCTTTTGAGATTGGATCGGTGCCAAGAGCGAGCTCAATCTCGAATTTGACTTCTCTTTCGGGCGGTAGACTTGTCAAATCATCCAAAAACACATCTACATATTCATGAACTACAGGTACATCCTCAATTCTTATCTTTTCTTCTTGGATTTTGTCTACAATATTTGCCAGATAGCCCATGCAGCCACTTGCTAATAACTTGCTTTCATTGCGGATAAGAACATGCTAGGTTTCTTTCTAGACTCGCCAACATAAATGAACTTTTGATCACCTTCAGGATGGAAGATCACCTTTTGTTTTCAGCATTCAATAGAAGCATTGTACTTGCTTAGGAAATTCATCCCAAGAATCATATCGAAATCATGCATGTCGATCACAATGAGGTCGATGAAAAGTTCCCTATCAGAAATCCATAGGGGTACTATATGCAGACAGTGCGTAGATAATATCACTTCCCCAGAGGGTAGTGTCGTAGTGAATCCTTGTCTCATAAGCTCTAATTTAACTTCTAACTTTTTAGCAAATGACATGGATACAAAAGAATGTGTAGCACCCGTATCAAAGAGAACATAAGCATCATTAGATAAACTTGTTATCTGACCTGTGACCACATTGGAGGCTTCAGCAGCCACTTGTTCTTTCGTCATGGCATATACACGGGCATTCGTTGGTGGGGCTTCAAGTCTTCCTTGACTGATTAGTGGCCCTTCAAAGGAAGCTTGCATTTGATGAAGCTGGGCTTGAGGAGGAGCTCTCTGAGGGGCATTGGCATTCATCAATTTAGGGCAATTCTTGACAAAGTGGTCTTCACGCCCACAAATAAAACATTGGTTTGTTCCCAAGTGACATTCCCCTGGATGTTTCTTTCCACATTTAGCACATGGTTGAAACTGCCTGTTATTGTTGTTGTGCTGACCATCATAATGCCTCTTGTTATCTTGGCCCTGCTGATTTTGAGGATTGCCCTTCCTTTTGTTATTCCTCCAGTTTTGGTTGTTGTTGTTGCTGTTGTTGTTGTTGTTGTTGTTGTTCCTATGTGGTGGGCGGTAATGGTTGTTTGCTTTGTTGGCTTGTTGGCCAGACTGAGGCTAGTTCCTTCTTAGTTTGGACAAGTGGAATTTCGCACGCCGGGCTCTCATGACAACTTGCTCTTGAGTCCTAGGTGGACTTGCCCCATCAATGATAGCAGCAATTTCAGGCCGAGTACCTTGATCAGCCTTCTTACCCTTTCATTTTCATCCATAACCATTCCTGGGCATAGGCGAGCAAGCTGGTCAAACTTCGTCAACACATCAGTAACTGGCATATCCCCCTGGCGCATGCTCTCGAACTCCTCATAATTCTTCCTTGTAATGTTCATATGGAAGAACTTCGTGTTGAATTCATGAACAAAGTCTTCCCATGACATCTCTCCAACATTTTGGCTCTGTTCGATGCCATCCAACCAAATTCTGGCCTCCATGGTGAGGCAGTACGATACACTGAGAACCTTCTCGTTGTCTGTGAAATCCATGAGTCTTAAGGTGGCTTCGATCGTCTTCAACCATCCCTGTGTGACTAACAGGTCCTTTGAACCCTCAAAGTCTGCTAACTTAACCCTCTTCCATCTGACTAGAAGAGGTTCCTGATAGGCTGCTCTGGGTTCAGCAACAAGGGCTGGAACTTCATTGACTTGTGGCTGGGGAGGAGGAGGAGGAGGAGGCATGTCATTGCCTCATTGGTCATCATTGTGGCCATTAGCTCTTAATTCAGTGATCTCCCTTCTTTGTTCCTCCAACTGCCTTTGTAGCTCAACGATCTTTGTCATGAGCCTTTCATTGGTCTAGGTGCCCGTTTGCATTCTTCTATGACCATCCATCATTAATTCTCCTAAAAGAATTAAGAACTTAAGAATAATCTTCTAATATGAGACAGGTTTTCACTAGTAGATCATTAATCATTAAACATCTAAACGTCATTCTTGTCCTCATACTTGCATCAAAACATCTAACTTTAAAACATACTTACTCGGAGAACTTGGATTGACGTGTCGCGATATGAATTGTAATCGAAATATCTCTCTGATTCCAAAGCCTGTAACGCCCCCCCTTACGGACGTCACAGATATCGTTACATTCATACATTACATACTTAATTATTTAATCATTTAAATAAACATTAAGCACAAAACTTATATGATACTTTAATTGTAAAATTAGTTAAGGAAAGCATAACCAGGATCCATACATACATTTTTTTTAACAACATTCATTAATTTAATCCATAATTTAATTTAACTTTACTTTTGAATATAAACTTGCTTAAATAAAAATAAATATACCAAATTACAAAATCATCTCACATTAATCATTACATCATTTAGAAGCTTCTTGCTCACACAGTTCGGTAGGCCGAACTTGGGACTTTGGCAAGACGAACATGGTCGGTAGGCTGGAATTCCTCAACCTGCAGGCTGACAGAGGCTCTACAAACTCTACAAATCAGGGCTTGAAAACTTCCAAAGTTCGGCTGGTGGAAGATACGATTGGAAGGCCAAACATTCCACCATCGGTATGCCGACCAATGAAGTTCGGCAGGCCGATAGAGCCAAATCATTAGAAAACTTATTTTTTCTTTTAAAAACAAAAATTCAACTTTTCATAAAATATGCGGAAGATCAAATTTCTTAAAATGAGGAAATAAAATATAAAAACATAGTTCTTGTATTCATAAAAAATTTTCATAAAAATATATGTCCGAAATATAAAACTTGACTTAAATCTTATAAACTCTCCTTGGCATTCTTCCAGTTACAATTCATCGTATTTTGCACACATGCCATTCCATATCCTCCGCCTAGTCCATGACTTTCTTACCCTTATCTGCAATATGAAATAAACTTGAATAAGCTAAAGCTTAGTAAGTACATATAAATCTCACAATTAAAAAAATAAACATATCTTAACATCATCATCTTCATCATATCATAATAGTTCATTAAGCACACTTTTATAGAAACATATCTTTCATTACATTGACCATATTAAAACTTATTCCATTTTATCTTAAGGACCCAAGTGTTGCACCATAAACATCATTGTAGGCACGCCATCATGAAAGGTGAAGGGTAGCTAATCCTAAACCAAACATGACATCATAACATATCATATCATAACATTGGTGTGCAACACTTATTAGGTGATACATAAATACATAACTTTCATGCTTTGAAATTTGCCATAATCAAACATGCATAACTTTAAATCATGAAAATCTTTCATAAGAAATCCTATATGGAAATCATCATAAAAACATTATAAATATCATCATGAACATAGCATCAAACCTGTTTAAAACACATCATGTTGCAGGTGAGAATGTGCTTACCTTAAAAGCTAGCTTACTTAACCTTATATGAACTGGTGACGATGCTGTGGTCTCGAAGTGCTCGTTCCTTTGTGTGTTCATGCCATTTATCCATTTAAAAATACAATAAAATTAATACTTATTATAAACTAAAACATCCATTCTTATACCATCACATATACATTCATTTTATTATAAACATAATTCATAACCATATTTGTCAAAACATAAAATTATCATCACATACACTTCACTGACCTACTGGAATAAAAACTTAAAAACTTAACAGTCACACATATTTTTGGCACCATACTTGACAGGGGTAAAATCAACACATAAACATGTTATCATGATTTTTCTTTAATCATAAAAATTACATTAAGCATGTAAAAAAAACAACCATACATTTTAAACATAAATTCAGCCAACATTAGTAAGGCAGTGAGCAACCTTTTAAATACATTTTTTCTAATAATTAACACACATATATTTTTAATTTTTAAAATTCATACAAATATCTTATTATCATGTATTTCAATATCATAAAATTATTTCCTCATCAATAAAATCATTTAAACATATAAAACATTACATAAGATGAAAGTCAAAAATTAACATTGTTAAAACTGTTTTCTTGACCTAATCTCGATAAAAATTACATA
This sequence comes from Artocarpus heterophyllus, assembly GCA_025403435.1. Lineage (NCBI taxonomy): Eukaryota > Viridiplantae > Streptophyta > Magnoliopsida > Rosales > Moraceae > Artocarpus > Artocarpus heterophyllus. The sequence goes on along the minus strand of CM046340.1, from coordinate 24,252,200 downwards.
ACACATAATTCACCCATCAAAGCATTACCAAACTTTGCAGTCTATAATATAACATTTACATGAACATCATATTAAAAACTCAGAGCAAAATACAATACCTAGACAAAGATACTGCAGACGAATTGAGGAGGAGGTATGCTTTTTCAAAATTACCAAAAAATGAGTTCTTACTTTAAAAATTTCTTCTCAAAATCCTTTAATTCAACCAACAAAAATATCAATTTTTCTTTCAATTACTTGCAGAGAATTTTCAAGAGAGAGAAGGAATAGAATTTGTGGAGAAGAGTAGAAGAAGAGATGAATAAGAAACATCTCAAAATGAATAAGAGGAAAGGCGTGAGAGGAAGAGAGAGATGAGGAAAAAGAATGTTAAGCAAATTTTAACGTAATGTTAATGAGCATAACGTAAAAAGAAAGGAGAGTCAAAACTCTTCATTAAGTCATAAATTTTCTGTTTAAATGATGAGTAATTGGTGTGGAGAATGGAGTGCAAAGAGGGAAAGTCAAACAAATCATCTCACCACTCACCATGTTTTGCCCTCTAAAAATAGGAAACCACTTAAAACAATACCAATCAATGCAAAGTCAAACATTTTATTTCCTCAAATGAGGAAATTAATGCATAAATATGCCAATTAATCACTCAATTAACGTAATTATCTCAACCATAACTTTGGAGAGATTTCTGCTAACTGCTCGTCAGCTGTCATCGGCCTGCTGACTCACCTCTTCGGCCGGGCAGTTCCACCAAGTTCAGCCTGCCGATGGTTTCCATCGGCCTATCGATCTTTGGCAGACTTTTTGGCCTGCCGAACCTGAAAGTCCAGCCTATCGAACTGTCCTTAAAATACATACTTTAATACATTCAAATCATTATTGCATCATAATTAATCATACATTAAAATTAACATGAACACTTGAGTGCAACGAATCCATGCGGTCATCACCTGTCATAAAACTTGAAATAATAAGTTAGTAACATAAAATCATGAATCATTAAAAATTTATTAGCATCGTTACTAACTTAACGTGATCTGTTACATAAAAATAGGTGGGTGTTACAATTATCCCCACCTTATAAAAGTTTCATCCTCGAAACTTAGAATAACTACGGATACATAGATCTCATGTCATCTTCATGTTCCCATGCAGCTTCTTCAACTTGATGATTTTGCCATAACACCTTGAACAATGGAATTTCTTTATTCCTCAAGGTATTGGTTTTTCGATCGAGTATCTCTGTTGGCTTTTCTTCATAACTCAAATCTTCTCGTATTTTGATCACTTGTAGCTCAATCACATGTGTAGGGTCTGGGATACACTTCTTGAGCATAGAGACATGAAAGACATTATACATTGTGGACATTTCTGAAGGCAACTTCAGCTGATAAGCTACTTTGCCTATTCATTTAACAACTTTATAAGGATCGATAAATCTTGGACTTAACTTGCCTTTCTTCCCAAATCTCATAACTCCTTCGTTGGTGCAACTTTCAAAAATACAGATTTGCCCGCAACAAACTCTAAGGGTCTTCTTCACTTGTTAGCATAACTCTTCTGACGGCTTTGTGCGGTCTCTATTCTTCTTCTTATCAACTTTATCATCTCAGAAGTTTCGTTAACAAAATTAGTTCTTTTAGCATCAACGCTTTCCATCAACTTCTTCTCACCAGCTTCGTGCCAACATATAGGTGACTTGCATTGTCGCCTATACAGTGCTTCATAAGGTGCCATCCCAATTGTCGCCTGAAAGCTATTGTTGTAAGCAAACTCTACTAACGGTAACATTTTACACCAGCTAGTCTTAAAATCGAGAGAACAAGCCCGTAGCATATCCTCTAAAATCAAGTTCGTCCTCTCCGTTTGGTCGTCTGTTTGAGGATGAAAAGCTGTACTGAAATGTAGCCTAGTTCCCATTGTATTCTGTACACTCTTCCAAAACTTAGACGTGAACTTGCCATCACGATCTGAGTTGATTGACTTGGGAATCCCATGAAGTCGTACAATCTCCTTAACATAGAGTTCCGCTATTCGTTCCATAGAGTAAGTGATCCTGATGGGAATGAAATGCACCATCTTAGTCGATCGATCCACAACTACCCAAATTGCATCATAACCGTTCATAGTTCTGGGCAAACCGGTAATAAAATCCATTGCTATATCCTCCCATTTCCATTATGGTATTTGGATAGACTGCAGTTCACCACCAGGTCTCTAGTGTTCAGCCTTTACTTGTTGACATGTCATACATTTCTTCGTATACAAGGCAACATCACGTTTCATTCCAAACCACCAAAAGTTACACTTTAGATCATTATACATCTTTGTTGCACCTGGATGAATAGAGTAAGGAGTATCATGAATTTCTACCAAGATCTTTTCCCTTAAGTCATCAACATTGGGAACACATAAGCGGTCCTTGAGGTACAGAGTTCCATCATCCGCAATACGAAACTCTTGAAATTTTCCTTCTTTCATTTCCTGTGTAATCCTTACAAGGCTTACATCGTCATCTTGTTTTTCTTCGAATTTCATCATACATCGTCGGAGTAAGAGAGAGCATTGAGAGCTATCTTGCTATAAGTTCCAAACCGAAGTCTAGAATTTCCTTTCTTAGAGGTGGAGACATTGCTTGTATTGACATCAATGTGGCAACTGACTTCCTACTTAGAGCATCAGCCACTCCGTTAGCTTTTCCAGGATGATAAAGCATTTCACAATCGTAATCCTTCACCAACTCTAGCCATCTTCGTTGCCTCATGTTCAGGTCTTTTTGCGTGAAGAAGTACTTCAGACTTTGATGATTAGTAAAGATCTTGCGTTGGACCCCATATAAATAATGCCTCCATATCTTCAACGCAAAACGACTGCTGCTAACTCGAGGTCTTGAGTAGGATAGTTCTTTTCATAATGCTTCAGTTGTCTTGAAGCATAAGCAATCACCCTTTCATTTTGCATTAAAACAGCTCCGAGGCCCATCTTGGATGCATCACTATAAATTACAAATCCATCATTCCCTTCCGGTATAGCCAATACTGGAGCTGTTGTTAGCCTCTTCTTCAATTCTTGAAAACTCTTCTTACATGCATCTGTCCATTCATACTTCTTTCCTTTGCGAGTTAGATTCATGAGTGGAGCTGCTATCTTGGAGAAGTCTTCTACAAATCTCTGAGAATATCCTGCTAGACCAAAGAATCTCCTTATTTCACTTGCATTCGTCGGTTGCTTCTAATTGAGAACAGCCTCTACTTTAGCAGGGTCAACCATAATCCCTTCCTTTGAAATAGCATGCCCCAAGAAAGACACTTTTTCAAGCCAAATCTCGTATTTGGAAAACTTTGCATACAACTGGTGTCTTCTTAAAGTCTCCAGCACAATCCTTAAATGCTTCACATGTTCTTCTTGATTCTTTGAATAGACAAGAATATCAACGATAAATACAACAACAAATTTATCGAGGAAATCCTTGAATACCCGGTTCATCAAATCCATAAGAGCCACCGGTGCATTCGTCAGACCGAAGGGCATAACCACAAATTCATAGTGACCATACCTCGACCTAAAGGCAGTTTTGGGAATATCTGGCTTCTTTAATCTTCAGCAGGTGATATCTTGATCGTAGATCAATCTTTGAAGACACAGATGCACCCTTGAGCTGATCAAACAAATCATCAATTCGAGGCAATGGGTACTTGTTCTTTATTGTCACCTTGTTCAGCTCTCTGTAGTCAATGTAGAGTCTCATAGTGCCATCCTTCTTCTTTACAAACAAGACTAGGGCTCCCCAAGGTGAGTGACTCAGCCGAATGAATCCTTTGTCAAGTAGCTATTTTTATTGCGTGTGAAGCTCCTTTAACTCTTCCGGGGCCATTCTGTAAGGCTCTTTTGAGATCAGATCGGTGCCAGGAGCGAGCTTAATCTCGAATTTGACTTCTCTTTCTGGCGGTAGACTTGTCAGATCATCCAGAAACACATCTACATATTCATGAACTACAGGTACATCCTCAATTCTTATCTTTTCTTCTTGGCTTCTGTCTACAATATTCACCAGATAGCCCATGCAGCCACTTGCTAATAACTTCCTTGCTTTCATTGCGGAAAAGAAAATGCTGGGTTTCTTTCTAGACTCGCCAACATAAATGAGCTTTTCATCACCTTTAGGATGGAAGATCACCTTTCGTTATTGGCATTCAATAGAAGCATTGTACTTGCTCAGGAAATCCATCCCAAGAATCATATCATAATCATGCATGTCGATCACAATGAGGTCGATGAAAAGTTCCCTATCAGAAATCCATAGGGGTAATGTATGTAGATAGTGCGTAGATAATATCACTTCCCAAGAGGGTAGTGTCGTAGTGAATCCCTGTCTCATAACCTCTAAATGAACTTCTAGCTTTTTAGCAAATGACATAGATACAAAAGAATGTGTAGCACCCGTATCAAAGAGAACATAAGCATCATTAGATAAACTTGTTATCTGACCTATGACCACATTGGAGGCTTCAGCAGCCACTTGTTTTTTGGTCATGGCATACATGCGGGCATTCGTTGGTAGGGCCTCTAGTCTTCCTTGACTGATTAGTGGCCCTTCAAGGGAAGCTTGCATTTGATGAAGTTGGGCTTAAGGAGGAGCTCTCTAAGGGGCATTGGCATTCATCATTCATCAATTTAGGACAGGTCTTGACAAAGTGGTCTTCATGCCTGTAAATAAAACATTGGTTTGTTCCCAAGTGACATTCCCCTGGATGTTTCTTTCCACATTTAGCACATGGTTGAAACCGTCTGTTATTGTTGTTGTGCTGACCATCATTATACCTCTTGTTATCTTGGCCCTGCTGATTTTGAGGATTGCCCTTCCTCTTGTTATTCCTCCAGTTTTGGTTGTTGTTGTTGTTGTTCTTGTTCTTGTGTGGAAGGCAGTTCTGGTTGTTTGTATTGTTGGCTTGTTGGCCAGACGGAGGCTGGTTCCTTCTTAGTTTGGACAAGTGGAATTTTGGCACGCTGGGCTCTCATGACAACCTGTTCTTGAGTCCTAGGTGGACTTGCCCCATCAATGATAGTAGCAATTTCAGGCCTAAGTACCTTGATCAGCCTTCTTACCCTTTCATTTTCATCCATAACCATTCCTGGGCATAGGCAAGCAAGCTGGTCAAACTTCGTCACCACATCAGTAACTGACATATCCCCTTGGCGCAAGCTCTCAAACTCCTCATAATGCTTCCTTGTAATGTTCATATGGAAGAACTTTGTGTTGAACTCATGAACAAAGTCTTCCCATGACATCTCTTCAATGTTCTGGCTCTGTTCGATGCCATCCCACCAAATTCTGGCCTCCATGGTGAGGCAGTACGATGCATAGAGAACCTTATCGTTGTTTGTGAAATCCATGAGTCTTAAGGTGGCTTCGATCGTCTTCAACCATCCCTGTGCAACTAACGGGTCCTTTGAACCCTCGAAGTCTGTTGGCTTAACTCTCTTCCATCTGACTAGAAGAGGTTCCTGATAGGCCGCTCTGGGTTCAGCAACGGGGCCTGGAACTTCGTTGACTTGTGGCTGGGGAGGAGGGGGAGGAGGAGGCATGTCATTGCCTCGTCAATCATCATTGCGGCCGTTAGCTCTTAATTCAGCGATCTACCTTGTTTGTTCCTCCAACTGCCTTTGTAGCTCAGCGATCATTATCATGAGCCTTTCATTGGTCTGGGTGCGCATCTGCATTCTTCTTTGACCGTCCATCGTTAATTCTCCTAAAAGAATTAAGAACTTAAGAATAATCTTCTAATATGAGACATGTTTTCACTACTAGATCATTAATCATTAAACATCTAAACCTCATTCTTATCCTTATACTTGCATCAAAACATCTAACTTTAAAACATACTTACTTGGAGAACTTAGATTGACGTGTGGCGATATGAATTGTAATCGGAATATCTCTCTGATACCAAAGCCTGTAACGTTCCCCCCTTACGGACGTCACAGATATCGTTACATTCATACATTACATACTTAATTATTTAATCATTTAAATAAACATTAAGCACAAAACTTATATGATACTTTAATTGTAAACTTAGTTAAGGAAAACATAACCAGGATCCATACATACATTTTTTTTTAACAACATTCATTAATTTAATCCATAATTTAATTTCACTTTACTTTTGAATATAAACTTGCTTAAATAAAAATAAAGATACCAAATTACAAAATCATCTCGCATTAATCATCACATCCTTTAAAAGATTCTTGCTCCCACAGTTCGGCAGGCCGAACTTGGGACTTCGGCAGGCCGAATATGGTCGGCAGGCCGGAATTCCTCAGCCGGCAAGACGGCAGAGGCTCTGCAAATCAGGGCTTGAAAAATTCCAGAGTTTGATAGGCGAAAGATATGATCGACATGCCAAACATTACACCATCGGCATGCCGACCAACGAAGTTCGGCAGGCCGACAGAGCCAAATCATTAGAAAACTTATTTTTTCTTTTAAAAACAAAAATTCAACTTTTCATAAAATATGCGGAAGATCAAAATTCTTAAAATGAGGAAATAAAATATAAAAACATAGTTCTTGTATTCATAAAAACTATTCATAAAAATATATGTCCAAAATATAAAACTTGACTTAAATCTTATAAACTCTCCTTGGCGTTCTTCCGGTTACAATTCATCGTATTTTGCACACACGCCATTCCATATCCTCCGCCTAGTCCATCACTTTCTTACCCTTATCTGCAATATGACATAAACTTGAATAAGCTAAAGCTTAGTAAGTACATATAAATCTCACAATTAAAAAAATAAACATATCTTAACATCATCATCTTCATCATATCATAATAGTTCATTAAGCACACTTTTGTAGAAACATATCTTTCATTACATTGACCATATTAAAACTTATTCCATTTTATCTTAAGGGCCCAAGCGTTGCACCATAAACATCATTGTAGGCACGCCATCATGAAAGGTGAAGGGTAGCTAATCCTAAACGAAACATGACATCATAACATATCATATCATAACATTGGTGTTCAACACTTATTAGGTGATACATATATACATAACTTTCATGCTTTGAAATTTGCCATAATCAAACATGCATAACTTTAAATCATGAAAATCTTTCGTAAGAAATCCTATAAGGAAATCATCTTAAAAACATTATAAATATCATCATGAACATAACATCAAACCCTTTTAAAACACATCATGTTGCAGGTGAGAATGTACTTACCTTAAAAGCTACCTTACTAAACCTTATATGAACTGGTGACGACGACGCGGTCTCGAAGTGCTCGTTCCTTTGTGTGTTTATGCCATTTATCCATTTAAAAATACAATAAAATTAATACTTATCATAAAATAAAACTTCCATTCTTATACCATCACATATACATTCATTTTATTATAAACATAATTCATAACCATATTTTTCAAAACATAAAATTATCATCACATACACTTCACTGACCTACATGGAATAAAAACTTAAAAACTTAACAGTCACACATATTTTTGGCACCATACTTGACAGGGGTAAAATCAACACATAAACATGTTATCATGATTTTTCTTTAATCATAAAAATTACATTAAGCATGTAAAAAAAACAAACCATACATTTTAAACATAAATTCAGCCAACATTAGTAAGGCAGTGAGTAACCTTTTAAATACATTTTTCTAATAATTAAAACACATATAGTTTTAATTTTAAAATTCATACAAACATCTTATTATCTTGTATTTCAATATCATAAAATTATTTCCTCATCAATAAAATCATTTAAACATATAAAACATTACATAAAATGAAAGTCAAAAATTAACATTGTTAGAACAGTTTTCTTGACCTAATCTCGATAAAAATTACATAACACATAATTCACCCATCAAGGCATTACCAAACTTTGCAGTCTATAATATAACATTTACATGAACATCATATTAAAAACTCAGAGTAAAATACAATGCCTAGACAAAGATACTGCAGACGAATTAAGGAGGAGGTACGTTTTTTAAGAATTACTGAAAAATGAGTTCTTACCTTAAAAATTTCTTCTCAAAATCCTTGAATTCAACCAAGAAAAATATCAATTTTTCTTTCAATTACTTGCAGAGAATTTTCAAGAGAGAGAAGGAATAGAATTCGTGGAGAAGAGTAGAAGAAGAGATGAATAAGAAACGTCTCAGAATGAATAAGAGGAAAGGCGTGAGAGGAAGAGAGAGATGAGGAAAAAGAACGTTAAACAAATTTTAACATAATGTTAATGAGCATAATGTCAAAAGAAAGGAGAGTCAAAACTCTTCATTAAGTCAAAAAATTTCTGATTAAATGATGAGTAATTGGCGTGGAGAATGGAGAGCAAAGAGGGAAAGTCAAACAAATCATCTCACCACTTACCATGTTTTGCTCTCTAAAAATAGGAAACCACTTGAAACAATACCAATCAATGCAAAGTCAAACATTTTATTTCCTTAAATGAGGAAATTAATCCATATATATGCCAATTAATCACCCAATTAACGTAATTATCTCAGCCATAAATTTGGAGAGATTTTTGCTGGCTGCTCATCAGCTGTCATCGGCCTGCCAACTCACCTCTTCAGCCTGTCGGTTCCACCAAGTTCGGCCTGCCGATGGTTTCCATCGGCCTACCGATCTTTGGTAGACTTTTCGGCCTGCCGAACCTGAAAGTCCGGCCTGCCAAACTATCCTTAAAATACATACTTTAATACATTCAAATCATTATTGCATCATAATTAATCATACATTAAAATTAACATGAACACTTGAGCACAACGAATCCATGTGGTCGTCACCTGTCATAAAACTTGAAATAATGAGTTAGTAACATAAAATCATGAATCATTAAAAATTTCTTCGCATCGTTACTAACTTAACGTGATCCGTTACATAAAAATAGGTGGGTGTTACGATTTCACCAAATTGAAATTTCTTGATTGATTCTTGTAAAACTCATAACTTAAAATCAATGTAGAATTTTCATGAACTGTTCACAAACTTTGACAATTTCAGTGAGATCTACAACTTTCATAACTTTTCCCAAAATCATTCATTTTCATGAAGTTTTGACTCATTTTTTGTATGGACAAAACCAAAATTAGGGTTTTTCAACTTGATCCGATTAGAATTAAGGGAAATTTTCTTCATAAAATTTATTCGTCTTGATGTTTCTAATAAATCTTGTGTTTTGTACAAAACAATTCAGCATTTAAATTTATCAAAAACATATTTTTTTGAAAACTAGTTAAACTTTCTATTTTGACAAAGTTTAACAATCTTTCTCTTTTTAGCATGAAACCCTAGTTTTCAAACAACCAACCATATAACCATCTTCATAACACATAATCTAATTATGCCAAGTGTTTTTATTACATGCCATGGCTAAAAAAATTTAATAAAAATTTCAATATCCTTAAAAAGAGCTTAAACTTTGTTTTGTAACAAAGGTTGTCATACTTTCTTTTTCTTACTTAAAACCTTGTTTTCTCAACCATTCAATATCACATAAATTAAACATGTTATAATGTTTTTTTTTAACATGCCATAGTCCCTAAGTTAAAAACAAATATTTGGTGTGCATAGTAAAACATAAACTTTAAATTGGTTTCATAGACTAGAACTTTACCTAAACAATCTCAAGATGTTAGTTCCCTCTTTTGGTATTTAAAAGCTTCTCAAAACCCTTGACATCAAGTTCATAACACACATAAGAATCTCATTTAAAACTTGAACATAAACCCGAGAAAACAATAGGTAAATTAAGAGTTTTTACCTTAAAAAATTTCTTAATCTTTCCTAAGAACACTTATTCTTGCTTCCTTGAATGATTTGGAGACTTAAATCATCAAAAGCTTTGAGAGTATATGAGCTAAAGAGGGGAGAATTTGAGAGGAGAAAATATTAGCATTTTTGATGAATTAAGCAAACTTTTTTTTTTCAAAAATACTCATAGGTATTTACAAAAACCAACTCTAGGGACTTAAATTGAAAAGAATTTTGGCCCTAATCACTTGTCTCCACCGATTTTCCAAGGGATAATGTGGAAGTTTTTCCACCTTTTGGGTGTCCTTGTTGGTCGTACGTTATCTTTTTAACATTCCAAATTTATAGTGCTTAGTATTATTCCTATACTGAAGGCATATTTTTCCTGTATTGTAAGTATATTTCCTATACTGTTACAAACTTCTAATGCATTCCATATCTATCTATATCCTCCACATAGTATAATTCTTACTACTTAACTTTATGCAATCTAATTTCCACACTGCTTAAATTTATTAGTATAATTCTTGCACTATATTATTCTAATGCTGCATAGTTTTCATACTATATTTTCTTATACTGCATAATTCATATTTTGTACAAATTTTGTGCTCCTTAATTCCTATACTGTATTATTTTTGTATTTTTCATATAGTATTTATAAAATTGTATTTTTATATTAAAATTTGTGTAACATATTCTGCAACAATTAAGCTTTCTAACTTGATTTTCCTTCTTCATTAACTAATTTTTATCTTCATATCATTCTTACTTTGGTTAAGACTTATTGCATGATATTCAATCTTAAAAATCCCATATTTACTCTTATGGAATTTGTCTCAAAAATCAAATTTAAAGAATTATCCTCACGACATGTGCATTATTTAACATAATTTTTAAATATTACATGTGTAACATATCGAGAATTTCTCAAGTTTTACAAGGGTCACAAAGATGCCCTAGTTGGTGAGGAACAACTTTCCAATATGTTTTCAAACAAGGATAAGAAGTATCTATTGAATCAGGCTCACAGTTTTCTAACATTGAATCTTAGAGATCGAGTCTTGTGAGAAGTTTCAAAAGAGAAGTTAGCAGCAACAATTTGGGTGAAAGTAGAGAGTCTGTATATGACTAAATCGTTGGTGAATCATCTTCACTTAAAGCAAAGACTTTATACTTTCAAGACGCAACTGAACTGTTTAATTGAAGATCATTTAGATGAACTTAATAAAATCATCCTTGATCTTGAAATTATAGAGATCAAGATCAAAGATAAGGATCAAAGCCTGTTAGAGTTACGTTCCTTTCCTTCAGAATATGAGGTTCTCCATGATACTCTACTATACGACAAAGATAGTCTGAACTTGGAGGAAGTTTAAATAGCTCCCATATCAAAGGAGATTATTGATGGTGTGCTCAGGAAGCACCCAGGAATGGTAGGTTAGGTTAGCATTAACCAAGCTGATCGTTAAAGTTTTGCCACAGCATTCCTTTACATCCCCACCCTCTGGTCAGAACAAGGTCCCCCAAGAGCCTGGCCATCATCGACTAGGGTACTAGAAGAAGTCTACCTTAGTATGTGTTGAACAATAGCACATCCCCAGCTTAACATCAGGCACGTCCTAACCAGCATGGCAGTAGCCAAGTTGTTCACAAGCCCACATGGCGTCATCGTAGCCTAGATGGGGGCTAGTCCTTTTGCCATAGGATTCATCATGTCTGTCACCAACCCTTTTGACACCACCATACGGAGCACTCGAATCAAAGGTTGAACCCCCTTTACACTCTGTCCTAGTGGTAAGTTATAAATAAGAGCATTTATTTCACCCCAGGGTTAGTGAACTCTCTCTAACCTACACTCAGCCTTTCTCTCAACCTAACAGGTACTAACTTGAGCATCGAAGAGTCCTTGGCTGGCAACATATCGGTGTCCCCCTTTGACTTCCAAGCCTTGCCCTTTTCTTGTAAGGCTAATTAGTGAAGTCGAGTAGAGCAAGGCAAGGTAGTTTGACCACCATGAGCAACCACACATGGTGTTGATAGTCAACATTTGGCACTAGAAGGAGGTCACCATGCCCCTACAGCATTTAGCTCGCTCCATGGTAACAAAGGGCCAGGTCGAGGATGACATAACCTAACTAAAGGGATTAGGGAGTAGCCGAGACTAGAACCAAGCACCTCGAGGCCGAGGAAGGCCCCCAGTAGCCTAGTCCCGCTCAAGACCAGTTGCTAGCTAAAAGGCTTCCCAAAATGACAATGACCCCATATGGGAGCTAACCGCGACAGTGTGACTTCTTATTCAACTAATGAAGGCTCCAGCACCACAATAGCTGCCAATCCCAACACTCCTTCTACCAGCCAGGGAAGACCTAGCTGGTGGTTGAGCAGGGCAGAGGGGTGGCTTAGAGGTCTCGTACAAGGTGGAGTTACCCGGGGACACCAACAACTACAACATTTGCAACCTTCAATGACAGATTGATGAAATAGTGAACCATCGTTATGGAATCGATGATGCTGTAGTGGCTTGTCCGCTGTTCATCGAGGCCATCATGAGGGCTTTAGTGCCAAAAAAATTTTAAGTCCCCTAGATAGAAGCGTATGACGAGACAACAGATGTTGACAAGCAACTCTACCAGGGGCACATGTTGCTTTAGAATGCCGATGATGCAGCTATGTGCAAGGCCTTTTTTATGACTCTGCTTCGTCAAGCTCGACAATGGTATAGGCACCTCAAACTAGGCACTATAGTTTTCATTTTTTTGGCTCTGTAAATAGTTCTCACTGGTGTTTCCCACTTCCAAAACAAGAAAAAAAAAGTCACACACCTATAAGCTATGAAACAGGGTGATGGAGATGTCCAAGATTACATTAATGGGTTTATCCGAGCAGCATTGGAGGTCATAAACTTGGAAGACAGAACCCTTAAGCATGCCTTACTGTTGGCCTTAGGGACCAAAAACTACTCTAGGCGCTTGCCTTGGAACAACCGAGCATGTTTTTTCAGATGCTCGCTTATGCCCAAAAGCATACCGACTATATGAGGAGTTGTCGAGAAAGAGAGTGGAACCGAAGGGGAAAAAGGAGCAAGGATTTGCTGACCAGAAGGAATCTGACTAGAAGAAAAAGCAGAAAGTCAACAAACCACATGTGCCCACCAGTAAATTCCAAACTTACATGCCATTGGTCACCACTATCGATGAGGTCCTAAACTAAGCGAGCCATCAAAACTTGCTGACTTACCACCTCCCTTGAAGGGGAACTGAGCCAAAAAGGACTAGAATAAGTACTGTAACATTCATGAGGGCGTACATGCAATTAAGAAGCTTGTGTGAGATGGGGCATCTTTGAGAGTCTATGGAGCAAGTCTTGGCTCTTGGCAATAACGGAAGGAGGAACGACCATGCCACCCGAGAGGACCAACTGAGATGACAAGGCCAGGATGGTATAAACAACCAAGACTCGTTGAACATCGTACATGCGATTTTTAGCATTCCAGTCACTGGTGATACCGCGAGTAGCTGCTAAACCTATGCCCAAGAGGTTCAGCTGGTTGAGAGGAGAGACTATATGAATATGTACGAGCACATAAATGAGGTGAGCTAGCAAGAATACATGGCTATCACCTTCATAGAAAGGGAAGTAGACAGGTTGATTTACCCTCATAATGATGCCTAGATCTACAAGCTTCAAATCATGAACAACATTGTTTGGCAAGTTCTAATTGACAATGAGAGTTTGGTGGATATTCTGTTCAAGTAGGTATATGACAAGCTAAGCATCAACAATACCATACTAGTCCTGGTCTAGACCCCTTTGTATGGCTTCTCAAGAGAGTGTGTCCAGGAAGCCAAAAAATCTATTTGCCCATCACTTTTGGAGAAGATTGTACCTGAACCACCCGCTTGGTCGAGTTTTTGGTGATGGACAAACTGTCTCAACACAACATCATCATAGGTAGACTGACACTTAGCGCCTTAAAAGCCGTGGTATCTACGTACCACTTGGCCATGAAAATCTTGACAAGTGACGGGGTAGGTGTATGATCTCGCGTCTATTTACGCATTCTAAACTAACCTCAAGTATAAGGCTGTCTCAAGTAATATTTTCTCGATGAATCCGAGGTCGAACCCACAAGGAAGGATTTATTCAGTTCTAGTACATGTGTTATATTAGCTTTTTCTTTTTATTTAAACTGAAAAATTTGAGGATTAATATTTATTATTCACAGAATGTATTTACAATATTTACACATTTTTTTACAACATTTTCATCTTTAAATTTTGATAATTTGGAACTTTAATAACAAGACATGCAAATAGTAACTTAAGCAGAGTAACAACAATAATAACAACAATTTAAAGAACTTAAATAACAATAATAACAGGACTGAGGTTCAAAGGTTCTATTCTGACAATTATCTTCAATATATTTTATTTTCTCTTTTTATTTATTAGTTGATTTAAGTATACACTATGCCATCCTATGTCGACAATAAATCAAGATTTACCAAGCATTTACTGTGCCATTCCATGTCTATAATGTAGCAAAAACACAACTTAATAAATAAGCAGCATTTCAACATAACTTAACAAAAATAACAACCAAGATAGTGAGTTAAGCATTTACCAAGCCATTCTCTATCTACGAGTAATCAAGGTCCTCCCAAGCATTATCTATGCCAGTCTATGTTATCTATAAATCAAAACCGTAATATTGGCAGAGTTCCAGCTAAGAAAATATTGAAATTCTAAGTTTTCTAAGGAAATATTTTGGCATTACAACAACTTAGAAAACTAAGAAAAACCAAAAAATATTTAAGATAATTTTGCCAGAATTTTCCCCTCTCCCCTCAACTAAAAAGAAATTTAAAAAGACATAATTAATAAAGTACTACTGATATTATTGAGCATAATTTTTACAACATAAACTAGAAAATATTTTACAAGAAACTAGACTAAAAACTAAAATAAAACTGACTATAATTATTACAACAGCATTCTTATGCTGTGAGAGGGGCTTTTTTAACTGAGGCAAATGCCTTGGTATTTATAGAAAATCAGATTTGCTAACATCCATTTATAATCAATGCTTTTTCCTGTTGAAAGTTGACCGATTTTGAATTATTTTCCTCTTCTTTCACGCTGATCCGCGTTGGTGAGATCCAACGGCTGTCAGACGCTCTCAAATTGGGCCAGGTGGGACCGAGATTTAAGGCCGATGAATGAGTCAAAGTATTTAGATCTGACAGTTTAGAGAACGGATGCACGTGGACACAAGCACACACGATCAGACACGCCTGCTGCACCTTCTGAGACACGCTGCAGCTTTGTCGACGCGTGTGATGCACGCGCCAATCATATCTTGACACGTGGACCGAACTGCGAGATTCCGCTGATGCACCTGATGACGCGTTGACACGTGTCTCTTCCTCGAACGATTGAGATTAATTTGACAGTGAATCTGACGGTCCTTGTTACGCCACGTGTCCCATTTAATTTAAATTCGAATTTTCTTTGCATTTGATGTCTGATTTTATCCGTTTCGGTGTCCTTTTGCTCCGTTTTTCCTCCAGATTTCAAATCTCAAAATCAAAAACACACTAATATTAATTATTTTATAAACATAATATTTTCAAAAATATTAAAAATATTTTTTTTTACATTAAAACACACAAAAATAAATAAAAACTCTTAAAATTTCCAATCTCTTACGGTTTAGCACAGATATAATTTTTATGACTTGGAAATATTTTTAAAAATTACTAAAAATATAACAAGACATATTTATAAATTTAAAACACACTATCAAATACACTAAAACTCAAAATAAAATAACTGCATTACTTTTACGGTTTTGACTATTTACAGACTAGACACTTATTTAACACACCAAAATAGCTCTAAAAATTACTAAAAACATAAAAACACACTAAAAACGTAAATTTAAACACATTTTCATACTAAGACACAAAAATACTTATTAACACAAAATGCTATTAATTAGAGGATTTAATGAGAAATAAAAACGTAAATAAATGATTGAAGCCTTAGAAAATGTACACTTTTACAGTCTCATCACACCCCTCAATCAGCTTATTGCTAGTCTCTAGCAACTAAACCGATAAAACTTAAAACAGACAAAAGATTTTTTTTTTTAAACTTGCGATTCCTCACTGATTTTTCTCAGGGTTTATCTCATATTCATGCCTCAAAGTAAAGATGTAAACACTAATTAAGTTATGATTCATTTCTAGAGTTCGTCAATTATTTAAGATGAATTTTCCTTTGTGTGTGTGTGAATTTCTATTACTAATCAATGCATATTAACCAGATAGATTTATATTAATATATCTTAATTTATTTAAATAAATTCTTATAAATTTGTTTTTCATCCCTCTCTCCACTAATGTAGAATAACACCTTGTTAAAGACCTTTTAGGACTTTATTCGGCTTGTAATGTAAGGCTTGGGTTAAAGGTATGATGGAAGATATATTTGAGGCTTAGTTCACCCATAAGACACTTACAAAAATCCCGAACCTGTAAAATGTACAATCCAATTCCCAAAGTTTATAATCCCGAACTCAAAATGAAATTTCCTTTGTCAACCACTTTTTATTTAACTTTCTTCTTATTCTTCTTGTTCTTTTTTTTGTTTTTATTTTTTTTAATATAAAATAATTGAAGAGTTACAATAAACGTACATATTTTACAGAGCTAGCAGATATTCCTAACTCATCCTAACCTCATAAATCCGATTTCACTTGAAAGAACAAATGCCTTATGAGTGAAAGGTAAAAGAAAAGGATTATGAATTTATTAAAAAGGCTAGGCTAAATGTATGGGTAATAAAGAAAATAGAACATTAAGCACAACGAGGTAGCTAGGGATATAAAATGTAAACAGGTTAGCTTCAAAGGCTCAAACGATCCAAAGATGGCCTAAATTATATCTATAACTTAGTGTTATCTAGGATTTCGTCTCAAGAGGGATTTAAACAAGTTATAAGATTTTATAAAAATAAACCAAATTATACTAACATAAACAGTCTCTAAATTAATATAACAAATCATAGTGCAAGATTAAGTGTTCAAACTTTGGGAAAATTTCATCCTAAACATATGGCAAACTAAAGAAACTAGCATAAACTTAAATAGTATTTAAAATTTACCTCAAGTCATGGAAATGATATAATCTTGATATCGTCATTGGACAGGAGGCAAATCACCAAAATATTTTTAGATTTTTAAATTTTTTTAATAATAAATGCAATGCAAACACACAGTTTTTACAATCATGTAGAAACACGTTTCAAGAATGCTAGTCACTCTATTACTCAGCTATTTCTACCAAGGTGAAGATGCGTTTCAAGAATAATAAATACTCCTTACCTCAGCCATCTTCAAACTTGCATGCTACAAATGAAAGATGCAGAGATGAGAATTTTACAAACACAAAGGACTTCATTTTCTGACCATTATCGAGATGCGTTTCAGGACAAAACCTTCACTCAGCCATCTCAACCTATGAACACATGAATCTTAAAGTCTTACAAACAGCACACTCTTTTTTTTTTCTTTTTTATTTTTATTTTTTCGCTTGGTTTTTAAAACGAGTCCTAGATTCAATCACAAAAGAAAAAAAATTGACACAACCTTCTCCCCCCAACCTAAATTGAACACTGTTCCCAATGTTTAATAAGATTAAGTAAGAAGACTAACAACATATACTTACAAGGGTGGTTATTCAAAGACAAATGCATAAACAAAGACAAAAACAATAATGCTGTAAGTAAAACTAAAAGAGGTAGAGTTCAGAGAGAAAGATCCCAATCTCGTTTGCGTTTTTCGCAGAACTTTGATGTTACAGTGTCCGTTTGAGGATCAATGACGTGCATTTTTTCGAGCAATTCCTCTACAGTATTGGCAGAGATAAAAATCTTTCTTCCTGACTCCTCAAGAAACTTTTGTTCCATAGCATGATCTAAAAAACTAAGCAGACTGTCAAAGTAACCATTTATATTTAACAAACCAACAGGTTTAGAGTGTAGTCCTAACAATTTCCAACTAGCAATGGCAAAAAGTTCTTCTAGAGTTCCTAAACCTCTAGGTAAAGCAATGAAAGCATCAGAAGAAAACTCCATGTCTCTTATTCGCTCAGGCATACCTACAACTATTTTTTCAACACCAATGATAGGACCACATAAACGACTTTGAACGAGGACACCTGGAATAATACCTAAAGCTCCAGTACCTCCAGAACGTCTTCCAGCAGAGACAGTACCCATTAAACCTAGACTACCTCCTCCATAGACAAGGTTTATCTTTTTCGTAGCCAAGACATAGCCTAAATGAAATGCAGTTTCTATGTAATCAATGCCTTTTTCTGATTTAGAACCACAAAACACATAGATATTATTGAACTTTAAAGATGACTGGGACGAGGAATCCATGATAGTTACTAAGACTAAGACTCTTTTTTTTTTTTTTGACTGACTCTATCTTATAAATTCGCTCTGAGAATAACTTAAGAACTAAAAGGATTTTATAGACACCTAAAGAGAACGTTGGGTAAAATTAATTAAAGACAGCTGTGATGACAGACAATGACAGATAAATGTGACACCCCTGCAGACAACTTGTACCTGACAACACTATTAACCTTTTGACAAACTAGACTTTACTATACAACTTTTGACAAATGGGACTAAATTTTAAACTTCAAAGCAAAGCTTATCTTAGACAACACACAAGATACCTACCGAAGAAAATTATGCATCTAACAAAAGAAGAAAAGTCAAGATATTATTATTATAAGATAAATGGTACGATCACAATTATTAAACAACAACTGTATAAATCACAAAAATAAAAATCTTTTTGTTGATAAAATTTTATTCGAGAATGAGTTGAAGAAAACTTTTGTTCATCAAAACACGTTTCCAGAAATTTCGTTACTCAGCCGTTTTGATGATTTTTCATTAAAACCATGATCATAACTCGAATAAATTTTCAATTTTTTTTAAGAAAAACACACAGAGAAACAAAGAAAAATACCTTACAGACCTTGTTCTGAAGTAGAGAGATCTTGAGCCTATTTTCCATCTAACATTCTCGCAAACTGAACAGTTGGGTCTTTTAGCGTCAGATTCCCAAGACGTTCTTTTTCTTCATGAAATTGAGGCAAGAGTTATTTCATAGCCCCCCAAACGTATCCACTTGGATGGGACTCAAGAGAAACTCAGAGATCTTTTAAGTTTTCATTCCTAAGACCATTTTTACAAAACTGTATTTTATCTTCCCTATTTCTAGATACGAAACCAGGTGAGGGACATTTTCCAGAACAAGTTTGACGAGAACATTTATGACAATTTGACTCCATATGACTAGCTCTTCTTTTTCTAGCACACAGACTTGTACCCATACCAGGCAAACCTATATTATTTGCATCACTTGAACGAGCAAGACCTTCTATGTACATCTTAATATTAGTAGGAAGCTTAAAACGTGAAAGTAACCAAAGACGAGTGACTCTAGTTTTGTACTTCTTTCTGATTTCGCTTTGAGAAAGTGAAGAGAAATATTTCTTTAAGTGCTCATATTTCAGATCCATGATTGAGGAATTGAGATTCTTGAGAGTGAATTGAAAGCTTTAAGAGAGAGTTTGAGAGAGAGTTGTGAAGATTTTTGTGAAAGCAGAAGAAAAGGAGATTGAAGATTTTCAGGAAAAAGTGTTTGAAGATTGAAGAATGGAAAAAGTGTTTGAAGATTGAAGAACTTTGAAAGAGTTTTAAAGAATTTCTCAGAATTTTAGTGAGAAGACAGAGAGAATTCGAGAGAGAGAACAAGAAATTTAGAAAGAGAAAGAACAAAGATTTCTGAGCTTAGATGCACAGTAACAAATTTTATAGACAAGGGGTAGACTTCTGTTCAGACACGGGGAAGACTATTCAGACGCATGCAAGAGTAATGGGCTGAACTAAAATGGGCTAAAGAAAGATATCCTAACAGATTACTCAGAAATGAAAATATTTTTATGCTATTGAGTTTTTTTTTTTTTTTTTTAAAGATCTAAAATTCAGAAAAATTCATTGAAAATTATTTCATTAAATTGCGTTTCTAGAGGCCGTTGATACAAAAATACCAACTAATCGTGCTGATTATAACCTCCATAATTTTTGCCATTTTAATGAATTTTTGAAATTATTTTTTTGATTTTTAGGATAAACAAAGGAAATAAAGATACAACAAACAAATACAAAAACTTAAACACAATACAAATATTAATCTATAACTATGATTTTAGTTTCTGGTTTGGAGTCAGACTCGTCAATGTTGATGACTGTTGGAAGAGTTGCTCTAAACCTTCCCAAAAGGTAGCACTCCCAAAAAGTTAAGTTGCCAGCAGCTGCAAAGAATCTTTGCTGAAATTCTTCTTCATCCATGAGATCATACATGAGGTCATCCATCGTGTCACCCATCACCTCATCCTCAGGTTCTTCTCCAAAAACTTCATTTTCACATTCAGAGAAAATGCATGTAGATTCCTAACAAAAGAAAAGAAATAAAACAAAAGAAAAGAAGAGTTAGTAACATATAAAAGAAAAATAAAAAGAAAAGGAAAATATATTACACAATATTATACTGCACTAAAAACAATACCTTCCTCGGCAACGGCGCCAAAAACCTGGTCTGCGTCTATTTACGCATTCTAAACTAACTTCAAGTATAAGGTTGTCTCAAGTAATATTTTCTTGGTGAATCTGAGGTCGAACCCACAAGGAAGGATTTATTCAGTTCCAGCACATGTGTTATATTAACTTTTTCTTTTTATTTAAACTGAAAAATTTGAGGATTAATATTTATTATTCACAGAATGTATTTACAATATTTACACATTTTTTTACAACATTTTCATCTTTAAATTTTGATAATTTGGAACTTTAATAACAAGACATGCAAATAGTAACTTAAGCAGAGTAACAACAATAATAACGACAATTTAAAGAAGTAAAACAACAATAATAACAGGACTGAGGTTCAAAGGTTCTATTCTGACAATTATCTTCTAAATATTTTAGTTTCTCTTTTTATTTATTAGTTGATTTAAGTATACACTATGCCATCCTATGTCGACAATAAATCAAGATTTATCAAGCATTTACTATGTCATTCCATGTCTATAATGTAGCAAAAATACAACTTAATAAATAAGCAGCATTTCAACATAACTTAACTAAAATAACAACCAAGATAGTAAGTTAAGCATTTACCGAGCCATTCTCTGTCTACGAGTAATCAAGGTCCTCCCAAGCATTATCCGTGCCAGTCTATGTCGTCGATAAATCAAAACCGTAATTTTGGTAGAGTTCCAGCTAAGAAAATATTGAAATTCTAAGTTTTCTAAGGAAATATTTTGGCATTACAACAGCTTAGAAAACTAAGAAAAACCAAAAAATATTTAAAATAATTTTGCCAGAATTTTCCCCTCTCCCCTCAGCTGAAAGAAATTTAAAAAGACATTATTAATAAAGTACTACTGATATTATTGAGCATAATTTTTACAACATAAACTAGAAAATATTTTATAAGAAACTAGACTAAAAACTAAAATAGAATTGACTATAATTATTACAATAGCATTCTTATGCTGCGAGAGGGGCTTTTTTAACTGAGGCAAATGCCTTGGTATTTATAGAGAATCGGATTTGTTAATGTCCATTTATAATCAATGCTTTTTCCTGTTGAAAGTTGACCCATTTTGAATTATTTTCCTCCTCTTTCATACTGATCCACGTTGCTGAGAATGCAAATTTGAGTTTGTAATCCAGTGTGACGTAGGCCAGACCAGCACGGACCAGGCACGATCTGAACCGTCAAATGCCAGATCCAACGGCTGTCAGACGCTCTCAAATTGGGCCAGGTGGGACCGAGATTTAAGGCCGATGGATGAGTCAAAGTATTCAGATCTGACGGTTCAGAGAACGGATGCACGTGGACACAATCGCACACGATTGGACTGTTGGAAACAAAGTACGCAGCAGAATTTTAAAAAAATTTTCTTCAGAGTAATTTCCAAAACACAAGTTTGACATGTTATATGTATAAATTAAACAGATCTTACTAACCTCAGTGTGCCGAAGAACCTCCGCAATCCGTGTAGAGAAGTAACGTTCTAGAAGAGCCTCGACCAACTGGTCTTCTTTGCTATTCTCTATCCACAACCGGAGTGAGTGTGGGCTCACACGTACAGCTCTTCCACCGGTGACTCTCCTTCCAACCAACAGAGAGAACCCAAAGCTAGTGCTCGTGATTTGTGAACAAAAGCTCTCAAGGAGTTTTCAGATGCTCACTAGAAGAGTATCACTCTTAATCTCTCAAATTGATCTAAGTAAATCATGAGACTCACTCCCTCTTTATACCTATTGGTCCTGGGGTCAGTCCATATCAGATTAGGTCTCAAAAAATCGAAACAGAATCAAGTTCGGATCAATATCTGATAAGATCCACGTGAAAACGCGTAATCTTATCTACCGCTGATTGGCAGGCCGAACAGCCCAGTTCAGCAGGCCGAACATGTCATCCGGCAGGCCGAACTCCCGAGAAAAAATCTCCGCAAATCTTTTATTTTCCACCCGAGATTCTAAAGGACAAAGTCTTAGTTTTGATTCAAATAACCCAATAGAGAAGATATTTGATCAAAACAAACTTTATCAAGATAATCTCTAAGAAAATAAATCAATTCACAACAATTCTACAAGTTTATCGTGATCTAATTTTTCCAAAATTAAATCAACCGATAAACAGACAAGAATTATCTGATCCAATAATTCAACAAGTTGATCTTGAACTAATTTCTTACAAAATTAATTCAACCAATAAACAGACAAGAATTATCTGATTCTTATAAATTTTAAACCAATCTGATAAATCTGACATAAGTCACCAATTATTGAAAAAGCACGCCGTGTCGTTACAGGACTTTGTGAGCTAGCAAATGGGACCAAAATGGACCTATAAAGTTCAAGCTCATGATAATTATGAAACCCAATATCCCAGATATACATTTCACAATTATCAACTCCAACGCTACTCCACTAAAAGCTTGGAGCTGCACTCTTGAACTTTATAGAATTATGAAGCTCGTGTAGCTAAGTCTCCATGACATATCATAGTGCATCGTATCCCCATATTATAATCCATAATCGGCTTAAGGACAAGTTCTGTCTTACCTTCCCGATTATTTTTATCTTACGTTCCATTGTCTCACCATTAGAAAACTTACCATCCAAAGATAGTATACCATTTGGTTACACCTATGTAAACAAATGGTTGAGCGCTCCAGTTTTCCAATTTCAAGACAACGCATATAAGAGGATATCATTACTCCTAAAGAGGAGCTATGGATTCCATATCTATGAATAACAAGTCTACGCTATCAAGAGTCATGCCCCCAACTTACCGGCATGCATACCACTATAGAGATGTGGGAGTCACCCATTGGTACATCAAAAGACACAAGTCGAGACAACGGGCCCACTATTCATCTCAGGATTAAGATACAATACAAATGACTATCTAAAGTGAATTGATTTGCCAAGACAGAATTATTAATCCAAATGAATTCACTTTATGTCTTGATCCAACACATCATCACTTATGACAACGTGCCAATGTTTCTATTCACGGAGTCCAACTCCAATGGTCAAGACAAACCATCTCCCATAAGGGATATAGACAAGATAACAATCTTTACATGAATAAAGCAGCCAACTTTATTCCCTCAATTGCGGATCATATGTTTTAGACCATCACCTTAAGAATCGTGTCTTCTGCATAATCAGTCCATCATATGCCCAATTCTTAAGGTTTAGACTGACAGTCTCAGACTACTGTTTGCTTATCATACATTAAACGAATATGAACGTAAAGAGGACGAGATTTGGTATATATAAATAAATAAATTCTTTATTGATAAAATGTCTCCAAAAACGTATTACATTTTTACTCCTTAGGGCATACATGTCTAACAATCTCCCACTTGCACTAAGTGAGTAAATACAGCAAATTTCGCATCCCCATAGCTTCCACATGCCTCTCGAAGACTCTCCTAGTAAGTGTCTTCGTAAATGGATCGGCCAAATTGTCCTCTGACGCGATCTTGCACACCGTGACATGCCCGCCCTTAACGAAGTCCTCTATCACATGATACTTCCGATCAATATGCTTACTCTTCTTGTGAAATCTTGGTTCCTTAGCATTAGCTACCGCCGCACTGTTATCACAGTACAGTGATACCACCTTATCCATACCAGGAACTACCTCAAGATCCCCAAGAAACTTGCGGAGCCACACTGCTTCTTTCGAAGCATCACTAGCCGCCACATACTCGGCCTCCATCGTTGAATCCGAAGTGCAATCTTGCTTCGCACTTCTCCAACTGATGGCATCGTCACCTAGAGTAAACACAAACCCCGAGTCGATTTCCTAGAATCCAAACAGGATTGAAAATCCAAATCAGTGTATCCTAGAGGAGTCAAGTCCTCACCCAAATACACAAGCATATACCCTCGAGTCCTTCTCAAGTACTTGAAAATATGCTTTGCTGCAACCCAATGGTTCGATCCTGGATCTGCCTGAAATCGACTTACAATCCTGACCGCATAGCTAATATCCGGCCGTGTGCAAAGCATGGCATACATGAGACTACCCACTGCCGAAGCATAAGGCACCTTCTTCATGTATTCTCTTTCTTCATAAGACTTTGGAGAGTCTTTCTTAGAAAGAGTAATTCCAGACCTAGATGGTTGCCCACCTTTCTTGGAATCCTGCATTGCGAACCTCCTGAGAATTTTATCTATATAGCCAGCCTGAGACAAAGCTATTATTTTGTTCTTCCTATCACGAAAAATCTGGATACCGAGAACAAAATTAGCCTCACCTAAGTCCTTCATGTCAAACTGCTTGGTCAACCATAATTTGACCGATGACAACGCCCCAACGTCATTGCCAATTAGCAGAATGTCATCTACATAGAGTAGTAGAAAAACCACCTTCTCATCCTTTATGTGTTTGTAAACACATGGTTTATCCACGTTTTGTGAGAACCCATAAGTCTTGATCACTTGATCAAATCTTATGTTACAAGAACGAGAAGCCTACTTAAGTCCATAAATAGACTTTAGTAGCTTACAAACCTTATCCTCTTGATCCGCAACCTTGAACCCGTCTGGTTGTTCCATATAAATGGACTCATCAAGATAGCCATTCAGAAAAGCCATCTTGACATCCATCTGCCAAATCTCGTAGTCGAGAGCGGCAGCTATGGACAAGAGAATCCGGATGGACTTAAGCATGGCTACAGGTGAAAAGGTTTCCTCATAATCGATTCCTTCCTTTTGCGTATAACCCTTAGCTACCAGTCTAGCCTTAAAGGTTTCGACCTTTCCATCCACTCCTCTTTTCCTCTTGTAGATCCACTTACACCCTCTAGGTTTTACCCCTTCGGGAACATCCACAAGCTCCCAGACCCGATTAGTCTCCATAGACTTCATCTCAATGTTCATGGCCTCTATCCAGAGTCTTGAATCAACATCCTCCATAGCTTCTGCGTAAGTATAAGGATCCCTGTCATGTTCATCCAGTTCAGCCAAGAAGACCTCCCCATTGAACATATACCTTTCAGGTTGACTGCCCGATCCTCCCACCACACCGAAACCCCTGAGATTGTTGTTCAGGTTTGTTTGGTTTTTCTACACCGATCGGAATGGTTTTGTTCGAAACCTCCGAAGTGAACGAATCACCCCTTAACTCCTCAAGCACCACTTTGCTTCGAGGTTTAAAGTCGTCCATGTAACTCTCCTCAAAGAAAGTTGCATTAGTTGAAACCACGACTTTATTTTCCTTTGGGTTATAAAAATAACCCCCTTTAGTCCCTTTTGGATATCCTACAAACACGCAAACTTTCGAACGTGCTTCCAACTTATTCGGATCCTTAAACAGGACATGAGCTAGACATCCCCATATGCGAATATGGTTTAAGGATGTCTTCCGTCTTGTCCACAACTCGTGAGGAGTTTTAGGGACCGATTTTGAAGGCACATTGTTCAAAAGATAACATGCGGTTTGTAGTGCATATCCCCAAAAGGATAAAGGCAATGATGAATAACTCATCATGGACCAAATCATGTCCAACAAAGTCCTATTCCTTCTCTCCGCTACGCCATTCTGCTGTGGAGTGCCCGGCACAGTCAAATGGGATAAAATCCCATTCTCTAACAAGTGTCCCAAGAACTCATCAGAAAGGTATTCCCCACCTCGATCAGATTGAAGTGCCTTTATGGGTCTACCCATTTGCTTTTCCACTTTAGTCCAAAACTCCCTGAACTTATCATAAGTTTCGCTTTTGTGGTGCATTAGGTACACATACCCATATCTTGAGTGATCGTCAATGAAAGTGATGAAGTACTCATACCCTCCTCGTGCCCGGATGTTCATTGGTCTGCAAACATCACTATGCACAAGTTCTAGAACCCCTTCGGCCCTATTGCCCTTAGACCTGTATGGTCTTTTGGTCATTTTACCCTCCAAACAAGATTCACATTGAGGTATAGATTCCACCTTTAAGTGACTTAAAGGTTCATCCCTTACCAACCTTTGAATCCTATTCAGGTTAATATGGCCAAGGCGCAAATGCCAAAGATAAGTCTTATTAGAGTGAGAAGTTTTAAGCCTTTTTAAGTCATTATCATTTATCTCAACATTAAGCAATAAGTCCATCTTAGGTTTGATAAAGTATAGATTGTTTTGCATCCATCCAGAATAGATAAAAGATTTGTTTTTACGAATCACCACTTTTTCATTAAAAGATACCACGTAGGAGTCTTTAAATGAAGAAGATACAGAAATTAAATTCCTTTTAAATTTAGGAACATAAAAACAATCTCACAAAATTAAATTCCAATAATTATCAAAATAAAGATGGACATCTCCCACTGCTTCCGCTGAGACCAAGGATCCATCGCCCATCCGAAGCGTTAAGTCTTCACGAAGTAGACTTCTCGTTTCTTTGAATCCCTGCAGAGAAACACAAACATGATTAGTTGCACTGGATTCTATGACCCAGATGTCACTGGATTCCTCAACCAAACAAGTTTCTAAATATAGAAGATCACACCTACCTCCCTTGGAAAGGAAGTCCTTGCAATGCATCTTTATATGCCCGACCTTACCACAAAAGAAGCACTTAAGCTTCTTTGGGTTCTTCTTCTTCTTCTTCTTGCTCTTGGTTGCAGCAAGAATAGAAGACTTGCCACTCTTGGCCCGTTGCTTCTTTCCATTCCCAGAGTTAGGATTGAAACCAGAAGCAGCTCCCATATTGGCCTCACCACCAGCAGGAGACTCCCTGATTAGCAGTTCAAACTCCTGTAACTGTTTCATCAGTTCTATTAAGGTCATATCCCGTCTATTGCTTAAATTAAAAGTAGCTCTAAATGGAATAAATTCCTTAGACAGAGTCTCAAAGACCATAGTCATCTGAGTTTCAGCATCGATGTCGGCTCCATTGGTTTGAGCCTCAGCGAGGTAACCCATGACCAACATCATATGCTCCTTTACAGATGTCCCCGGTCTCTGTCTATAGTTTAAGAGTTTCGAAAGCGCCCCTTGCCACTTTGTTATGGCCTGGCCTCCAAACATGTCCTCAAGATTATCCAAGATCTGCTTCGCAGTCTCATAATCCTGATGTTGAACCTACAACACATTGTTCATGCTAGCCATAACATAGCAGCGGCCCTGATCATTAGCATCTTTCCAGCGATTGGACGCTTGGAATTGCTCATTACTTGAGTCTCCCGTAGGCTTAGGAGGACAAGGAGTTGTCAGAACATATTTCAGTTTCTCAAAGGAAAGGACGATGTCTAGGTTCCGTTTCCAATCGTTATAGTTCTCACCGGTTAATTGGTTTTTGTCAAGTATCGATGATAAAGTGTTTTTAGACATTTTCAATCTACAATAAAGAATCATATACCAAACATAAGCAAACATATATAATAATTTAGTAAGATAACACAATCATGTAAAAACATACAAATGTGTTTATGTGTCAAAACCTTGAAAAAATTACAACCTTACAACGATAATTTCCAACTCATAATTCAACAAGCTCCTAGGGGAGTCATGCAGAATTCAATCAGGAACACGGATCCCCTCTTGATTATATATGCCATCCAGGACTCGTATGATCCAGCATATACTAATAATCGTTTCTTTGGCCATTAATTTTATTAACAGAGCTCCTAGGGGAGGTTAATCATAAAATTAACGTGAGTGTATAACTATCGTTTCAATATTTTATCCATGATTTATAATCACCACCTACGGGTGTGCAACCATAAATCATATTAAAATACCTTATCCTTTCAGAGATCCAATCTGGTACATGATAGAAATCCCTTCCTAGGGGTCAGGACCACCATGTTCTTCCTATGGACCAACGATGGAGGCCTTAGGTCCTCTCTTCGAAAACCTTCTCCCACTCAATCTTTTGAAGTCAAGGTTTTATTTTAAAATTATGCATGAACGAGTTTAATATGAGCGGCACTCCCTATTCTATATGACTTGTTATCAATATACATGGTAAATTATATTATAATGCAGACAAGCAAAGCAATCAAGCAAAGCTACAAGCATAATAATAATAATAACCGTAATATTATGGTTCCACCCTAGAGAATAGAAAAATAAGGTTACAAGAGAATAATCGAGACATTTTTCGATTCTTCATCCTTGAATCCTCAAGTTGTATCCTTCTTCATGTATTATCCATCTTCAAGTCTTTAATCCTGTATGAATCAAATACTTCATATTTCTGGTCATATCCAAATTTAATGTTTCTCAGAATCATCCCAAAAATAAAATTAAAACTGCACCGAAAAAATTACACCTTTTCTGGACACCCGGCAGCTCTCGATCGGCAGGCCGATCTAGGTGATCGGCCTGCCAGTCTTGCTCCATTGGCCTGCCGATCTGATACATCGGCTTGCCGATCTATGCAGGTTTGGCCTGCTGAACTGAAACTTCGGCCTGCCAGCAGAACACCAAATTTTCTGCCCCACTGTCGGCCTGCCGGACCACACGTCCGGCCTGCCGAACTATGAGGTCCGACATGCCGACCAAGCAGAAAACCCTCAATCCAAAAAATACAATTTTAATGCAATTCATCAATTTTATTTTTAACAATTCAAAAACATAAAATTAGAGACTCAGGAAATACCTGGAGCGCCATCATCAATCTTCGAGATCCGACTTCTCGATCCGTCTTTTCCAGATAATTATTTAATTACAAATTCTTACAAATTAAAAATTAAATAACAATTCCTAGACGGAGATGATAGTCTGCCATCTAATTACATGAAAAACTTAGATACACATTCTAACCTCTAAGGAACCATAACCGGTATTAATTAATTAATAAATAATTAAACAATGATTTAATCAACCATAATTAATTAATAAACATTCACCACATAATCCATGATAACATATACTTTATATAGAAACCTAGAGTGCCATCTTTCTATAAAATTCAATTCAAGCATAGGAGAGATTAAGATCACAAAATTTATGCATATAACATGATCACAAACTTGCAAATTTATGTAAAAACCATGGCTCTGATACCAATTGTTGGAAACAAAGTGCGCAGCGGAATTTTAAAAAAATTTCATCAGAGTAATTTTCAAAACACAAGTTTGCCATGTTATATGTATAAATTAAACAGATCTTACTAACCTCAGTGTGCCGAAGAACCTCCGCAATCCGTGTAGAGAAGTAACGTTCCAGAAGAGCCTCAACCAACTAGTCTTCTTTGCTATTCTCTATCCACAACCGGAGTGAGTGTGGGCTCACACGTACAGCTCTTCCACCGATGACTCTCCTTCCAACCAACAGAGAGAACCCAAAGCTAGTGCTCGTGATTTGTGAACAAAAGCTCTCAGGGAGTTTTCAGATGCTCACTAGAAGAGTATCACTCTTAATCTCTCAAATTGATTTGAGTAAATCATGAGACTCACTCCCTTTTTATACCTATTGGTCCTGGGGTCAGTCCATATCAGATTAGGTCTCAAAAACTCAAAACAAAATCAAGTTTGGATCAATATCTAATAAGATCCGCGTGAAAATGCGTAATCTTATCTACCGCTGATCGGCAGGCCGAACATGTCATCCGGCAGGCCAAACTCCCGAGAAAAAATCTCCGCGAATCTTCTATTTTCCACCTGAGATTCTAAAGGACAAAGTCTCAGTTTTGATTCAAATAACCCAATAGAGAAGATATCTGATCAAAAAAAACTTTATCAAGATAATCTCTAAGAAAATAAATCAATTCACAATAATTCTACAAGTTTATCTTGATCTAATTTGTCCAAAATTAAATCAACCGATAAACAGACAAGAATTATCTGATCCAATAATTCAACAAGTTTATCTTGAACTAATTTCTTACAAAATTAATTCAACCAATAAACAGACAAGAATTATCTGATTCTTACAAATTTTAAACCAATCTGATAAATCCGACATAAGTCAACAATTATTGAAAAAGCACGCCGTGTCGTTACAGGACTTTGTGAGCTAGCAAAGGGGACCAAAATGGACCTATAAAGTTCAAGCTCATGATAATTATGAAACCCAATATCCCAGATATACATTTCATAATTATCAACTCCAACGCTACTCCACTAAAAGCTTAGAGCTGCACTCTCGAACTTTATAGATTACAAAGCTCGTGTAGGTAAGTCTCCATGACATATCATAGTGCATCGTATCCCCATATGATAATCCATAATCGGCTTAAGGACAAGTTCTGTCTTACCTTCCCGATTATTTTTATCTTACGTTCCATTGTCTCACATTAGAAAACTTACCATCCAAAGATAGTATACCATTTGGTTACACCTATGTATCCAAATGGTTGAGCGCTCCAGTTTTCCAATTTCAGGACAACAGATATAAGAGGATATCATTACTCCTAAAGAGGAGCTATGGATTCCATATCTATGAATAACAAGTCTACGCTATCAAGAGTCATGCCTCCAACGTACCGGCATGCATACCACTATAGAGATGTGGGAGTCACCCGTTGGTACATCAAAAGACACAAGTCGAGACAACGGGCCCACTATTCATCTCAGGATTAAGATACAATACAAATGACTATCTAAAGTGAATCGATTTGCCAAGACAGAATTATTAATCCAAATCAATTCACTTTATGTTCCGATCCAACACATCGTCACTCATGACAACGTGCCAATGTTTCTATTCACGGAGTCCAACTCCGATGGTCAAGACAAACCATCTCCCATAAGGGATATAGACAAGATAACAATCTTTACATGAATAAAGCGCCCAACTTTATTCCCTCGATTGCATATCATATGTTTTAGACCATCACCTTAAGAATTGTGTCTTCTGCATAATCAATCCATCATATGCCCAATTCTTAAGGTTTAGACTGACAGTCTCATACTACTATTTGCTTAT
The DNA here is from genome assembly GCA_025403435.1 of Artocarpus heterophyllus. NCBI lineage: Eukaryota > Viridiplantae > Streptophyta > Magnoliopsida > Rosales > Moraceae > Artocarpus > Artocarpus heterophyllus. The sequence goes on along the minus strand of CM046340.1, from coordinate 24,220,868 downwards.
CATACATTCAACGAATATGAACGTAAAGAGGACGAGATTTGGTATATATAAATAAATAAATTTTTTATTGATAAAAATGTCTCCAAAAACGTATTACATTTTTACTCCTTAGGCAATATATGTCTAACGCAGACACGCCTGCTGCACCTTCTGAGACACGCTGCAGCTTTGTCGGCGCGTGTGATGCACGCACCAATCATATCTCAACACGTGGACCGCACTGCAAGATTTCGCTGACGCACCTAATGACGCGTTGACACGCGTCTCTTCCTCGGACGACTGAGATTAATTTGACAGTGAATCTGATGGTCCTTGTTACGCCACGTGTCCCATTTAATTTAAATTCAAATTTTATTGCATTTGATGTTCGATTTTATCCGTTTTGGTGTCCTTTTGCTCCATTTTTCCTCCATATTTTAAATCTAAAAATCACAAACGCACTAATATTAATTATTTTACAAACATAATATTTTCAAAAATATTAAAAATATTTATTTTACATTAAAACACATAAAAATAAATAAAAACTCCTAAAATTTCTAGTCTCTAACGGTTTAGCACAGATATAATTTTGATGACTTGGAAATATTTTTAAAAATTACTAAAAATATAACAAGACATATTTATAAATTTAAAACACACTATCAAATACACTAAAACTCAAAATAAAATAACCGCCTTACTTTTATGGTTTTGACTATTTATAGACTAAACACTTATTTAACACACCAAAATGACTCTAAAAATTACTAAAAACATAAAAACACACTAAAAATGCAATTTTAAACACATTTTCACACCAAGACACAAAAATACTTATTAACACAAAATGTTATTAATTAGAGGATTTAATGAGAAATAAAAGCGTAAATAAATGATTTAAGCCTTAGAAAATGTACACTTTTATAGTCTCATCAGTGTGGTTAGGTTGAGACAAAGAGACTCGAGAGAGTGCTCAGTTAAGGCCATCAAGGAGGCGGTGGACTAGTACATTAACCTTTTAGCAATCTATTCAGACTGGACCCTGAATAGTTAGGCCATGGCTTCTTAAGGAAAAAGTCAGAGCTTCACTAGTAGAAACCTTGTCCTATTCAGACTGGACCCCGAACAACTCAACCAAATGGTCATGGTTAATTCTCGGCTAAAGCCTGAGGTCCAAGGAAACCTAGAGAAATTCTTAATAGAATATTAGGGTGTGTTCACCTGGTCTTATAAGGACATGCCTGGGATCGATTCGAGCATCATCCGCCACTGCCCGAATACCGATCCCAAATACAAGCCTGTTATCTAAAAAATGAGAGCTTTCATTCCAAAATGGTACACAACCATCAATAAGCAAGTATAGAAGTTGCTCAAGACCGGCTTTATCTGTGAAGTCACCTATCCCACTTGGTTGGCGAATGTGGTCTTGGTTAAGAAGGCCAATGGGAAATGACAGATCTGTATCAATTTTACAGACTTAAACAAAGCCTGCCTAAAGGACTGTTTTCCTCTACCTTAGATAGATCAGCTAGTTGATGCAACGATCAGCCATAGATTATTATGGACGTATATTCTAGCTACAATTAGATCTAAATGGCCGAGGAAGACCAAGTTAAAACCACTTTTGTTACCAATCAAGGCCTATTCTATTATGTAGTCATGTCATTCAGCTTGAAGAGTGCCGGGCCACCTATTAGCATTTGGTCAACAAGATATTTGCCTGGTAGATCAATAAGATGATAGAGGTGTATGTTGATGACATGCTCTAAAGTCTACCCGAGTAGGAGACCACATCATAGATCTCTAAAACTATTTTAACGTGCTCTAAGAATACAAGATAAAGCTCAATTCGGCCAAGAGTGCATTCTAGTTGGAATCAATGAAGTTCCTAGGATTCATGGTTAATCACCGAGGGATCGAGGTTAACCTTGCCAAGGCCGAAGCTATAATAGACATGCATTTGCCTTGGACAGTTGAAGAAGTCCAAAAGCTTACCAGAATGGTTGTCATGTTTTTACGATTTGTTTCTCGGTCTCTCAATAAGTGCCACCCCCTTTTTTCATGTACTCAAGGGGAGGTTTGAGTGGATTAATGAATGTGAGGAAGTCTTTTAGAACCTCAAAAGGAATTTGACAACGCCTCCACTCCTGTCCAAACCTCTACCAAGTGAAACGCTTTATGCCTATTTGGTGGTACCTAAGAAGGCAATTAGTTCAGTCTTAGTCTGAAAAGAGGAGAAAATTTAAAAACATATCTATTACACTAGCAAAGCTTTCCAAGGTGTGGAAGAGAGATACCCCCTATTGGAGAAACTAGCGCTTGCCCTAGTTACATCCACTAAGAAGCTAAGACCATACTTTTAGGGACACCCTTTTCAAGTACTAACCAAGTACCCTTTATGCCAAGTCCTCCAAAACTGAGAAATTACTGGTCGGTTAAGCTTAGGGAGTTTAAGGTCCAGCTTATTTCTCAGATCGCTACAAAGGCACAGCCCTTATGGATTTCATCACGGAGTTTACCAAACACGACTAGGTGACATCCTATGCCAGTGAGGCATAAATAAAAGATTCCTATCGACAAGCAGCTGCATGGGATAATCCGATCAACCTGTATGGAAAGTATACATGGACAGATCTTTGAGCATGAAATGGTCTAAGGCCAACCTCATCCTTGTCAGCCCAGATGGTTCCAGGACTTGTTATACTCTACGGTTTGAATTTAAAGCTTTCAATAATGAAGCTAAGTACGAAGCATTAATTGTCGGCCTAGAGATCACATAGGAGCTAGGAATAGACCATGTATGTATCCACAATAATTTCATGCTTGTGGTCCAGCAAGTAATTGACGGATTTTAGACCCAAGAAGAAAGGGCGGTGAAATACATGAAGAAAATAAAATCATTGCTTACCAGTTGAAGAGTGTGATGCTAAGAATTCTCATATACTCATTGGCCAATGCATTGCATAATTTTATGATGATATGCATATGATTTATATGTTGATTATTCATTTAAAATACATCATCATATTGATAGTGTGCATTAAATACTATATTATGTATAATGTATTGTAATATGAAAAGTTTCTCAAAGGCAGATCTAATAAGTGTTATGATGGAAAGGAAGTTGTAATAATGATGTTCAGGGATTACAATGGATTTAATGGATAAAGGAGCTCAATAATACCTATAAGGTACAAAATTGGGAAAAACGGTCGCTTTTGACCTAAACGAAGATTTTTAGTATAATTTTTGTTAACAAAAAGAATCTATTAATGATGTGAGATCCTTATGATAATGAGGTATAGCTATGAAAATAATAATGACTGGAGGATGCAAATTTCACGCAAGTTTCTTTGTTAGAATGCTCTAGAAAACCCTAAATTACAAAATTTTCGATGTTCAGATTTTTGAGTCATGATTAAGGATTTTGTCAGGTTATAAGTAGCTTGAGAATTTATTATTCCATATTTGATAATTTATAGAATATCTCTAGAGGAATAGATAAAGTTTTGATAACAAATGGTTAAGAACTCAAAGATGGAGTTTGTAGCGTACCAAAATTTTGGTGTGAGCATATGCAACAAATTTGGTAGGCAAAATGATTAACCATGACCTAATTTGTACTTGAGCTTTGTATGAATGTTTAACACCTCATTAAGGAGGTGAGTATGCTGAAATAAGGACACTAAGCTAGCCAAGGTGAAACCACTTCATGGTGAAGTAATTTAAGGTGTGTTCTTAGTTGTTTAAAATGCTTTTAAGCAACTAGGTGTCATTTTTAGACCTAAAAACTCTAATTCTAACTCTCCAAGCTCTGAAAAATCATTTTCCATCTATGCTTTGATAGAAAAATAAAATTCCTTGGTGGTTTTTCAAGTTTGGTGTGCCAAATCACAAGAAAAACCTAACCGGGTCAAGGTAAGGGACTATTTCAGTTTATAGGATGTTTGGTGTTAGTTCAGGGGCTTTTCATTCGAGTTTTGATGAGATATTTGAACTTAAGGACCTTTAATATGTCAAGAACATCCCCACAAAAGGGTTTAAGTAAATTCAATTGGGAAGTGGTAGTTTTAAGTTCCTTTTTGGTGGCTGTCTAGAACCAAGTAAATTTTCAAAGTGCTTTAGGTTTTGCCTTTGTTTTCTAGGCTAGAAGGCTCCTTTGACACTGAAATTTTAAGGATATGTTCATTTATATGTTATTTAAATCCCAAAAGCATTTTTAGCAAATTTAATTTGGTTTGGTTATAGTCTTAAAACTGAACCTGGTTCCTAAGCTGTTGTGGTTTGAGATATTTTGATATTTGGTGAATTTAAAATTTATTCACAGCTTGGAAATAGGTGTTTTAAGGTATAATTTAGCTTTGGGGAATCTTAAAATATATGATGAAACTATCGCAAAATTTTAAGGATAAAGTTTGGAACATTTTGGACCAAAACGATCCCAAAAGGAGGTTGAAATGGTCCGCTCTGGATGGCTGGCCACGCCAGGCTAGCAACCTACGCACAAGGCCTACATACAGGGCCTACATGCAGCCTGTGTGGGCAGCCCACGTGCATCGGTAGGGCTACCTCGGCTAGCCCTTGGCTAGTCCTTGGCTAGATTAGGCCAAATGGCCTAGTCAAGGGGGGTTTTTGGGTCCCTGTAGTCCTTTTTGATGCTGTTTAAAGCGTTTGAGATTTGAAAATACCTATTTTCATTAACATTGCCTAAAATAAATATTTATAAGTGATTTTTAGTTATAAAAATACAATAAAAATTTAAGAAAATTTTAAAGGTGTCAAAAAGTAAGGATTTTAGTTTGTTTCTCATTATTTTCTAACCATGATTTCAATTGAAGTTTAATTTTGATATATTTTGTAATTGAAGAGGTTAAAGTAAAGCTAAGTATAAGGATTAGACTTAGAATAAATATTTAAAATAGTAAAATAAGCTCCTTAATGTTTGATTACTAGTTATTGTCAAATTGGTGGTGATGTAAGTAGGCATTTTCAATCTTTCAAAGGTGTAAAGTATCGGATCCCACGAGAGCTTTATTGACAATCAGATTGAGTAAAGTAGGTAAAATTTCACTTGTATCACCATAATTGTCATGCATTTAATGTTATGAATTAATATGTGAAAGTTATGTGCATTGCACTATATATTGTGATTTCAAATACATGCCAGCATGTACATAATTATGAAAAATGTGAAATTGATTAGACTGTTGACCTGTGATGGGACTCTAAGCAACTGGGACGCAATGATTTGAAACTTTTAAGTATCAGGGACACAATGATTAGGCATATGGGATGCCATGTAAGATGTTAAGCATCTGGGACGCTAATGATTAAAGTATATGGGATGTAATACTTTCTCCTCTAGGAAACACTAAACAGTGTACACATTATGTTAAGAGTATGAAAGATACAATGAAGAGTAAATGAAATGAAAGGATGATAAAGTGAAAAGTTAAAGAGTAACCATATATTAATTAAGCTCATTCATTCAAATGCTACTCATACTTGCATAATTCTACTTATTGGGCATTAGCTCACTCATTTTTATGGTGATGCAGATGAGGACACATCCCAGCACTAGCTGAGGACTAGATGGTTGGCTGGTACACTCCCAATGCTCGAGGCTAACAAATATGGATTAGCTGACCTATTATTTTATAGTATTATTGCATATGCATTTTTGGTGAGCTAGAGGGATTATATATAGTACATGACTGAGCCTATTTTTGAGAGGTGCATTATATTGTATATATTTGGCCAGCCAATTAGGGTGTATTACATATGGTTTTGATATCCTCACTAGTTAAAACTTTTTAAAAGTTCAAATTTTTCTATATTTTTATACTCCTTTTGAATGACACATTAAGATTAACATAAGTAAAAAGACAAGATGTAACACTACTTAATGTAACTAGATGGGTCTTTTAGGATTATGTTAGGTGGGTGTTATAAAGAGTTTCATGGCTGTTTATATCTCTTAGTCTAATAATGCAGAGGCCAACGTGCTAGGTTGTCATACTCGAGGATCTTGACTTGGTATTCGTCCCAATTGAAAGATTGATCGACCCAAGCATTTCAGAGCCTAAGTCGATGACCATACTGATTCGTAGATGGACTTGATCATCCAGTACCTAATGATAGCTGAACTACCCAGGGACCCAGGCATTTCACAACAGCTCTACCCTGTACATGTTGTTCAAGGAAAAACTTTACTGATGGGGTCACTCAGTACTATACTAGAGATGTGTGGGGACCAGCAGAAGTAAAGTATCTTATGGAAGAAATCCATAGCCGCCTATAAGGCAACTACACCGGTGGGCGATCTTTGTCCCTTAAGTGCCTTTGCCAGCGATATTACTGGCCAACCATGGATCAAGAATGCAAGGAGTATGTGTGAGGGTGCCTCAAATGCCAACAATATACCTGAACACTCAGCCACCACCCCGAGCCGCTCACTTCCGTCATGTGCACTTGGTCCTTCGCCAAATAGGCGATCAATCCTCTAAGACCTCTTTCTATGGCCTGATCCTAATTTAGATATTGTATTGTAGCCATAGATTACCTCAAAAAATGGATAAAGGTGGAACCCTACATGGAGATTATTGAGGCAAAGTGTACCAACTTCCTCTGGAAGAACATAATCTGTCAGTATGGTATTCCCCATGCCATCATGACTGACAATACTAAGCAATTTGAAGCCACCAGTCTAAGAAGCATATGTGAACAACTCGTCATCAAGAAGGTCTACTCGCTGCTTGGGTACCCCTAAAGCAATGGACAAGTCGAAGCCTTCAACAAAACCATTAAGGACAACCTGAAGAAGAATCAAGAGAATCTTAAGGGTGCTTGAATCAATAAGCTACCAAAAATTCTTTGGGCCTATTGAACAATTCCCTGAATAGTAACTATAGAAAAAACCCTTCTCCCTCGTTTATGGCATTGAAGCAATTATCCCAATGAAGGTCGGATTGCCAACCTACTACATGGAACACTATAATGAACAGGAGAATGCCAAGCTAGCTATAGCAAGTCTCATGATGAAGAAAAAAGGAATATGGCCTATGTCCAAATGGCTGCTTGAAACCAGGTTATGGCCAGTTATTACAACAAGCGAGTCGACTGAGGACTTCAAAGGTTGGGGAGTTAGTTTTATAGAAAGTCCTCATTCCCTAACCAAGCCTTAGATCCTTTGGGCAAAAGTAGGATGGACCATTCAAGGTGGTCACCATTGACCGGCCGGGGACATATGAAATAGTCGATTATGAAGGGAACATACTTGCTCATTCATAGAATGCCAAGTACTTGAAGTGCTTTAATTGTTAATCTAGGAACCAAAACTACTTTTTTGACTTTTGGTCACAACATACTCTTGCAACTTATTGTAAAGCTCTTAAACAATTACAAAAATACACATCAATGAAAATGAAAACTTTAGAAAGGCCCAACATGCCCTGTTGAGTATTGTCTCTAGTCGCACTACCCTAGTTGGAGATAGAGACCTTGCCAGGCTTATCTGGTCAACAGACTCAAAACTACTAGATGTAGCTAAGACCTCCAAGTTGTTGTTAGATTGATTCTAGGAGTCAAATAGGTCACTTATATTTAGAGATTACTTGCTTGGGAAATACTAATGATGTGGTCAAAAAATGATTTTTTTTAAGTCTTAAGCATAGTCTTCTCAGCAGCTCACGAACACTTAAACTCAAAAACAAAGTAAATGCATCAAGGATGCCCCTCCTAGTTATAGGCAGCTGTTGACACGATGAACAAGGAGGTGCAATGATTACATCCGTCAGGGAAACTGCTAATCATAAAGTGACACGTGTCGGGGGCGCCAGGCATTCAAGGAAGAAAATAAGACAAGGCTCCAAGCAAGCCAGCCCTTTAAGGATTGTGGTCCCAAAGAGCTTGACATAGGTACACGTAGTATACTGAGGACCCCTTTATTTGGTAGTAGACTTGGTCGAGCACCTAACTAGGTCCACTAAGGGCTACTATTAAAGGTGTGCTCAGGAAGCACCCAGGAACAGTAGGTCGGGTTAGCATCGATTAAGTTGATTGGTAAGGGTTTGCCCTAGTATTCTGTTATGTCCCCACCATCTAATCGAAACATGCTCCTACTCGGAGCTTGGCCATCATAGACTAGCGTACAAGAAGAATCCTACCTCGGCATGTATTGAACAATCGTACATCCCTTGCTCAGCATCAGGGATGTCCTATATGGCGCTGCCATGGCCTCGGATAGGGGCCATTCCCTTGACCACATGAATCATGATGCTTGTTGCCAACCTACTTGACACCACCATACTAAGCACTCGGGTCAAGGGTCGAACCCGCTTTACACTCAGTCTAAGTGGTGAGCTATAAATAAGAGCATTTACTCTACCTTCAAGCTAAGTGGACTCTCTTAAACCTACCTTTAGCTTCTCTCTTAACCTAATAGATACCTGACTTGAGCATTGAAGATCCCTTAGTTGGCACCACACTGGTGTCCCCCTTTGACCTCTGAGGTGTTCCCTCTTTTTGTAGGGTTAACCAGTGAAGTCGAGAAGAGCAGGGTAAGGTAGTCCAACCACCATGTGTAGCCGCATGTGGTGTTGACCATCAATAAAGCTAAAGAAATATCTAAAGGAAAGGAAGAAACCAATGGTGAGGGATTTTCAGCAATGGGAAGGCCTGGGAAGAGGGACTCTAAGTCATGAGGAAAATAAAGATCAAAGTCCAAACAAAAAAGGAAATGCTTTTACTATTAAAAAAGGGGCATTTTAAGAGGGAATGCCTAAAAAGGAAGACGAATAGGAAGAAAGATTCAGGAAGTGACTCAAGACATAAGTCTATGGCTTCGGATAGTTATGAATCCACAAATGTGCTAGTAGTTGAAAATACTAAACCCAATGATAAGTGGGTTCTTGACTCATGGTGTTCTTTTCACACGTGCCCCTTCAAGAATTGGTTCTATTCTTATGAAGAAATTGATGGGGGCAAGGTTATGATGGGGAATATTGCAACTTATAGAGTCATTGGATTAGAAGGTTCATATCGAGTTTACATGATGGAACTGAGAAAATTATGAGTAATTAAGACATGTACCAAATCTAAAAAGAAATTTAGTTTCTCTAGATACGTTAGAAGACTCTAGGTGCTCCAATAGAGTAGAAAATGAAGTTCTCAAAGTCTTCAGGGATTTATCGATGTTGATGAAGGGAATTAGGTGCAATGGCATCTATATCATGCAAAGATCAATGGTTCTTGGCCATTCAAATATGTATGTTTCAAAGAGTGCAAAGAAGACTAAACTCTGGCACCATAGACTAGGGCACATGGGGGAAATAGGATTACAGGAACTAAAAGAGGCATACTTGGAGGAGATAAATTGAAGAGCTTGAAATCTACAGGCATTGTGTGTTTAAGAAGAAATAGAGAGTAAAGTTTGCAAGATCTCTACATGAGACCAAGGAAGTTTTGGAGTACGTTCACATTAATTTGTGGGGTGCAACAACAATACCTTCTCATAGTGGAAACAAGTATTTTATTGCCTTTATAGATTTTAGAAAAAAATTATGGATTTATATCCTCAAAACTAAAGATGAGGCTTATCAGAAATTTAGTCCATGATAGAAAATTAGTGTGATATAAAGATTAAGAATCTTACAACTGATAATGGGTTAGAGTACATGCCTGATTGGTTTATTAAATTTTGCAAAGAACGTGGAATAAGAAGGCATAAGACGGCTAGAAAGACTCCTTAGCAAGATGGCTTAGCAAAGAGAATGAACAAGACTTGCTTAGAAGGAGTAAGATGTCTTCTGTCAGATGCAGGCCTGCCAATTAGTTTCTAGGGTAAAGTTCTACATACAACCTCCTATCTGGTAAATAGGTACCCATCAGCTGCTATTAATCTCAAAACACCACAACAAATGTGGAAAAGTGATGCAGCTGATTATGGAAACTTAACAGTGAAGACCCTTGGGCAGTGTTTTATGACACATTTTATGGATGGAAGACACTCTTTGATGGCTGCTTTTACATGGCAGGATAAGGATATTAAACCAAGTGTTTTATGGGAGGCAACCCAACAGATGGAGAGTGCACTTAAACAGATTTGATCTTTCTAACACTCCTCCATTTTTTATCTTCTTATTGTTTTTATCACTTTTATTATTTAGTGTGTTTTTGTTTTTCTCTTTTCTTCAATACTTAGTCCTACTTAGTCCAAATTTAGGATTAGGTTTTTGTTTTCTTGTTTTAAAAAAAATGCTTATTTTACAAAAATCATAAAAATTTTAAAAATTTTTAAATTTTTTGAATTTTTTTTTGTTTTAATTTAGGTTGTTTTTGTGTCTTAGGATGCCTTCTAGCTTCATTGATAAGAACCGAGCAATAATTTTTATGGTTTTGATTAATTATGAGTGTTGTGTTAAATCTTGATGTCCTTTTTTTGTTAATATATTTTTATCATGATTATACTCACTCTTTTTGCACAATAGACATGTTATTCGATAAAAAATATACATATGTTAGCTTAATTAGATTCTTATATGCTCATCTTAATGTTCACTTTAATTTTGACATGCAAGGTTGAATGTTAGAACTCTCTCGGTGGTTTTTCGAGGCAAATGGTTGATCAACCGTCACTTGAAAAAGGATTAAAGCACTAGGTTTCCTAGCACCAAGGCCAAATTAGCCGGAGCCCTGATAGATGTTCCTAAGAGAACATCCTCCTAGTAAGCCAATTTGAGCCTTTCATGTAAACCTTTTTATTTTTCTAACCACATTATCTTCTTATCTAGCTTGGTATACTTATATGCCTTTACACTTGTTCTAAAGATGAACTAGAACTTAGAGACTTGTTTCCTATTCAACGGAGATTTTGCAAGAAATTGGGTTAGGGATAGAAGATAAGTGAGGGGAAGGAAATCAAATCGAGAAAAAAGGAAGGGAAAATTTTTGTAAGAATTGCTCAATGAAAAGAAAAAAAGAAGAAAAAAAAAAGAAAAAAAAAGACAAAAGGAAACAATTATCAAAAATTCAAAAGGAAAAAAAGCAAAATTCAATAAAATTCTTGAGCTTATAGAGTATGATTTTGGGTGTTACAAGGTTGATTAGAATGATGCAAAGACCCAACACAATTTATTCATCCTACTTTTTACTTTTGTATGGTTTTAAGAGGTGTTTATTGAAAAATTTTATGATGTCTCTAACTCTATGAAGTTTTAGAACTTTTGTAATTCTCACATCTTTTATTTCTTTTAACCATTACCCTTCAGCCATGTTACAACCCATATCAAAGACTTTTTTGATTTTAGGCGATGCCTTCAGCGTAGTAGAGATTCACACCAAAGAAGGAGCCTATGACATTTGATCCTTTCAGCCAAGATTGGGTTATTGTTTTTATGAAGACTAAAAGGGCTTACCTTTTTTGAAACTTGTGTTTTTTCAATATCGTTAGTAATGGCTATTTACACACACATATGAGTATAATTGTTATAGGATTTATTAGGTTGAGAATGACTAACTGATTTAATGTAATGCTCATTAGATTTCAAGTCCATATCTCTTATTATTCTCTAAGATAAAAAGTTGGAAAGTTAGAATTATTTTTCTATGCTTTCATTTTGGTTTTTTCATCTTAGGTTTGTTCAAGGACAAACAAATGTTAAGTATGGGAGAATTTAATAAGTGATAAATTTGTTATAATTTTCTAATTAATTTTCCTATAATTTCTTACTTTCTTCTTTAGTGTTTTATGTTTTATTTGCGATTTAGTGTTTTATAGATGTTTAGAGATAATGAGATGGATTAAAACTAAAGCTTTGAAGCCAAGAATTACGTTTATTCAATTTAAAAGATAACCAGGGTCAAAGTTGAAGTTTTGAAAATGTTTGGTAAGAAAATAAACAAATCTAGTCAGCTAGCTACACCCCCACTCCAATTAGCTATGCAGCCACGCTACAGTATAGAGAGGCTGCACCTCTATGAGCTTCATGCCTTGTAACTTAACACCCTACAAGACTTAGAGCCACGAGACAGTAATGTGCACCCCCATGCACGGAAAGGAGACTCATAGCATAGGATTATGCTTGCCCTCACGCATGTCCAAGCCTACCATGTAAGAATTAGCACCTTCGTATGCCAACGAGGGGAAAAACATGCCCCCATGCGTCCCTTCACTTCTTGTTCCAAATGTGACATAAAAATAATCTAAAGTTGCCTCTTTTCACCCTTATTACCAAAACCTATAAATACCTCACTTAGAAAAAATTTTAATAGCAGTTTTTCATTAGTTTTTCTTAGCTTTTCTTAGTCTTACAAGATGAAAAAGAAGAAGAAGAAAAAGAGGAGAATCGACGGTGGCTTTGAAGAAGATTGTCTGCATGGAGATTCTTGAAGACCCAACCTAGTTCTTTCTTTTATTCTCTTTTCTTTTCATTTTATTTTATTTTATTTTTCAATTTTTTAATTGTTTATATTCTTCTATAATTATTGTTCATGATTATTTTCTTGTTTTGTTTGGGTGGCCAACTAAATAAAACTTGAATTTAATTTATTGCTAGATTGGAATGCTTGATCCGTAATTGTCTTGTTATTCTAATAATTAGTAGCAAATTGCAAGGTATGACTACGGGAGGTTTTCGTAAATTGTAGTGAGGAACGTAACATAGGTTGAATAATCCATGCTTGTGCATTTTTTTTATCTAGATCAACTTATCTCTCTTATCTTAAAGCTTTCATTCAATTGAATCTAGAGAGCTTATTCTAGGTTATTTAAGGGAAAGAGATTAAGTGAAGAGTTTGTTTTGCTTAATGACTAAGTAAGGAGAGATTAGGATAAGAGAGCTTGTTGCTATGTATGGTTGGTAGTTTCGATGGATAATTGAACATAATTCTGTAATTAATTTTATGGTTATTATTTAGTAGTGGCGAATGATCCTTTAACCGGTTTTAATATTATTGTTTCGTATTTATTTATTTTCTTGTGTTTTGCCAACTTAATTGCTTAGTTAATTAAATTGAAGACCTTATAACTTAGTATTAGTGTTAGTATGTCTTAGAGTTAATAACTAATTAATTAGAATTAATAATCTCCAAGAACAATCCTTATTCACCACTGCACTTAATAACAATGACATTTTAAGCAAGTTTTAATTTTGTGCTTCCTCCAAGGTTTACCAATATTGCAAATGAAGTAATCAATGAGGGACCAAAAACATTCAGAAGCTATAAAGTCTAATAAATCAAGTGATTAGATTGTTGCTATGAAGGAAGAATCATTGTCATTAGAAAAGAACTGTACATGGGAATTGATTCGTAGACCAAAAGATGCCAAGGTAGTGCGCTATAAGGGGGTCTTTAAGAAGAAAGAAGGAACTATAGAAGTTGAGCCAGCTATGTTTAAAGCCATGCTCATTGTAAAAAGGTTCACATAGAGAAAAAGGGTAGATTTTCACAAAATCTTCTCCCCTGTTGTGAAGCATTCTTCTATCAGGGTTCTTTTGTCAATGGTAGTACACTTTGACATGGACTTAGAACAGATGGATGTTAAAACCGCCTTTTGACATTGAGAATTCAAAGAAAGAATATTGATCAGCATCCTATTGGTTTTGAGGTGAAGGGAAGTAAGGATTGGGTTTGCTTGCTTAAGAAGTCATTTTATGGACTTAGGCAATCTCCTCAACAGTGGTACAGAAAATTTGATAGCTTTATGGTCAAGAATAGTTTCAAAAGAAGTTCTTTTGATATCTGTGTGTGTCTGAAAAAATATAGCGGTGAAAAACATGTTTACTTGTTGCTTTAGGTTAATGATATCCTCCTTACTTCTTAGGATAAATATGAAGTTAACAGGTTAAAGAAGTTACTGTATTTTGAGTTTGAGATGAAGGACTTAGGTTCAACAAAAAGAATCCTCAGAATCGAGATATCCGGGGGTAGGTTTGTGGGAGTATTAACAATTTCACAAAGGGGTTATGTTGAAAATGTCTTGTCTGAATTTAGAATAGAAGTTGCAAGACCTGTGAACATTCCTATCTTGCCACACTTCAATTTGACCAATACAAGTGTCTAAAAACAGAAGAGGAAGAAAAGTTTATATTAAGAGTTCCATATGCTGGTCTTGTTGGTAGTTTAATGTATGCCAAGTCTATACTAGACTAGACACGCCTCAGGTTGTCAGTCTGATAAACAGGTACAAGGGAAGCCTGGTTTGGAGCATTGGAAAACAAATAAAGGGTTCATCAAGGATATGCTGACTCAGACTATGCAGGTGACCCTAATAAAAGAAAGTCTTTGAAAGCCTATGTCTTCACTTTTTTTGGTAATATAGTTACTTGGAAGGTAGCTTTGAAGCATATTATTACACCCTCGACAATCGAAGCTGAATATATTGCTTTAACCGAAGCAATTAAGGAAGCAAACCAAAAACTATGAGAACAGGTGGCACACTATGATTGAAAATCAAGTGGGATGGAATACTACTAGATCATCAGTCAAAAGACGATAGAAGCTAGGGGTATTTTAGTCATTGAAGCGAGTATAAACATATAGATGAGTTCATTAGTTTTTTTTTTGTTAGCAAAAGCAATAAGTCTTTTGACAGATTCAAGAAAGAGTGGTTTGTTAGAAATCTTCTCTGGGAAAAAACAACACTAGGTACTAGATCAAAGTAGGATCTGGGTATTGTGTGATTCAAAGAGGGATAGACTGTTGGAATTAATCCAATATATGGGCTAATATATTAAATAAATGTGAATTAAAGGCTATCAGATAACATTGCTCAATTAAAAGTGATCAATTTGGGTTTTGGGCTTTTAATGTATTATTAAGTATGGGCCTCCTATGTGTAGAGACAAAAAAATAATTACTGATTTTATAATAGGCTAAATTAGTAATTAAGGATAACTGTTAGGGGGTTGTGGTCCCCAAGTCAATACGTATGTTATTTTTTTGTTTCCTATCTACAAAGAAATTAAAGAGGCAAACTTTGAAGGAGGACTTACATACTAGGCTTGGAAGATCCTCAACCTACAGACTCAGGAATCACAATTCTATTATGCATTCAAGTCAGCTTCCACATCTCATTAATTTTCTCCATGATTTGACATGAATGATCCTGGGTGATGATAGTTTTCATCACAATATTTTGTTATAACAAGTGGTATCAGAGCCTCTTAATGTTGAATCATTAGGAATCAATAATTTTCTATATGTGATTCTTATAGAAAAATTCTCAAATTTAACAATCTACGGTTCTTTAAAGTTGTTAAATTTGAGAACAATTGTTTAAAGAAATTTTTGGTTGAATCATTCAGGAATACATTATTGTATTAATATATGTATATTTTGAAAGTATATTTTCATTTGGATTAGTATATATATGAATATATATATGTATAAAGTTCAATTTGGTTGAAAGTTTTTTTTTTCTTATCCTTTGATTGCAATATATGGCATGTTTGCCAAAAAGTGGGGGAAAAAAATTTCAAGATTTGGTTTTCTATGTGAAGTATGCATATATAAGATTTAGTTTCGTTCATGTGCATGTGCAGAGATGTTGGAAACAAAGTACGCAGCGAAATTTTAAAAATTTTTTCCATCAGAGTAATTTCCAAAACACAAGTTTGACATGTTACATGTATAAATTAGACAGATCTTACTAACCTCAGTGTGCCGAAGAACCTCCGCAACCTATGTAGAGAAGTAACGTTCCAAAAGAGCCTCAACCAACTGGTCTTCTTTGCTATTCTCTATCCACAACTGGAGTGAGTGTGGGCTCACACGTACAGCTCTTCCACCGGTGACTCTCCTTCCAACCAATAGAGAGAACCCAAAGCTAGTGTTCATGATTTGTGAACAAAAGCTCTCAGGGAGTTTTCAGATACTCACTAGAAGAGTATCACTCTTAATCTCTCAAATTGATGTGAGTAAATCATGAGACTCACTCCCTTTTTATAGCTATTGGTCCTGGGTTAGTCCATATCAGATTAGATCTCAAAAACTCGAAACAGAATCAAATTCGGATCAGTATATGATAAGATCCATGTAAAAACACGTAATCTTATCTCCACTGATCGGCAGGCCGAACACTCTGATCAGCAGGCCGAACAGGCCAGTTCGGCAGGCTGAACACGTCATCCGGCAGGCCGATCTCCCAAGAAAAAATCTCTACGAATCTTTTATTTTCCACCCGAGATTCTAAAGGATAAAGTCTCAGTTTTGATTCAAATAACCCAATAGAGAAGTTATCTGATCAAAACAAACTTTATCAAGATAATCTCTAAGAAAATAAATTAATTCACAATAATTCTACAAGTTTATCTTGAACTAATTTGTCCAAAATTAAAACAACCGATAAACAGACAAGAACTATCTGATTGCAATAATTCAACAAGTTTATCTTGAACTAATTTCTTACAAAATTAATTCAACCGATAAACAGACATGAATTATTTGATTCTTACAAATTTTAAACCAATCTGATAAATCCGACATAAGTCATCAATTATTGGAAAAGCACGCCGTGTCGTTACAGGACTTTGTGAGCTAGCAAAGGGGACCAAAATGGACCTATAAAGTTCAAGCTCATGATAATTATGAAACCCAATATCCCAGATATACATTTCATAATTATCAACTCCAATGCTACTCCACTAAAAGCTTGGAGCTACACTCTCGAACTTTATAGAATTACGAAGCTCGAGTAGCTAAGTCTCCATGACATATCATAGTGTATCGTATCCCCATATGATAATCCATAATCGGCTTAAGGACAAGTTCTATCTTACCTTCCTGATTATTTTTATCTTACGTTCCATTGTCTCACCATTTGAAAACTTACGATCCAAAGATAGTATACCATTCGGTTACACCTATGTATCCAAATGGTTGAGCGCTCCAGTTTTCCAATTACAGGACAACGCATATAAGAGGATATCATTACTCCTAAAGAGGAGCTATGGATTCCATATCTATGAATAACAAGTCTACGCTATCAAGAGTCATGCCTCCAATGTACCAGCATGCATACCACTATAGAGATGTGGGAGTCACCCATTGGTACATCAAAAGACACAAGTCGAGACAACGGGCCCACTATTCATCTCAGGATTAAGATACAATACAAATTACTGTCTAAAGTGAATCAATTTGCTGAGACAGAATTATTAATCCAAATCAATTCACTTTATGTCCCGATCCAACACATCGTCACCTATGACAACGTGCCAATGTTTCTATTCACGGAGTCCAACTCCGATTGCCAAGACAAACCATCTCCCAAAAGGGATATAGACAACATAACAATCTTTACATGAATAAAGTGCCCAACTTTATTCCCTCGATTACGGATCATATGTTTTAGACCATCACCTTAAGAATCGTGTCTACCGCATAATCATCCCATCATATGCCCAATTCTTAAGGTTTAGACTGACAGTCTCAGACTACTATTTGCTTATCATACATTCAACAAATATGAACGTAAAGAGGACAAGATTTGGTATATATAAAAGAATAAATTCTTTATTGATAAAAATGTCTCCAAAAATGAATTACATTTTTACTCCTTAGAGCATACATGTCTAACAAGAGAAACAAAAGAACAAAACTAAATTCAAATTTATATATATATATACATACATGTATGAATATATGTATTCACTTAAAATTGGTTGTTTACTTTTCAAGAAACTTGAATTTGGTTGGATTATTAAGCATATGATATATATATATATATGCATGTTTTATGAATGAAATCGTTTCGCTGAATTCAGTTTTAAAGAAACTTTTTTTTTATTTTGTCTGTTATACGGCACAAGTTGACGAAAAGAGAAAAAAAAGGTTTGTATAACATAGGGTTTGAGAAGTTCTTGGGCTTTGGCCCATGACTAAAGAAAAGATGACAATGGCCCAAATAGGGCCCAAGACCAATTGTAACCCAAGGGTTAAACCCTTGGGTAACCTGCCTTAAAAAAAGGAAATAAAGGGGGGCTGGCTTAGGATCCGGGTTGGGTCCACCGGACCCGGTCCAACCCTAACCCAATCAAGGTTGACTTGTAACGCCCCCCCTTACGGACGTCACAGATATCGTTACATTCATACATTACCTACTTAATTATTTAATCATTTAAATAAACATTAAGTACAAAACTTATATGATACTTTAATTGTAAACTTAGTTAAGGAAAACATAACCAGGATCCATACATACATTTTTTTTTAACAACATTCATTAATTTAATCCACAATTTAATTTCACTTTACTTTTGAATATAAACTTGCTTAAATAAAAATAAATATACCAAATTACAAAATCATCTCACATTAATCATCACATCATTTAAAAGCTTCTTGCTCCCACAGTTCGGCAGGCCGAACTTGGGACTTCGGTAGGCCGAACATGGTCGGCAGGCCAGAATTCCTCAACCGGCAGGCCGGCAGAGGCTCTGCAAATCAGGGCTTGAAAACTTCCAAAGTTTGGCAGGCCGAAGATACGATCGGCAGGCCGAACATTCCACCATCGGCATGCCGACCAATGAAGTTCGGCAGGCCGACAGAGCCAAATCATTAGAAAACTTATTTTTTCTTTTAAAAACAAATATTCAACTTTTCATAAAAAATGCGAAAGATCAAAAATTCTTAACATGATGAAATAAAATATAAAAACATAGTTCTTGTATTCATAAAAACTTTTCATAAAAATATATGTCCAAAATATAAAACTTGACTTAAATCTTATAAACTCTCCTTGGCATTCTTTCGGTTACAATTCATCGTATTTTGCACACACGCCATTCCATATCCTCTGCCTAGTCCGTGACTTTCTTACCCTTATCTGCAACATTACATAAACTTGAATATGTTAAAGCTTAGTAAGTACATATAAATCTCACAATTTTTTTTAAAAAAACATATCTTAACATCATCATCTTCATCATATCATAATAGTGCATTAAGCACACTTTTATAGAAACATATCTTTTATTACATTGACCATATTAAAACTTATTCCATTTTATCTTATGGGCCCAAGTGTTGCACCATAAACATCATTGTAGGCGGACCATCATGAAAGGAGAAGGGTAGCTAATCCTAAACCAAACATGACATCATAACATATCATATCATAACATTGGTGTGCAACACTTATTAGGTGATACATATATACATAACTTTCATGCTTTGAAATTTGTCATAATCAAACATGCATAACTTTAAATCATGAAAATATTTCGTAAGAAATCCTTTAAGGAAATCATCATAAAAACATTATAAATATCATCATGAACATAAAATCAAACCCTTTTAAAACACATCATGTTGCAGGAAAGACCGTACTTACCTTAAAAGCTAGCTTATTTAACCTTATATGAACTGGTGACGACGCTGCGGTCTCGAAGTGCTCGTTCCTTTGTGTGTTCATTCCATTTATCCATTTAAAAATACAATAAAATTAATACTTATCATAAAATAAAATGTCCATTCTTATACCATCACATATACATTCATTTTATTATAAACATAATTTATAACCATATTTGTCAAAACATAAAATTATCATCACATACACTTCACTGAGCTACATGGAATAAAAACTTAAAAACTTAATAGGCACACATATTTTTGGCACCATACTTGACAGGGGTAAAATCAACACATAAACATGTTATCATGATTTTTCTTTAATCATAAAAATTACATTAAGCATGTAAAAAAAACAAACCATACATTTTAAACATAAATTCAGCCAACATTAGTAAGGCAGTGAGTAACCTTTTAAATACATTTTTCTAATAATTAAAACACATATATTTTTAATTTTAAAATTCATGCAAACATCTTATTATCATGTATTTCAATATCATAAAATTATTTCCTCATCAATAAAATCATTTAAACATATAAAACATTACATAAAATGAAAGTCAAAAATTAACATTGTTAAAATAGTTTTCTTGACTTAATCTCGATAAAAATTACATAACACATAATTCACCCATCAAAACATTACCAAACTTTGCAGTCTATAATATAACATTTACATGAACATCATATTAAAAATTCAAAGAAAAATACAATACCTAGACAATGATACTGCAGACGAATTGAAGAGGAGGTACACTTTTTCAGAATTATCAAAAAATGAGTTCTTACCTTAAAAATTTCTTCTCAAAATCGTTGAATTCAACCAACGAAATATCAATTTTTCTTTCAATTACTTGTAGAGAATTTTTGAGAGAGAGAATGAATAGAATTTGTGGAGAAGAGTAGAAGAAGAGATGAATAAGAAACGTCTTAGAATGAATAAGAGGAAAGGCGTGAGAGGAAGAGAGAGATGAGGAAAAAGAACGTTAAACAAATTTTAATGTAATGTTAATGAGAATAACGTAAAAAGAAAGGAGAGTCAAAACTCTTCATTAAGTTAGAAATTTTTTGATTAAATGATGAGTAATTGGCATGGAGAATGGAGAGCAAAGAGGGAAAGTCAAACAAATCATCTCACCACTTACCATGTTTTGCCCTCTAAAAATAGGAAACCACTTAAAACAATACCAATCAATGCAAAGTCAAACATTTTATTTCCTTAAATGAGGAAATTAATCCTTAAATATGCCCATTAATCACCCAATTAACGTAATTATCTCAGCCATAAATTTGGAGAGATTTCTGCTGATTGCTCGTCAGCTATCATCGGCCTGCCGACTCACCTCTTCGGCCTGCCGGCTCCACCAAGTTTGGCCTGCCGATGGTTTCCATCGGCCTATCGATCTTTGGCAGACTTTTCAGCCTACCGAACTGTCCTTAAAATACATACTTTAATACATTCAAATCATTATTGCATCATAATTAATCATACGTTAAAATTAACATGAACACTTGAGCACAACAAATCCATGTGGTCGTCACCTGTCATAAAACTTGAAATAATGAGTTAGTAACATAAAATCATGAATCATTAAAAATTTCTTAATATCGTTACTAACTTAACGTGATCCGTTACATAAAAATAGGTGGGTGTTACATGAGCAATCAAGTTGATCGGTTTACTTTAACTGTTGACTTTGACTCATTAACTTTGACTATGTTGACTTTTGATCATTTTTATTTTATTATTTTTTTATTTTAATTTTGGTCATTTTTTGTGCAATTTTAAATTCAAATATTGGTATTTTATATATATTTGGAGATGAATCAATTGAAGAAACATGTCACCAAAGTGGCCTCTTTTATGGAAATTAATTTTTTTTGGAATATAAATGGTTGTGTCCATACAACTTATGT
This sequence comes from Artocarpus heterophyllus, assembly GCA_025403435.1. Lineage (NCBI taxonomy): Eukaryota > Viridiplantae > Streptophyta > Magnoliopsida > Rosales > Moraceae > Artocarpus > Artocarpus heterophyllus. The sequence goes on along the minus strand of CM046340.1, from coordinate 24,199,613 downwards.
GAATATTGACCAGCCTATAGAATTGCATGTGCACCCGTGGTAATAAACACGTGATGATTATCCAATTTTACATATGAACAATAAATCGGCCAAAAGGAAGATTTATTGTTTGACATGTTCTTATTATAATATTTGATTACTACACCAAGATATCACTTACAAGCTAATATTTCTATCCAAAGACTAAATATTAATGGAGTGACTGATATCTTGAGATGGGGTTACCTTTATTTAAATTTATTATTGTTATTTTAGATTCTTATGTGAGCTTGTTTCTAGGTTTGTTTGCTTTGTTCTCTGATTCAGCTGCTAGTTCTATCTCAAATATTACTACCAACATCAATCTATTCCTATGTTGAATGGTAGCAACTTCAAATCATGGCAAGAGAACCTCCTTACAGTTCTCGGAGTCATGGATCTCAACTTTGCGTTAAGGATTCCTTTTCTTACACCTCTTACAGTTAAAAGTTCCTCTGATGGAAAGAGGGACATGGAAAGGTGGGAGAAGTCAAATCGTATGTGTATGATGATCATAAAGAAGACCATTCTAGAAGCATTCAGGGGCTCTATATCGAAGCAATAGAGACAGCCAAAGAGTTCCTTGAAGACATTGAGCAGAGGTTTGCCAAAAATGAAAAGGTTGAAACAAGTACACTTTTGGCAAGCCTTATCTCAATGAGATATAGAGGTAAAAGGAACATCAGGGAGTACATCATGAAGATGTCTCATCTTACTTCAAAACTGAGAACACTTAAGCTTGACCTTTCTAAGGACTTGCTAGTGCATTTGGTTTTTATATCTCTTGCTACATAATTCAGTCAGTTTAAGGTGAGCTATAACTGCCAAAAGGAGACTTGATCTCTTAATGAGCTCATCTCACATTGTGTGCAAGAAGAGGAAAGGTTGAAGCAAGAAAAGTTGGAAAGTGCTCACTTGGCTAATACTTCCAAGGAAAAAGGGAAGGAAAGAAAGAAGGATAAGGAAGCTATAGTTTCAACACCTTAAAAGAAGAAACACAAGAGACTAGTTGACTGGAAGGTATAGGTTGTTTGTTCTGTGGAGCTATAGGACATAAGAAGGAGCATTGCACCAATTATCATGCTTGGCGTGCTAGGAAAGGCATGCTTCTTAATTTGGTTTGTTCTATGGTTAATTTAACTTCAGTACCTAAACACACTTGGTGGATAGATTCTGGTGCAACCACTCACATTAATTTGTCTAGGTAGGGTTGTCTGAGATGCTAAGAGCCAAATGATGGTGAAAGATACATCTATGTAGGCGATGGCAAGAAGGTTGAAGTTGAAGCAATAGGAAAATTTAGATTACTGTTAAAAATTGGATTTTATTTGGATCTTGATGAGACATTTATTGTACGGTCTTTTAGACAGAATTTGATTTCTACTTCTACTTTGGACAAATCTGGTTATTCTTGATCATTTCGAAATGAAAATTTTAGTTTGTTTCATGATTCAAATTTGATTGGTTCTGGTTCTTTGATAGGTTACGACAAACCTTATTTACTTGATACAATTACTTTATTTAATGAATCCATGCAATTAGTACTCGAGGTATAATGAGAAATTAACTAACACGAATTCAATTATGTTATGGCACAAGAGATTGGGCCATATCTTTAGAAGGAGAATAGAAAGACTTGTATCAGACGAAATTCTCAACTCCTTTGACTTTACATCTTTTGATATTTACGTTAATTGTATTAAGGGGAAATAAACCAATAAAAGGAGATTTGAAGCCAATAGGACTTTGGACGTCTTGGAACTTATACATACAGATATTTGTGGACCATTCCCTATGGTTTCTTGGAATGGCCAACAATATTTTATAATGTTCATGGATGATTTTTCTAGATATGGCTATATATATCTTATTCATGAAAAGTCACAGTCGCTGGATGTGTTCAAAAAATTATAAGGCTAAAGTTGAAAACCAACTAAACAAAAGGATTAAAAGCGTTAGATCTAACCGTGGTGGTAAGTACTATGATAGATATGACAGTTTAGGTGAACAACATCCAAGACTGGTTGCTAAGTTCCTAGAGGAAAGCGGTATCGTCCCACAGTATACTATGTCGAGTTCGCCAGCTATGAATGATGTTGCTAAAACATGAAACAGGATGCTTAAGGACATGGTAAGGAGTATGATTTCTCATTCTACCTTACCAAAATCACTTTAGGGAGAAGCACTTAAGACTGCAGCATATATCCTTAACAGGGTTCCAACTAAAGCAACTACCAAAACCCCTTACGAACTTTGGATGGGAAAGAAGCCTAGTCCAAAGCATCTACATGTTTGGGGATGTCTAGTTGACGCAAAGCCTTATAAGCCTAATGAAAAGAAACTGGACTCAAGGACGGTGAGTTGTTATTTTATTGGATACCCTGAAAGATTCAGGGGGTACAAGTTTTATGATCCCATGACTAGGTCAATTTTTGAGATGAGAAATGCCCAGTTCTTTGAGGATGTCAAGTTTGTGGGGGGAGATAAGGTGAGAGACTTTGTCTTTGAAGAGGAATATGTTGATATTCCTATAGCTATTATTGATATTGATCAAGTTCCTATTCTTGACATTGTTCGAGAAGCAGACCCAAATCAAGACAATGTGGGAGAACCTCCCATTCTAGAAATTGTTCTAGAAGAACAAACTCTACCACCTCAAGAACCTATGCCATTAAGCAGATCCACTAGGGAAAGGAGAAGTGCTGTGCCAAATGATTACATTGTATTTCTCTAAGAATATGAGTATGACATTGGTGTGGTGGAAGATGATCCAATCAACTTCCTTCAAGCCATGGAAAGTTCTAGATCTCAAGAGTGGATATTGATGCCATGAATGAGGAGATAAAGTCTATGAAGGACAATGACGTTTGGGATCTTGTCCCATTGCCTAAGGGAGCAAAACCCACTGGTGGCAAATGGATATTTAAGACCAAGAGGGATTCGGAAGGCGATGTGGACAAGTATAAGGCTTGTCTTGTTGCTAAAGGCTTTACACAAAAAGAAGTTAGGCATCGATTATAAAGAGACTTTCTCTCTGGTTTCTATGAAAGACTCTTTCAGGACTATAATGGCATTAGTGGTGCATGTTGACCTTGAGCTTCATCAGATGGATGTTAAGATTGCGTTTCTCAATGGCGATATTGACGAAACAATCTATATGGTGCAACCAAAAAACTTTGTGTCGGGAGATAAAAAGAAGATGGTTTGAAAATTGACGACATCTATCTATGGGCTTAAGCAAGCTTCTCGTCAGTGGTATTACAAATTTCATTAGGTTATCATCTCATTACTTTTGAGATGAATATGGTTGATGATTGTATATATCACAAGTTCAGTGGGAGTAAGTACATTTTCCTATTTTTATATGTTGATGACATTTTGCTTGCCAACAACGATATAGGCTTATTGCATGAAACCAAGAGATTTCTTGTTAGACAAGTATGCCCTAAGGAGTAAAAATGTAATAAGTTTTTGGAGACATTTTTATCAATAAAGAATTTATTCATTGTTTATATACCAAATCTTGTCCTCTTTACGTTCATATTTGTTGAATGTATGTTAAGCAAACAATAGTCTGAGACTGTGAGTCTAAACCTTAAAAATTGGGTATATGATGGACAGATTATGCGGAAGACACGATTCTTAAGGTGATGGTCTAAATCATAAGATCCCCAATTGAGGGAATAAAGTTGGGTGCTTTATTCATGCAAAGATTGTTATGTTGTCTATATCCCTTTTGAGAGATGGTTTGTCTTGACCATCGGAGATAGACTCCGCGAATAGAAACATTGGACGTTGTCATACATGACGATGTGTTGAATTGGGACATAAAGTGAATTGATTTGGATTAATAATTCTGTCTCAGCAAATTGATTCACTTTAGACAATCATTTGTGTTGTTTCTTAATCCTAAGATGAATAGTGGGCCCGTTGTCTTGACTTGTGTCTTTTGATGTACCAAAGGGTGACACCCACATCTTAATAGTGGTAAGCATGTTGGTACATTAGAGGCATGACTCTTGATAGCATAGACCTGTTATTCATAGATATGGAATCCATAGCACCTATTTAGGAGTAATGATATCCTCTTATATGCATTATCCTGCAATTGGAAAAATTGGAGCACTCAACCATTTGGATACATAGGTGTAATCAAATGGTATACTGTCTTTGGATAGTAAGTTTTCTGATGGTGAGATAATAGAACGTAAGATAAAAATAATCGAAAAGGTAAGACAGAACTTGTCCTTAAGCCGATTATGGATTATCATATGGGGATACGATACACTATGATATGTCATGGAAACTTAGCTATACGGGCTTCGTAATTCTATGTAGTTCGAGAGTGCAGCTCCAAGCTTTTAATGGAGTAGCGTTAGAGTTGATAATTATGAAATGCATATATGGGATATTGGGTTTCATAATTATCAGGAGCTTGAACTATATAGGTCCATTTGGTCTCCTTTGCTAGCTCACAACATCCTGTAACGGCACGGCGTGCTTTTTCAATAATTGGTGACTTATGTCAGATTTATTAGATTGGTTGAAATTTGGAAGAATCAAATAATTCATGTCTGTTTATCAGTTGAATTAATTTTGTGATAAAATTAATTTAAGATAAACTTGTTGAATTATTAGGATCGGATAATTCTTGTCTGTTTATAGGTTGATTTAATTTTGGATAAATTAGATCAAGATAAACTTATAGAGTTATTGGAAATTGAGTTATTTTTCTAGAGATTATCTAGATAAAGTTGTTTTGATCAGATAACTTCTCTATTGGGTTATTTCAATTAAAACTGAAACTTTATCCTATAGAATCTCGGGTGGAAAATAAAACATTCGTGGAGATTTTTTATCGACAGTTTGGCCTGTCGATCCACATGTTCGACTTGCCGATGGGGCTTGTTCGGCCTACCAATCAGGCTTTCGGCCTGTCGATGAATGAAGGATAAGATTACGTGTTTTTGCACGGATCTTATCAGATATTGATTCAAACTTGATTCTGTTTCTAGTTTTTGAGACCTAATCTGATAAGGACTAACCCTAGGCCCAACCTCTATATAAAGGGGGTAAGTCTTAAGCGTTACTCAAATTGATTGAGAGATTAAGAGTGATACTCTACTAGTGAGAATCTGAAAACTCCCTAAGAGCTTCTGTTCACAAATCATGAACACTTGCTTTGGGTTCTCTTGATTGGTTGGAAGGAGAGTCACTTGGTGGAAGAGCTGTACGTGTGAGCCCACACTCATTCTGGTCGTGGATAGAAAATAGCAAAGAAGACATATTGGTTGAGGCTCTTCTGGAACATTACTTCTCTTCACATTTTGTGAGGGTTCTTTGGCATACAAAGGTTAGTAAGATCTAGTTAATTTATGCATATAACATGTCAAACTTGTGTTTTAGAAAATACTCTGATGTAAATTTTTTTTAAAATTCCCGCTGCGCACTCTTTTTCCAACAATTGGCATCAGAGCCACGGTTTTTACATAAATTTACAAGTTCGTGATCATACTATATGTATAAATTTTATGATCTTAATCTCTCTTATGCTTGAATTTAATTTTATAGAGAGTTGGTACTCTAGGTTTCTATATATTATATATGTTGCCATGGATTATATGGTGAATGTTCATTAATTAATTGTGGTTGATTAAATCGTTATTTAATTATTAATTAATTAATTAATTAATTAATTTATGTCGGTTATGGTTCCTTAGAGGTTAGAATGTGTATCTAGGTTTTTCATGTAATTAGATGGCGGACTATCATCTCCGTCTAGGAATTATTGTTTAATTTTAAATTTGTAAGAATTTTGTAATTAAATAATTATTCAGAGAAGACGGATCTAGAAGGCGAATCTAGAAAATGGATGATGGCGCACCCAGGTATTTCCTGAGTCTCTAATTTTATGTTTTTGAATTGTTAAAAATAAAATTGATGAATTATATTAAAAATTGTATTTTCTGGAACGGGAGATTTCTGCTCGGTCGGCATGCCGAACCTCAATGTTTGGCAGGCCGATGGTCACAGATCGACAGGCCGTCAATGGGGTAGAAATCAGTTGACTCTGGCGGTGGGCTGAACTTCCAGTTTGGCAGGCAGAACTTTCATGAGTCCGCAGGCCGATCATTCAGATCGGCAGGCCGATCTAGACGACCGGCCTGCCGACTAAGAGCTAGAAAATTTTCAAAAAAGGCACAGTTACATAAAGAAGGATACAACTTGAGGATTCAAGGATGAAGAATCGATAAATGTCATGATTATTCTCTTGTAATCTTAGTTTTCTATTCTCTAGAGTGGAACCATAATATTACAATTATTATTATTTTCCTTATAGCTTTGCTTGTCTGCATTATAATACGATTTGCCATGTATATTGATAACATGTCATATAGAATAGGGAGTGCCGCTTATATTAAAATTGTTTATGCATATTTTTAAAATAAAACCTTGATTTCAAAAGATTGAGTGGGAGAAGGTTTTTGAAGAGAGAACCTAAGGCCTCAATCGTTGGTCCATAGGTAGAACATAGTGGTCCCACCCCTAGGAAGGGATTTCTATCATGTATCAGATTGGATCTCTAAGAGGATAAGGTATTTTAGCATGATTTATGGTTGCACACCCCTAGGTGGTGATTATAAATCATGTATAAAATATTGAAACTATGGTTATGCACTCACATTAATTTTATTATTAACCTCCCCTATGAGCTCTGTTAATAAAATTAATGGCCAAAGAAATGATTATTAATATATGCTGGATCATACGGGTCCTAGATGGCATATGTTAATCAGGAGGGGATCTGTGTTCCTGATTGAATTTGGCATGACTCCCCTATAAGCTTGTTGAATTCTAAGTTGGGAATTATCGTTGTAAGGTTGTGATATTTTCAAGGTTTTGATAGATAAACACATTTGTATGTTTTTACATGATTGTGTTATCTTACTAAACTATTATGATATGTTTGCTTATCTTTGGTATATGATTCTTTATTGAAGATTAAAAATGTCTAAAAATGCTTTATCATCGATACTTGACAAAATCCTATCAACCGATGAGAACTATAATGATTGGAAACAGAACTTGGATATCGTCCTTTCTTTTGAGAAACTGAAGTATGTACTGATAACCCCTTGTCCTCCCAAGCCTATGGGAGACTCATCTAATGAGCAATTCCAAGTGTATGATCGCTGAAAAGATGCTAATGATCAGGCCCGCTGCTATGTTATGGCCAGCATGAATAATGTGTTGCAGGCTCAACATTAGGATTATGAGACTTCGAAGTAGATCTTGAATAATCTTGAGGATATGTTTGAAGGCCAGGCCACAACAAAGCGGCAAGGGGCGCTTTGGAAACTTCTAAACTATAGACAGAGGCCGGGGATATCTGTAAAGGAGCATATGATGTTGGTCATGGGTTACCTCGCTGAGGCTCAAACCAATGGAGCCGACATCAATGCTAAAACTCAAATGACTATGGTCCTTTGAGACTCTATCAAAGGAATTTATTCCATTTAGAGCTACATTTAATTTAAGCAATAAACAGGATATGACCTTGACAAAACTGATGAAACAGTTACAAAAGTTCAAAATGTTGATCAGGGAGTCTCCTGTGGGTGGTGAGGCCAACATGGTAGTTGCTTCTGGTTCCAATCCTAACTCTGGGAATGGAAAGAAGCAACGGGCCAAGAACGGGAAGTCTTCTATTCTTGCTAGCACCAAGAGCAAGAAGAAGAAGAAGAAGAACCCAAAGAAGCTTAAATGCTTCTTCTGTGGAAAGGTCGGGCATATCAAGAAGCATTGCAAGGACTTCCTTTCCAAAAGAGGTAGGTGTGATTTTCTATATTTAGAAACTTGTTTGGTTGAGGAATCCAGTGACATTTGGGTCATAGATTCCAGTGTAACTAATCATTTTTGTGTTTCTCTATAGGGGTTCAAAGAAACGAGAAGTCTGCTACATGAGGACTTCACGCTTCGGATGGGCGATGGATCCTTGGTCTCAGCGGAAGCAGTGGGAGACGTCCATCTTTATTTTGATAATTATTGGAATTTATTTTTGCAAGATTGTTTTTATGTTCCTAAACTTAAAAGGAATTTAATTTATGTATCTTGTTTATTTAAAGACTCCTATTTGGTTGCTTTTAATGATAAAGTGGTGATTCGTAAAAACAAATCTTTTATCTGTTCTAGATGGATGCAAAATAATCTATATTCTATCAAACCTAAGATGGACTTATTGCTTAATGCTGAGATGAATGATAATAACTCTAAAAGACTTAAAACTTCTCACTCTAATAAGACTTATCTTTGGCATTTGCGCCTTGGTCATATTAACCTGAATAGGATTCAAAGGTTGGTATGGGATGGACCTTAAGTCACTTAAAGGTGGAATCTATACCTCAATGTGAATCTTGTTTGGAGGGTAAAATGACCAAAAGACCATTTAGGTCTAAGGGCAATAGGGCCGAAGGGGTTCTAGAACTTGTGCATAGTGATGTTTGCAGACCGATGAACATCCAGGCACGAGGAGGGTATGAGTACTTCGTCACTTTTATTGGCAATTACTAAGGGTATGGGTATGTGTACCTGATGCACCACAAAAGTGAAACTTTTGACAAGTTCAGGGAGTTTCGGGCTGAAGTGGAAAAGTAATTGGGTAGGCCCATAAAGACACTTAAATCTGATCGAGGTGGAGAATACCTTTCTGATGAGCTCTTAGAACACTTATTAGAGAATGGGATTTTATCCCATTTGACTGCGTCGGGCACTCCACAATAGAATGGCGTAGCAGAGAGAAGAAATAGGACTTTGTTGGACATGGTTAGGTCCATGATGAGTTATTCATCATTGCCTTTATCCTTTTGGGGATATGCACTGCAAACCGCATGTAATCTTTTCAACAATGTGCCTTCAAAATCGGTCCCTAAAATTCCTCACGAGTTGTGGACGGGTAGGAAGTCATCCTTAAACCATATTCGCATATAGGGATGTCCGGCTCATGTCCTGTTTAAGATCCAAATAAGTTGGAAGCACGTTCAGAAGTTTGCGTGTTTGTAGGATATCCAAAAGGGACTAAAGGGGGTTATTGTATAACCCAAAAGGAAAATAAAGTCGTGGTTTCAACTAACGCAACTTTCCTTGAGGAGAGTTACATGAACGACTTTAAACCTCAAAGCAAAGTGGTGCTTGAGGAGTTAAGGAGTGATCCGATCACTCCGGAGGTTTCGAATGAAACCATTCAGATTAGTGTAGAAAAACCAAACAAACCTGAACAACAACCTCAGGGGCTTCGGCGTAGTGGGAGGATCGAGTGTCAACCTGAGAGGTATATGTTCAATGGAGAGGTCTTCTTGGCTGAATTGGATAAACATGACAGAGATCCTTATACTTATGCAGAGGCTATGGAGGATGTTGATTCAAAATTCTGGACAAAGGCCATGAACATAGAGATGAAGTCTATGGAGACTGATCAGGTCTGGGAGCTTGTGAATCCTCCCAAAGGAGTAAAACCCATAGGGTGTAAGTGGATCTACAAGAGGAAAAGAGGAGTAGATGGAAAGGTCGAAACCTTTAAGGCTAGACTGGTAGCTAAGGGTTATATGCAAAAGGAAGGAATCGATTATGAGGAAACCTTTTCACCTATAGCCATGCTCAAGTCCATCCGAATTCTCTTGTCCATAGCTGTCGCTCTCGACTACGAGATTTGATAGATGGATGTCAAGACGGCTTTTCTGAATGGCTATCTTGATGAGTCCATTTATATGGAACAACCAGACGGGTTCAAGGTCATGGGTCAAGAGAGTAAAGTTTGTAAGCTGTTAAAGTCAATTTATGGACTTAAGTAGGCTTTTCATTCTTGGAACATAAGATTTGATCAGGTGATCAAGACTTATGGGTTCTCACAAAATGTGGATGAATCATGTGTTTACAAACACATAAAGGATGGAAAAGTGGTTTTTCTACTGCTTTATGTATATGTGATTCTGCTAATTGACAATGACATAGGGGCATTGTCATCGATCAAATTATGGTTGACCAAATAGTTTGACATGAAGGACTTAGGTGAGGCTAATTTTGTTCTCGGTATCTAGATCTTTTGGGATAGGAAGAACAAAATGATAGCTTTGTCCCAGGCCGACTACATAGATAAAATTCTTAGGAGGTTTGCAATGCAGGATTCCAAGAAAGGTAGACAACTATCTAGGTCTGGAATGACTCTTTCTAAGAAAGACTCTCCAAAGTCTTATGAAAAAAGAGAATACATGAAGAAGGTGCCTTATGCTTCGGTAGTGGGTAGTCTCATGTATACCATGCTTTGCATACGACCGGATATTTGTTATGCGATCAGGATTGTAAGTCGATTTCAGGCGGATCTAGGACTAAACCATTGGGTTATGGTAAAGTATATTTTCAAGTACTTGAGAAGGACTCGAGGGTATATGTTTGTGTATTCGGATGAGGACTTGACTCCTCTAGGATACACTGACTCAGATTTTCAATCCTGTCTGGATTCTAGGAAATTGACTTCGGGTTTTGTGTTTACTCTAGGTGGCGGTATCATCAGTTGGATAAGTGTGAAGCAAGATTGCACTTCAGATTCAACGATGGAGGCCAAGTATGTGGCAGCTAGTGATGCTTCGAAAGAAGCAGTGTGGCTCCGTAAGTTCCTTAGGTATCTTAAGGTAGTTCCTGGTATGGATAAAGCGGTATCACTGTACTATAATAACAGTGCGGCGGTAGCTAATGCTAAGGAACCAAGATTTCACAAGAAGAGTAAGCACATTGATTAGAAGTATCATGTGATACAGGACTTCATTGAGGGCGGGCATGTCACGGTGTGCAAGATTGCATCAGAGGACAATTTAGCTGATCCATTTATGAAGACACTTACTTGGAGAGTCTTCGAGAGGCATGTGGAAGCTATGGTGATGCGAAATTTTTCATATTTACTCACTTAGTGCAAGTGGGAGATTGTTAGACATGTATGCCCGAAGGAGTAAAAATACAATAAGTTTTTGGAGACATTTTTATCAATAAAGAATTTATTCATTGTTTGTATACCAAATCTTATCCTCTTTACGTTCATATTTGTTGAATGTATGTTAAACAAATAATTGTTTGAGACTGTCGGTCTAAACCTTAAGAATTGGGCATATGATGGACAGATTATGCGAAAGACACGATTCTTAAGGTGATGGTCTAAATTATAAGATCCACAATCGAGGGAATAAAGTGGGGTGCTTTATTCATGCAAAGATTGTTATGTTGTCTATATCCCTTTTGGGAGATGGTTTGTCTTGACCATCAGAGGTGGACTCCGTGAATAGAAACATTGGCACGTTATCATAGGTGATGATGTGTTGGATCGGGACATAAAGTGAATTGATTTGGATTAATAATTCTGTCTCGATAAATCGATTCACTTTAGACAATCATTTGTGTTGTATCTTAATCTTGAGATGAATAGTGGTCCCATTGTCTTGACTTGTGTCTTTTGATGCACTAAAGGGTGACACCCACATCTTAATAGTGGTATGCATACCGATACGTTAGAGGCATGACTCTTGATAGTGTAGACCTGTTATTCATAGATATGGAATCCATAACTCCTCTTTAGGAGTAATGATATCCTTTTATATGCGTTATCCTGTAATTGAAAAAACTGGAGCACTCAACAATTTGGATACATAGGTGTAACCGAATGGTATACTGTCTTTAGATAGTAAGTTTTTCGATGGTGAGATAATGGAACGTAAGATAAAAATAATCGAGAAGGTAAGACAAAACTTGCCCTTAAGTCGATTATGGATTATCATATGGGGATACGATACACTATGATATGTCATGAAAACTTAGCTATACGGGCTTCATAATTCTATGTAGTTCGAGAGTACAGCTCCAAGATTTTAGTGGAGTAGCGTTAGAGTTGAGAATTATGAAATGTATATCAGGGATATTGGGTTTCATAATTATCAAGATCTTGAATTATATAGGTCTATTTGGTCCCCTTTGCTAGCTCATAACATCCTGTAACGACACAGCGTGCTTTTCCAATAATTGGTGACTTATGTCAGATTTATCAGATTGGTTGAAATTTGGAAGAATCAAATAATTCATGTCTGTTTATCAGTTGAATTAATTTTGTGATAAAATTAATTTAAGATAAACTTGTTGAATTATTGGGATCGGATAATTCCTGTTTGTTTATCGGTTGATTTAATTTTGGATAAATTAGATCAAGATAAACTTGTTGAATATTGGGAATTGATTTATTTTTCTAGAGATTATCTAGATAAAGTTGTTTTGATCAGATAACTTCTCCATTGGGTTATTTCAATTAAAACTGAGACTTTATCCTATAGAATCTCGGGTGGAAAATAAAAGATTCATGGAGATTTTTTATCGATAGTTCGGCCTGTCGATCCACGTGTTAGGCCTGCCGATGGGGCCTATTTTGCTTGCCGATGAGCGAAGTCACGAACACTTGCTTTGGGTTCTCTTGATTGGTTGGAAGGAGAGTCACTTGGTGGAAGGGTTGTACGTGTGAGCCCACACTCACTCCTATCGTGGATAGAGAATAGCAAAGAAGACTAGATGGTTGAGGCTCTTCTAGAACGTTACTTCTCTTCACATTTTGTGAGGGTTCTTTGGCATACAAAGGTTAGTAAGATCTGGTTAATTTATGCATATAGCATGTCAAACTTGTGTTTTGAAAAATACTCTTATGTAAAATTTTTTAAAATTCCCATTGTGCACTCTTTTTCCAACAGAAATTTGGGTATGCATAGAAATTTGAGATGAAGGATCTTGGTGACGCCTCTTTTATGTTGGGTACGCAGATACACTAGGATTGCTCTTAGGGTATTCTTGGATTATCACAAAAGGGCTTTATCTAAAAGGTTCTCAAGAGATATGGCATGCAGGATTGTAAACTAGGTGATACCCCTGTAGCTAAGGGAAATAAGTTTAGTCTCATTTAGTGACCTAAGAATGATTTTGAGGTTAAGTAAATGTAGAAGATTCCTTACGTGTCAGCAGCAGGGAGTCTAATGTATGCTCAGTTTTGTACGTGTCTAGATATTGCGTACGTTATAGGGATGTTGGGTAGATACTTAAGCAATCTTGGAAAGGATCACTGGATAGCAGCCAAACGAGTCTTGAGGTATTTACAGAGAACAAAAGACTACATGCTCATGTATCGAAGGTTGGAACAGCTAGAGATCGTTGGATATACTGACTCTGATTATGCTGGATGCCAAGATAATATGAAATCTATGTCAGGCTAGATCTACCTTTTGGCGAGAGGTGTTGTCTCTTGGAAGAGTGCTAAACAATCTCTTATAGCATCTTCTACCATGGAGGCAGAGTTCATAGCGCGTTATGAGGCGTCCAATCATAGAATATGGCTGTGAAATTTTGTCATAGGGCTGCGCATAGTGGACAGTATTCAAAGACCACTCAAGTTATTTTGTGACAATAAGTCAGCAGTTTTATATTCCAACAACAACAGGAGCTCAATGAAGTCAAAGCATATAGACCTCAAGTTCCTAGTTGTGAAAGAAAAAGTTCAGAGTGAACAGTTGTCTATAGAGTACATCAGTACAAACTCCATGATTGCGGATCCGCTTTCTAAGGGACCACCACCCAAAATGTTTCATGAGCACACTATTCGTATGGGTGTCACATCATTTCAGAATATTTAGTTTTAAAGGGAGTTTGTAATTTTAGATGATTTTTTGACATAAACATTTTCAGTTGTTTCAGTTTATAGATATTTTAAGGTTATTTTCTGCAGAAATAAAGTTTTCGGTTTATTGAATAAACTCTAATTTTGGTATGGTTTAATCTTACTAAGGTTTTAGGGTGGACCAGTTGGAAATAGGCATGTTAAGATCACATTGTATAAAATTTCCATGCTACACATCCATGCTTGATCTTGTCATTAGTTGTATTGGCATATGTGATTATTGATGGGTTTAGTTACAACATATGTAACGAAGGTCGCTTTGGTCCTATATTGATATGGTTAATGGACGAGATTGTTAAGATGCATAAAGTTTTGATAGCAAAACTAATGAGCTCATAAGGTATAATTCACATTTATAAAGTTAACCATCACAATATTTTGTTCTAACATAGACTTCTTGGGTGTGTAGTGTTCAAGTGGTGAAATAAGGTTCTTGATGTTCTGTTCAAATTTCAGTTTTTCTTTTATTCCAAGTGGTCTGTGCTTGGATGAATTTTCTTGATTGAGTTTTCTCCGGTATTTCATGGTTCATTTTCACAAAAACCTTAATCCCAAATGGATCTAGGTCTTAAAAATTGGCCGCCGCTGCTGCCAGAGAAGATGATGCTCCAGGACATAAAACAGAAAAGAAAAGTTTGAAAAATTCTTTTCCCACGCGTAATGGCCTGCAAAGTTGTTTGGATTAGATATGGAGAACTAGATTTTGAAATACGATGATTTGTTCACACCAAAAAGCAAAAGAAATAAATTAAACTATTGGTGCTTGTCACGAATTAGTGTTGGCAAAAACAAAGATTTCAAAAAACTTAAAAAGAATCTTCTCTAAAAAAAAAAAGAAATAAGAAAAGAAGAAGCATATATGCCTAAAAATGTGGTATTTATCTCCTTGTTTGATCTAATAATAAGAGGCCTTAACTTAACTTAAGGGGAGCTTAGACAGTTAAGCATAGTGACAATGAACGGTAGCAATAAGTTCAAATTACCTCCCAATTTAAAACAAGACCAATTGTTTGGATTGCAATTTTATCAATAATAGTTGATCACGAGATATATAATGAGGCATTCAGCAGGTTTGGGATGTGAACATTACCCCCCCAAAAAAAAAAAAAACAAAAAAAAACAAAAACAAGTACTAAACAAAATTGGGATGTGAATTAATTCCATGCATATGTGAACATGTGTTTGAAAGGCTTGCGAGACTTATTTATGAGTTATAATTTTTATTTAAAAAATGAAAAACGCAAGCAACTATAAGTCTCGCATTTTACAAGGGACACTGCCTTCCAGGTGGGATGGAAAATTACGGAGTTTAAGTAAAGCATGACTATAAATGGGAAATTTGACACCAAAATGTTATGTATACCTGCATCAAGCAGACAAATAAATATCTTTAATTTAAAGGCTGACCTTACATCTCTCCCGCAAACAACTCAACCTCGTAAAATAAATAAATAAATAAATAGTAATAATTAGACTACGAGTCGTTGTAATGTAAATTAACTAGGCAAAAACTTGATTCTCTGATTCTTCTGTAATCTCCGTACGAAACACCAAACAAAACAGGAAAAAAAAAAAAAGGGAAAACAATAACCAAAACAACTGAACAAATTAAGAGCGCAAAGAGATCATCATCAGATCATCCGCAGGAAAGGAACCCAAAAACCACACATTAATCAACGTTACTCATGCGCTAGCCAATACGTACTCATATTCTTAGAGAGAAACCATATACTCGTAATTTGCCATTATTTTTGAATAATTTAGGCGTCGTTTCATTGCTCTCATGGGGCGCGTGCGCGTAGCCAGGCTTCTGCGCGCATCAACCCTACAAACATTCTTCTTCTTGTTCGTAGTCTTATCATCTTCCGTCGTGTTGTACGGCACACCGGACTCTGTCGCTGTCGACGCCCTCATGCGGTTTAAGAACTCGCTGTCGGACAGCAAATCCCTCGCCAACTGGGACCCGGAGACCTCCCCGTGCGATGGTAATAGGGCGAATTGGATAGGCGTCCTTTGCTTCCATGGAAACCTCCGAGGCCTGCAGCTGGAGAACATGGGCTTGAAGGGCATTGCCGACGTCACGTCGCTAGCATTGATGCCTCATTTTCGGACACTCAGCTTCATGAACAACACCTTGATTGGTCCGATCCCGGACTTGAAGCAACTGAGCCGATTGAGGTCGGTGTACTTGTCGTACAACCATTTTTCGGGGGAGATTCCGGACGATTGTTTTTCGAACATGCAATTTCTTAAGAAGGTAATGCTTTCGAACAACGAATTTGAGGGGGAAATCCCTTCATCGCTTGTGGGTCTGCCAAGACTTGTTGTGTTGAGGCTTGACGGTAACAAGTTTTATGGGAGAATACCGGCTTTTGGACAGCAGAGTTTGAGGAGGATTAATGTGTCCAATAATGAATTGGAGGGTTCAATTCCGGATAGTCTAAGCAGGATAAATTCAAGTGCTTTTTCAGGTAAAACTACATATATATATATATATATATATATATATATATATTCCAATTTATCTTGCATGGATAATTTAAACTTTCTTTCACCATCATGTTGGGAATTTTTATTTTGGAATGAAATTGTATTACGATGCATCGTTGAAAGTGCTATCCTCTGTATATAATAATGGTACGAATGTTGCGTAAAATTAATCAATTAATTACCTTAAAAATTTAAGAAAATAAATAATAAACGTCACCCTTCTAGAAATTTTTGCGGAAGATTATTCATCTCTATGAATACTTAGGTCTCAAGGTTAGCCGTTACTATAGGCTTACTTTGAAAATTTAAAAATGAAATTAGATGCATAAAGTTATTTTGCAATCACTTAAAATATTAGAAGTCATCTAATATATGATATTTGGTTAAATTAAAACGATATTACAATTGGAAAATTGAACAAAAGGTATTCTTGAATTATGGTAAACTTTTATAATACTTTCCACTTCATCTTCATATAAATCTGGAATTTGCTTATCCATTAATTTGAATGTGGACAATATAATATGCAGGTAACAAAAATTTATGTGGACCTCCTCTTGATCCATGCAGCTCTGTGACCATTAACCTGTACCCTGGCAATAACAACTCCGAGAAGAGTACATCAGAAATAAATATTGTCCTAATAGGGTTGATCGTAGCCCTTATAGTAGCCATTCTTGCAGCGGCTTTCATTGTAGCTAGATCAAGAAGGAAACAGTCACAATTAGATCGGATTTTAACATCGAATGATCGTCATGCTTACACATTGACAACGTCTTATCGGCTCATGAACAACCAACTAGACTCCGAGTCTAGTGTGGGAGGAGCTACTCCGCAACCGAAGAGGGCAGCGGAAGGTAAACTGTTGTTTTTGAGAGACGACAGACAAAAGTTTGATTTGCATGATTTGCTGCGAGCGTCTGCCGAGATCTTAGGCAGCGGAACATTTGGATCTTCATACAAGGCTAATGTATTGTGTGACTCCTTCGTTGTGAAGAGATATAAGCAGATGAACAGTTTGGTAAGGGAAGAGTTTCATGAGCATATGAGGAGATTGGGAAGATTGAACCATCCAAACTTGTTGCCCCTTGTGGCTTATTACTATAGGAAAGAAGAGAAGCTCTTGGTCTACGACTATGAGGAGAATGGAAGCTTGGCCTATCATCTTCATGGTAATTTTAGAATTGAATCCCAGCATCTTCTTCTCTTTGATCGATGAAGAAAATTAGTGTTTGTGATCTTAGATAGCCAACCATCCAAGTAATTAAGAGTCCTTTTTGGAACTTGATTTGAACCAAAAAGATCTAGTTTAAACCAATTTTGCTGCAGTTTTTTGTCTCACAACATTTGAATTATTACATTATATTTTAAGGTCAAATTATTGGATCAGACTAACTTCTCAAACGCCCTCTAAAACATCTAGGATTAACTATGAATAATATACAAGAATTTTTCTGAAAAAGGACCCTGAACAGGTCCACAAATAGAGATCATGGTTACCATTTGGCACTTGTAATAATTCCAATTAACTTCATGCATAATTATGTAAATCATGATCATTATAACTTATAGCTAAATTCTTAACTTGTAAATTATCTATGTTTTGATGTTGAATATCAGGTAATCGAAACATAGACCAACCGGCGCTGGACTGGCCAACCCGTTTGAGAATAATTAAAGGCATAGCCAAGGGCTTGACATACCTCTTCAACGCACTGCCAAGCCTAGTAGTTCCCCATGGCCATCTCAAGTCCTCAAATATCGTCCTCACCAACTCCTACGAGCCTCTCATGACCGACTATGGCCTCCTTCCTGCCATTAACATCGACCACGCGCAGCACCTCATGATGGCCTACAAGTCCCCCGAGCATGCCAAGCTCGAGCGCATCACAAGAAAGACCGACGTATGGAGCCTCGGGATCCTCATCCTAGAAATCCTCACCGGGAAGTTCCCAGAGAATTACCTTACGCAAAGGTATGATCCCAACGCAGACCTGGCAAGCTGGGTTAACGAGATGATCAAGGAGAAAAAGACGGGCCAGGTGTTTGATGCCGAGATGGGAGGTGTCAAGAACAGAAAGGGGGAGATGTTGAAGTTGTTGATGGTTGGAGTGAGTTGTTGTGAAGAGGATGTGGATAGGAGATTGGATTTGAATGAGGCTGTTGACAAGATCGAGAAGCTAAGTCATGATGAGAGAGAAATCACCAATAATAATAATATTGACGGGGATCAGTTTTTTCATGGTATTGTTAACGGAGAAGAAGATGGGTATATTTCAAGAGCCATGTGATTGAGTACGTAATTTGGAGGAGTGAATTACCGGCGGAGCCAGCAAATTAGTCGGGAAGGCAGGGCCGTGATTGTACTAATAAGGTGGGTAAAATGAGAATATATAAAATTTTGAAAAGGGTGAAATACACTTGTAAGAGGGGAGATTACTTTTTTAAGGGATTAAAAGAAAAAAAAGTTCAAGTGGGCAGCCCACTCTCTTCCATGGATGATCCTCACCCGAGAGTAATTATATTATAGACTTCAGCTTCTGGGATACATTGGAGTCGAAGCACACAGAATATTCATCTTGTGATCATACTCGGATATGATTATAATTTCCTTTTTTTCTTTCTCTTTACCAAGTCATTTGAGTTTGTAATGTAGACCGTTCTCACACTAAAACATAAAAAACAAAAACAAATAAATTGATGAGCACTAGTTATACAAAAAAGTAAAATGTGTATTTGGTACTCTCTCTACCCATACAGCTTCTAACAAATCATTCTAACTTGTTCGATATTTAGAATATTCGAAATAGTTCTCTCTTTATTTCTCTATATAAATATTTTTTTTTTCTAAAGTGATATGCTTTGTAACATAATAGTATACTTGAATTTTTGACATAGATGATACCTAGTTAATTCTTATCCTTTAAGGACGACAAATGTAATGGGAGTAGAGACTATGAATGTAATACTACTAGGAATCTAATAGGAGCATCTATCAAAAAAAGAATCACCCTAACGAAAGGTTAATATAGGTTACATAAAGGAAGACTAGGTATTTTGGTGTGTGTTGAAGCAAAATTGATATCCTTATATAAGATTTAGAGGAGACCATGGCTTCACTCTCTTTGCGGACAAGAAATTTTTCACTTTAGCCTTACCAACTGTACATGTATATTTTGGGTGTCAATTTTTCATTTACCTATTCACCAATTTGAGCATATGAATATACTATTTTGATCTCCATGTAAAGACGAACAAGTTTCTATCTTGACCTGTCACTAATACATAGTAGACTTGACTCAAAATAGAGCCTTAAAGTCAGGACTGGCTCAACAAATTTAGGGGCCTTAAGAGAGGATTTTAAAAGGAGTCTATTCAAATGATATTTCTCTAGAACAAATGGAACGTTAAAAGATAGTTTAAAACCGTCCTCTAAAGATTATATGATGGTCAAGCAAACCGTCGTTTAATCCAACGTCGTAATATGTGGTATACATTATATGGCTTTTAACAATCGTCTAATGTCGTTGTTTGCTAGAGCGGAATGACATTAGACGATAGTTTATGGAAAAACCATTGTTGAATGTCATTTAATTTCTTGCCCTAGATAAAATATGACTAGATTTTATTTTCTCGGTGCACGAATAGCCTTCTTGTACATATTTAATTTCTTCTAATTGGCCTTACAATTCACTAATGACATAAATTAGCAATAATGTATTGTTTACATGATGTATTGTTGTACATATTCTTTCCATTCATCGATCATCTCATTCAAACACTCATTAGTAAAATTTTTAGCTTTTCACACTTATGGACCCTATTTATAATAATTCTCATGTGCCTATTATATATATATATATATATATATATATATATATATTGTAGAATGCTTATATTAGGTTATAAAGTTTTAGTGTATCCATGAGGTAGATCGAAGAAGACTTGAGGTTTTTTTTCTTTATTTCAACTTCCACTCATTTAATGCCCTAAATACAATTGGTTAAATGAAAGTAATAAAAAGATAGATGCTATAAGTTAGCACTAATAAATAATATAGTTAACAAGAATACACTTACAATTGAATCATCCTTTCGAAGTTAGGGCATATGTCATGGCCAAGTGGATAGAACCATATTACCCTATCTTTTTGGAGGATAAATAAGAGTTAATATCCAATGATGCCCACCATTATATGACATAAAATAACATCGGCCAGCTCCTCCTTTATCTTAAAACTCATAGGGCATTCTTCTTCAATTACAATCTTAGCTTTGTCTGGCGCATAGGAAGTCATATAGGGGTTGATGAGCCCATACTTGGTGAATTGATTTCTGGCAACGGAATGATTCCATAAGAAACTGCGTATAAAAACAAAGATTATTAGATGACGACAAGTAACAAGTAAAAAAGCAAAAAAAAATGTTGTTGACAAGTAAAAGAGGAGAAGATGATGACGGCGATGAGAGAGAGAGGAAGTAGAATGACAGAGAGAGGTGAGAAAGTAGGGAAGTACTAATCTAGGTCTTTAGGGTTTGATTTTTCAAAGCCTAACATATTAAAAAACCATCATTAAATAATATATATTAAGAGGTATTTACTCTAAAACTGTCGTCTAATATAATGCACAAAAATCCAAAACATGGAGTTCTCTGTGCTTCATTACTTATGACGACAATTTGCTAGAAACCGTCGTCTAATGAATTAATTATAGTAGTATTTTTTTTATACAATTTTCTACCTTAAAATGGGGAAAAAAATCTCTTTATCATTCAATTAACAAAATAATAAGATTATAACAAAATAAAAAAAAAGATGTTGTTATTAAAAATACATATTAAAACTCAATAAAAGTTTCTATACCAACAATGCGTCTGTTTCTATGCTTGTAAGATTTTGAAGGCAGCTTGAGAAGATAACAAAACACATACAAAAACATATAAATAAAGAAACATCTATTCAACAATTCATTTATTTTTTATCTTTTAAGAAGAAAACTATTAATTGAATCTTTGTATTTAAGCTTATCCAACAAATCTTTTTCAACGGACAAATAGTTAACTCATTTGTCTTTATTTCATCCCTCTTATTATTTGTAAGAAAAATTTTTCAAGTGATCTTTTTCAGGATTGATTCAAACTTTCTATTCTTTTTTCTCTTCCTCAAGTTTATCATACTATGATGCAAATTTTCTCTTAGACATATTAATTCATAACTTAGGCATGTATGAAAACCAAATCAACACAACACAACAAAAACATAAAATAAAATAGCTAATATAAAATTCTAAAAAGCATTAATTAGCAAGTAGGCAAGAAATGAATAATAAAAATATAACCTAAAGATTTTTTGAAAAAAGAGTAGCAATTATAGTCTTGTGAAGATCATGGAGAGAAGAGATTTTTGTTTTGAAAATTTGAAAAGATATTAAATTAAGAAGAAAAGGTAGAAACATAAAATACATGTAGGTTGTTAAATAAATAGAGGAATATCGTGGTAGGATATACGTCCCTAAAGCATAAGCATATGATATTTTGTAAAGGTCATATTTATAAATAAATAAAATGAATTTATTCATTATATTTGTGTGTATGTATTTTAAATATTTTATGAATATCATTAAAATTCTATAATTATCTATATAACATTAAATATTGTATATACTTATTTTATACAAGAGGATAATATTTAAGGATAATAATTAAAATGGTCGGTAATATATAATTAATTATTCAATTAAAGTACAAAATATTTAAGTGGGCATTTCTAATACGAGTCATTTCCAATAAGAATGCAATGGTTTTATCCAAACAGATAATATGTTGAGTCATTAAATGAATGCATTGTGGGTAATAAAATTATGCAGAACTATTCGAGTCTAAAAGTGTAAGTCTAATACAATCTCAAGTATAAGATTGTTCAAGTAATAAAACTCAGTAAATCTGAGGTCTATCCTATAGGGCAAATATATTACAAAGGTCCAATATATCAGTTATATCAGTTTTAACTGAAAATTTTGAGGATTAAAGTTAATTATTTACAATTTATTTTCAATATTTACACATTTTTTACTTTTTCTATTTTTAGATATTTTGTGATTTATGGAAATTTAACAACATGAAATGTGACTTAAATTAGAATGGTAAATGGAATTTTAATAAGTGCAATTAAATAGAAAATGGAACTTTAACAATAAGTACAATTTAATTTAGCAGAAACAACAATTTTAAACAATGCTAGGGATTAAAGGTTCTATTCTGGCAATTGACTTAAATATGTTTTAGTTTTTCTAAAATTATTTATTAATATGGTTTAAGTATACAACATGCCATCTTTTCTTTACAATAAATCAATAGTTACTAAGCATTTAATGTGCTAATTTATATCTATAATGCATCAAAAACTCATTTTTAACAAATATGTATGATTTTAAAATTAACTAACTAAAATTTTCAGTTAAGTACTTTCCTGTCATTCCTTATTTATGAATAATCAAAGTATTTCTAAGCGTTACATGTGCCAGCATATGTCAACAAAAAATCAAAACGTAATTTTGCAAGAGTTTTAGCTAAGTTAATGTGAAAATCATAAGTTTCTAAAAATAATTTTGACATTTTAACAACTTAGAAAACATTGAAAAACTAAAATTATTTACCTTAATTTTGGCAAAATTTTCTCCTTTCTCTTCAGCAAAAAGAAAATTTAGGAAGACATATTGAAGGTAAAAGCACATATAATTTTACTAAACATAAGTATTTTACAACATAAACTTAAAATTATTTTACAAAAAGTTAAACTAGAAACTTAAAAAACAAAAATAAAAATTTAGAACTATATTTTTACAAGAATAAAGAAATTTCTCACAAGGAGTTAGGAATACATGCCATAGAGTGGGTATTTATAATAGAAAGAAATCTACTATTTACGTAAATTTTTACATTTTCTATTTATTTTTTAATTATTTTATTTAGATTGTTTTGTGCAAATGACTAAGATGGCATTTTAGGATTTTTTTTAGAATTTTGAATATTTTATATTGCCGCCCCATTGCCTTAAATCAAATGCAAATCTGATTTGAATAATTTTTTTTACTTTTTTTTTCTTTCTCCATGCGTGAATCAGCATTGTTTAGAATGCATATCTTCTTTTGGAATCCTGTGTGATACATGCTTGGGCAGCATGGGTACACTCATGTTTAGAGATTGACATGTGTCAATGCAAAATAAAAAATGATTTTCTTTTTTATTTCTTATGCATTTGTTGCCTTTTTGTCCATTTTGGGCCGTTTTACTCCTTTTTCCTCCAAAATTCAAATCTAAAATAAAGAAACAAACTAAAATTAATTATTTTACAAACAAAATATTTACAATAATTTTAAAAATATTTATTTTACACACAAAAAACAATACAAGTAAATAAATTTCTAAAATTAACAAATCTTAATAATTTTACATAGATATATTATTTAGAACTCGGGAATATTTTTATAAATTACTATAAATATTATAAAACATATTTACAAACTCAAAACTTATTTACAAACTTTCTAAGTCTCAAAATAAAGTCACATAACATTATTTTTATGGTTTTGATTATGTATAAACTAAACAATTATAAAACACATGTAAATGATTCTAAAAATTACTAAAAATATTGCCAAATATAAAAACACATTATTAGATACATTTACACACTAAGACACTAAAATACTTATTAACATAATATTGCTATTAATTAAAGGATTTAATGAGAAATGTTAATACAAATAATGATATTTAACCTAAAAAATGTGCAATTTCACAATCTCATCACACCCCCAACCAACTTATTGTTAGTCCCGAGCAATTAAAGCAATAAAATATAAAAATAGACCAAATGATTGTTTTCTCAAAAGCTTGTGACTCCTTGCAGAATGTGCGCAAGGGTTGTTTCAGAACCATGGCTTAAAATAAAACGTAGATATTATTCAAATGTACATTTTATTTCAAGAGTATGATTCATATTTAAGGTGGATTTTTCTGCGCCTATTATTCTATTCCTAATCATTGCATACAAACCAGAAAAATTTTCACTAATATAAGTTAATTTATTTTAACAAAATCTTATAAGTTTTTTTTTATTCCTCTCTCCACTAAGATTGAATAACAATAAATTAAGGACCATTAGGACTTTATTCGGCTTGTAATGTAAAGCAAAGGTAAAAAAGTAAGATAAAGGATAAATTTGAAGCTTGATTCACCCATAAGAGACTTATATTATTCTTGGACCTTTGAAATGTACAAATTATTTCCCAAGTAACAAATCCATATTTGAGGTAAACTTTTATTTATCATCCACTTTTTATTCTTTTTTTTTTTTTACTTTTCTCTTTTTTTTCACTCAATTTTTTATTTTTATTTTTTTGGAATTTTTTATTTCACTTTTTTTTTGAATTTATAGACATACAAAATAAACAAACTTTCTTTCATAACCCTTCTCATCCTTCCATAAGATTAGCATAACCCAAAATATATCTAAATCGTTCATATGCCTTATGAGTGAAAGAGAAAGGATATGAAATTATTAAAAAGGCTAAGCTAAAAATTTATAGGTGACAAACAAAATAGAACATTAAACACAACAGGGTAACTAGGGATATAAACTTTATATAGGTAAATGTGAAAGGCTCAAACGATCCAAAGATAGCCTAATTATGTCCTTAATTGAGTATTATCTAGGATTTCACCTTGAGAGGGATTCAAAGAAATTATAAGATTTCATAAAAATAAAACAAACAGTCTTTAAATTAGTATAAAAAATCAAAGTTAAAGATTAAGTGCATAAATTTTAGGAAAAATCAATCTAAATATAAGGCTAACACAAGAAATTAACATAAGTTTAAATAATATCTGAATCTTATAACAAGCCATGATACAACCATATTTCTACATTGGATAGGAGCACTTTAAAAACAAAAACAAAGAAAATAAATATTTACAAAACATTTTTTAGGTTTTTTAAAATTTTTGAAACTTTTTTTTATTTTTTTTAAGATTTTTCAATTCTTAGTTTTTTTATAAGATGCAAATACTGACAAACTCAACAAAATAAAATATGATACAAACATGATTATGACACATCTCAAGAATGCTAAAGACTCCATAACTCAGCTCTCCTAGACATGCATCCATGTACACAACATGGAGAATATAAGCATAAATGAATATATATGAAAGATGACATTCTCGAACCAAATCAAGACGCATTTCAATATCTCCTTCACTTAGCCATCCTGACATTAACACATGAATCTTAACAATTTTACACATAACACACAATTTTTTTCTTTTTTAATTTTTAATCTTTTTGGGTTTTAAGTTTTTTATATACTTGGTTTTAAAACAAGTCTCACTTTAAACACATAAAAAGAGACTCAAACTTGAAAAATTTTGGCATAAATTTGAAAAGTTTTAACACAAGCCCTCTCTCCGCAACCTAAATTTAACATTGTCCTCAATGTTTAACAAGATAAGTAAAAAGAGTAACATCCTATATATACAAGAGTGGTTATTTAAAACACACAAAAATAATAAACATAAACAAACATGCTGTAGGTAAAACTAAATGATCAAAGACTCTAGAGAGAGATCCAAATCTCGTTTACACTTTCCGCTGAGCTTTGAAGATGCAATATCTGCCTCGGGAGTGATAACTTGTTTTTTTTTTAGCAATTCCTCAACAATAGGAGTAGTGATAAAATCTTTCTTCCTGACTCTATTAGAAAGTTCTGTTGTACAACATTATCCAGAAAACTGAAAAGACCATCAAAGAAGCCATTTACATTAAGCATACCCAATAGTTTATTAAGAATACCTAACTGATTCTAACTAACTATGAAAAATATTTCCTCTAGAGTTCTTAGGCCCCTGGTAAAACAATCAAAGCACTTGAGTGATGAATCATAAGTTTTAAACGCTCAGAGATAGTTTTGACTATTTTCTCAGTTCCTATTGTTTCACAACAAAGGTTATCTTGAACAAGAAAACAAGGGATAATACCTAGGACTCAACTTGCTTTGGCTCCGACTGTGATAGTTCCCATTAATCCAAGAGTACTCTATATACAAGGTTTATCTTTTTCTTAGCCAATACTTGCCCTAAATGGAATGCAACACTTAAATAGTCAGTATTCTTTCCTAGATTCGAACCACAAAACACACAGATGTTTTTTTAAATTCAAAGACGATTGGGATAAAGACTCCATAATGGTTCTTGAGAAACTAAGACTTTTCTTTTTTAGAATTTTATTTTTTTATATGACTTGAACACTTTTAACACCACTCTGAGTAAGACTCTAACGACGAATGAAATAGAATACATGATTAAGTGTGATCGAAGACAAAAAGGCAAGTGAAGACTTATGGAAAAATATGATAGATGTGACTTAACTGTGGAACTTTTGGAAATTTCACCCAACAAAAACTATTCAACTTTTAAAAAATTAATTACTACACAACTTTTAACAAAATAGGATAAAACCAAAACATATATGACACACCAAATACCTATCAAATAATTCATTTGACAAATAAGATAAAATATTAAAAGTAAACAAAACAAACACAATAATTAAATAAACAACTATTATAACAATCACAAAAACAAAAATCTTTTTCAATTTTTAATGAAAATTTATTTGATAATGAATGAAAACTTATGTTCATCAAAATATATATCTAGAAAATCCATTACTCAGCCATTTTGGTGATTTTTCACTGAAACCAAGTTGATATCTTAAATAATTTCTCAACAATTCTTTTAAAAGAAGACAAAAACACACAAATACTAAAAATACATTATAGATTTGGCTTAGAACCAAAAGAAATAGGAGACTGCTTCCCTTCTAACATTCCTGCGAGTTGAACAATTGGGTTTTTGAATGCCAAATTCCCTAGACGTCCTTTTTCTACATAAAACTGAGGCCAAAGTTTACAAATGGCTCCTTAAACATAACCACTAGAATGGTCTAAAAGAGTATCTTGAAGATCATCTAATTTTTCTTTAGAAACCCATCGTTCTAAGTTTATCCTCCCTATTTAAAGAGGTAAGACCTTTTGACTTACACCTTCGTTCATAATTTTGACGAGAACACTTAGGACACTAAGATGTTATAGCTTAGGCTCTTCTTTTCCTAGCACAAATATTTTTACTTATCCTAGGGAGATCTTTATTTTTGATATCACTAGGATGAATAAGAACTTCTATATACATTTTTATATTAGTTGAAAGTTTAAATCGAGAAAGGACCCAAAGACGAGTAATTCAATTTTATACTTCTGCCTAATTTCTTTATGAGAAAGGGACGAAAAATATTTCTTTAGGTAATAATATTTAGTATCCATGATAAGAGAAAAATAGATTCTTAAGAGTGAATTGAGAAATATTTGAATGCTTTTAAGAAAGTATTGAGAAGATTTTGCAAGATTAAGAAAGAAAAGTTAAAGAATCTTCAAAAAAAATGTTTGAAGATTGAAGAAACTTTGAAGGTTTTCTAGAAATCTTTAGGGAATGACTTTGAAAATCTAGAGAAAAGGTGGATAGAATTCGAGAGCTTAGAAAGAGAAAGAAAATTTTATTAAGAGAAGGAACTGAGAATTCTAGCCTTGGATATACAGTGAACTGTTTTATAAACAAAGAATGTGGTATTGTTTAGACATGAGGAAAATTGTTCTAACACATGTAAAAGGTTAATCTCGGCTGTGCCCAACATTATTGGGATAAGTGATATAAAAATGATGAAAAATTATTTATAAAGAAAAAGAAAATATTTTTGTGATTTTACATTTTTTTTGTTTTTTAAAATTTTTTATTTTTTTGTGTTTTATGAAAAATTCTCAAAATAAAAAAAATTCATTTTAATCATTTCATTAAAATGCAGTTCTAGAGGCCGTTAATACAAAGTACTAACTAATCAAACTTGATTATATCCACTATAACCTCAGCCACTTAAATGAATTTTTCAAAAGAAAATTTCCAATTTTTAGTAAATTACAAACATGAAATTATTACATTATAAAAGAAATGGTAAAGAGTCATCAAAAAGCAGATTTCTCTCATAAAAAATTGTCAAAAGATGTGACATATAGATTCTGTGTAATTGTGCCCTCAATATTGGCAAAATGAGAAATATTTGTACTTGTGTGACTTGAACTCATTTCATAGTCCTAATAAGTCTATAAGAACGATGCTAAAGATGGTGAAGGAGGTGATGGCCACATAGGATCTTAGTAAGAATGATATTTGGTAAACTCTTATGGCAACTGAGGTTGAGAACCTAGGACTAAAGGCGATGATTGTTCATTTTTTGCAATCAAGTCTTTTATTTCTTCTACAGTTAAAAAGCCTTTTTCAAACATCTCCAAGAATTCTACTCCTGATTTAGGTTCTTCAAAATAGGTAGGTTCTAAATTTTCTTCATTTTTCAAAATACCATTCAGGGATTCAAAACATTTTCTTAGGATTTCCAAACTCCTCTTATTTAAAGGATCTGATGAATTTTGCAATTCAATGGTTCATTCAAAAATTTCGAGTTGAGTGTCTAGCTAAGGTTCCAAAAAGGTTGAATTATTTTCTAAACCAAAATTAGTTTTAGAATTATTCAATCTCCAATAATCATACTTAACCATTATCTTCCAACATATAATAGGCTTTGCCTACTGTAATTGGTAAAAAGTGGTGGTTCCATCTCCTTTTTTAACCCAATTTCTAGTTTCATGACTTAACCTTTCTAGAAAATTTCTAAAAAATAATTCCAAGAAAAACCATGATAAGGAAACATATCTAATAAATTCTTATATATCCACCAAGCACTATAAAGTGGTTCCAATGTTGTTGGGAAAAATTTGTAATGATTTCTCTATGTAGTTCCCGCAACATTTTTAATTTTTAATTTTTTTAAGACATATAAAACCAAACAAACACAAAAGAACAGCAAGCAAAGTTTTAATCTATGTGAATAGTAACCCGACACTAATATGCAAAAGACATGAACAGTATCTTTTTTGGCTTTTTGGCTTTTTTTTACTTCTTTTATTTTGCTATTTTTGGCACCTACAAAACAAAAAAAATTAACAAAAACAAAAATATTAATAGGATCGACAATACAACTGATCTTTAAGATAACGGAAAAAAATAAAAAGTGTAGAAAAAGTAAAGAGTTAGAAGTTAGAAATTAGATTAGATAGTTAGAAAGTTAAAAGTGAAGGAAATATAAAAGTTAGAAAGAAAACTTAAGTATAGGAAAAATATATTGCAAAAATATAAATATATAATAATAATAAGGTGTGTTATCTAGCCATATATATAATATACTAATATATTATCCTCATGTCAGTCTGTTTCCCCGACAACAGTGCCCAAAATTTGTTCGAATCTAAAAGTATAAGACCGATAAAACCTCAAGTATAATATTGTCTAAGTAATAAAACCTGAGGTCAATCCCAAGGAAAAAGATATTACAAAGGTCCAATATATCAATTATATTAGTTTTAACTAAAAATTTTGAGGATTAAAGATAATTATTTACAATATGTACACTTTTTTTTTTTACTTTTTCCATTTTCAGAATTTTTTTTGTGATTTTTGGAACTTTAACAACAAGAAATGTGACCTAAATTGGAATGATAAATGGAATTTTAATAAGTGCAACTAAATAAAAGATGGAATATAACAATAAGTGCAATTTGACTTAGAAGAAACAATAATTTTAAACAACACTAGGAATTAAAGGTTCTATATAAGCAATTAATTTAAATATGTTTTAGTTTTTCTATAATTATTTATTAAAATGGTTTAACTATGCAACTTGCTATCTTCTGCCTACAATAAATCAAGAGTTACTAAGCATTTAATGTGCTAATTTATATCTATAATGCATCAAAAACTCATTTTTAATAAATATGTATGATTTTGAAATTAACTAACTAAAATTTTTAGTTAAGTACTTACTTGTCATTCTTGGTTTATGAATAATCAAAGTATTTCTAAGCGTTACTTGTGCCAGCATATGTCAACAATAAATCAAAACGTAATTTTGCAAGAGTTTTAGCTAAGTTAATGTGAAAATCATAAGTTTTCTAAAAATAATTTTGACATTTTAACAACTTAGAAAACATTGAAAAACTAAAATTATTTACCTTAATTTTGCCAAATCTTAGAAAACTAAAATGTTCTATAATTATTTATTAAAATGGTTTAAGTATGCAATACGCTCTCTTTTGTTTTCAATACATCAACAGTTACTAAGCATTTAATGTGCCAATTTATGTCTATAATGCATCAAAAACTCATTCTTAACAAATATCTATGTTTTCAAAATTAAATAACTAATATTTATAGTTAAGCATTTACAGTGACATTCCCTATTTTCAAATAATTAAAGTGTTTTTAAGTGTTACCTATGCTAGCCTATGTCTATAATAAATCAAAACTTAATTTTGCATGAGTTTTACCTAAGTTAATATGAAAATTATAAGTTTTCTGAAAATGATTTTGATATTATAACATCTTCGAAAACATTGAAAAACTAAAAATATTTATCTTAATTTTGCTAGAATTCCCCTTCTCTTCTCCAAAAAAAGAAATTTAGAAAGGCATATTGAAGGTAAAAACACACATAATTTTACTAAGCATAAGTATTGTACAACATAAACTTAAAACTATTTTACAAAAATATTAAGCTAGAAACTAAGAAAACAAAAATAGAAACTTAGAACTATTTTTTTACAAGAGGAAAGAAATTTTTCACAAGGAAAAGGAGTAAAAAATACATGCCATGGAGGGGTATTTATAGTAGAAGGAAATCTACTATTGACATGAATTTTTGCACTATTTATTTATTTTTTAATTATTTTATTTAGATTTTTTTGTGCAAATGACTAAGATGGTATTTTGTGGATTTTTTAGAATTTTGAACATTTTATATTGACATCCCATTGCCTTAAATCAAATTCAAATATGTTTTGAATAATTTTTTTTACTTTTTGCTTTCTTCACCCGTGAATCAACATTCTTTAAAGTGCATATCTTCCTTTGGAATTCTATGTGATGTTGGCATCGGCAGCATGGGCATGTCTAGAGGTTGACATATGTCCATGCAATTTAAAAAATGCTCTTTTTTTATTTCTTATACATTTGTTGTCCATTTTTGTCTGTATTGATGCCGTTTTGCTCCTATTATTTTAGACACAAAATACATTACAAATAAATAAAAACTTCTAAAATTAACAATTCATAATAATTTTACACACATATATTATTTTAGACTCATAAATATTTTTATAAATTACTACAAATATTATTAAACATATTTACAAGCTCATACTTATTTGTAAACATTTTAAGACTCAAAATAAAATCACACAATATTATTTTTATGGTTTTGATTTTGTACAAACTAAATAATTATAAAACACATATAAATGATTCTAAAAATTACTAAAAATATTGTTAATCATAAAAAACACACTAAAAACACATTATTAGACACATTTACACACTAAGACACTATAATACTTATTAACATAAAAATACTATTAATTAAAGGATTTAATAAGAAATGTTAATGCAAAATAATGATATTTAGCATTAAGAAATATGCATGTTTAGAGTCTCATGAAGGACCAAGACATAATATGATATGAACGGTTAATAATTTTCATTAAATTTAGCAAGTTCTGATCACGTCAACTAATGGTTATATATAAGATTATCTTAATCTTAAGTTATTAGTAGACTCTCACTTATAGATTTATGTCTTTTTATTTGCTCGATATGGATTCAATGATCTAATCTTATCGATTGTATTTTGAAGGCTTAATAAAGTAAGTAGCTAGGAATATTAATATTTAAATATGGAATCAATTCCTTCTTTAACAAAAAAAAAAAGCAAATATAATTCTCTTGAGTATTTATTCGGAGCTTGAATAATAAAAGCGCTCAATTCGTTCATGAATTTATTATACATTAGAAAATCAATTGCATTCAAAGATAAAGAAGTAGTTAAAGAGGTTAATAGATTTCTCCTAACTCTAATTATGAATTTTTTTTTATGGAAGATCGACTTATATATAATGACTATATCATATAGATAACTCTAAGAAATAAGTAATTATATATCTATAATTTTAAAAATGCATTTATAAGTATTTAGTATTTAGTAGAGTTATATTAAAATTAGTAAAGGAGTAATATATTAATTAAAAAGTTTAATTAATATATTGGTTTTATTGGAGCTTCAAATTTTAGGTTCATTAGTCTCTTGCCATCCTTGTAAATACTGTTTGAACAAGTATAATTATTAATTTAAAATTATGAAATTCTAAATTAAATATCACTTAAAATAAATTAATCATGAATTAAATTAATTATATTAAATAATAAGATACTATTTGATGAATAATTTATAATTATTAAATAATAAGATTATTTAATAATAAAATATTAATTTTGGAAAACACACAGTGGGAGGGTCCCACTGTGTGTGTGGTGTGCACAATAATGAAGGAAAGTCCTTTGTGCAATTTAGAGTTTGATTATCAAGTTTCCATATTTAGAATTTCTATTATTGTATAAATGAGAGTTAATTCAACTATAAAAAGTTAAAGATAGAAACAAATGAGATTGAGTAATAAGTAGTATTCCCACCTACTTTATTTAGAGGTTGGCACCACATGTATAGAAAATCCCTCTATGTATGCCGCTAATCACAGTAATAGGAAAGGGAAACTTGTATCTTTTATTTTAATTAAACTATTTGATATTAAATTAAAATAAAGGAACTTTTCAAAATTAATTAGATCTCTCATCCTCTATAAATAGAGCCTTTCTCTATTCATTCAGTAAATACTTATGAGTTTTGGAGAGACTAAGAACATTCTACTAAAAACACCTTCTATAGTCGTGAAGCAAAAGGAAGAGAGAAAAAAAAAGTTCTTCATTCGAGACTTGTTTTGCTCATGTGTTGAGATTTACAAATGACTAAAAGTTAGTCAAGTGATCCTTAGAAACCTTAATTCCTACAACGCGCACACCTTCATCCATCCAGTGTCAAGGACTAGGCAAGAAAGGCGATGGTTTTGTTTATAAAGAACCTCTTTGCCTTTTGAGTTTCTTGATCATCTTTCTTCATCGGCTGAACAAAACTTTGTACATATATTTATTTATCATTAAATTAATGTAATCTATAGCATGATTTACAAAAGTTTTATGAAAATTTTGTTATGCACATTCCATACCATAACCACATTCCACTTTTTTATGAAAAATGTTTTTCAAAACCAATAATTGGCATCAAAGCCGCTATAGAATATATTAATTTAAGCAATTGATTATGAGATAATCAATTTTAAATAAATATATAAGTTCTATGTTATGTATGTTTGTGATATGTGGGTACTTTGCATTAATATGTATATTTATATGATTCATATTCATATGATGAATGACGAATGCATAGACGGTGAATGTGATCATTAATTATATGGTTTCGAGAATCTTTTTTATTATGGTAATTTTATTTTTATTAGAATTAATGTTCACCTGTAATTAAGGGTTAGGATTTTCTTTGTAATTATTTTTTTGCAATTTAAATATTATTGTAATATCAAAGTCAGAAGATTATTATAGACCTTGAAACCTAATAAAGGCCTGAAGAATCGAAACTATTGACCATGAGATGGTACGAGTTTGGCGGTTTTAAAAACAGTTGAAAAGAGAAAAACAGAGCAATTAGCCCCAGGACCTGGCACCACGGTGCCAACTTTTGGCACTACAATGCCAGGCTAGATGTGGAGGCACGCATGCTGATAATGAGCTTAGCACCGTGGCACCAAAAATCGACGCTACAACACTGGTTCGCAAGCCAAAAACCCTAGTTTAGGGTTTCAAGCTCGGTTATCTTCCATGCATACACTTGCTTTTATTTATAATATTAAAATTATTTTAATAATAGATATGCAATATACTATTTTAATAATAGTATTATTATATGAAATTGAATTTAAGAATTAAATTTTGAGATTTTCATATATCTATAAATAGAAAATGTTTATATTTATAGAAATTGTAAACCATGAGATGATTTACAAATAAAAGATGTATTTACAAAATATTGAAGAGGAAAAGGTTATATGACAATGTGACTTAGTAGTCTTCACCATTATCCTAACACTGTAAGGTTCAAATGGAGCCTCGAGATGGCAGCTTTCATCCTCCCTATAGAGGATGTCCATTTGAGTTGATGCAAGGTTGTTCTTCCTAGCGATAAGATTTTTGGATGTATCTCTAATTTGACCTACCCTATAGTGACACTTTAGAGTTTAGTCTTTAAAATTCGAAACGGTAGGTTACACTCATAAAGATATAATTAAATGTTAATTATATTTTTTACCAAAACGATGGTAGTTAATAAATGTTGAAAATATAAGATATTTTGAATATTTATTAATTTAGAATGTCTTGGTTTGATTTACAAGTAATCTGACCTACCTAATAGCAACACATTATTTGTGGTGAATCAAATTATCGTTGGCTAAAATTAGTAAACTTGCTTTATTTATCTTTCATGTGCACCCTATGTATCATATTTACTATGCTAAAAACATATATTATTTGCTTATGATATTCATGCACACAAATTAAATATTTATTTATAATTTTCTAGCAATATGTCTAATCCTATTGTCAACCTACTTGAACTTGAACAACTAGCTGGCAAGAGCTATATCAAACGGATAAGTAACATGAACCTAATGCTCAAAAACGATGACTTCAAGTTCATCCAATTGGAGGAGTGTCCTCCGGTCCCATAAGGCAATGCTATAGTAGTAGAGCAGCAAGCCTATGCTCATTGGCAAAAGGCCAACTAAAAAGCAAAGTGCTATATGTTGGCTAGAATGTTTGAAATGCTTCATAAGAAGTATGAGGATTTGGAGACTACTTACAAGATAATGCGGTCATTGGATGGCATGTTTAGCAAAAGGCTCGTCTTGATGCTGTGGAGTTGTTCATAAACAACAAGATGTAGTCAGGCACTTCCATTCGCTTACATGTGCTCAACATGATAAATCATCTTTATGACGAAGAGCTTAATGGAGCAACCATAGATGAGGGAACATAAGTGGTTATGAATTTAGAAAGCCTAAGTTCTACCTTCTAGCAGTTCAAGACTAACTATGTCATGAACAACGTGCACATGGGGGTCACTCAATTGTTGAACGAGCTCTAGAATTATGAATCTATTCACTGTGCAAAGATTAGTGAGTCAATTACTAAATCCATTTCTTTCAAAAGCAACAAGAAGAAGAACAAGAATGCTGGGAAGTCCAAGTCAAACAAGAACAAAAAGAAGCCCAGGAATGCTAACAAGAGTAAAGAGACTAGCTCCAACACTAAGGCTAAGATAAATTTTTTCCACTACGATCAACCAAGCTATTGGAAGAGAAAATACAAGAAGTATCTTGAGGAGCTAAAGAAGAAGAAAGACCAAGGCAAATTTGATTTACAAGTTTTAGAAACATGTGTTTTAGAGAATGAGTTCTCAACCTGAGTAGTTGACTCGGGAGCAACTAATCATGTTCTTTCTTCTTCGTAGAGTCTTAGTTCTTCTTGCGAGCTTGCCGATGAAGACTATGCGATGGTCATTGGAATTGGAGCAAGTGTGTTGGCTAAAGCAGTGAGAGAAGTTAGAATTCTATTTACAAAAAATTATTTAGTTTTTTTGAACAATATTTATTTTATTCCTCGTTTTGAAAGTAATCATTAAAACTGATTTCTGTTTCTAGATTAAATGAACATTTATTTAAAGTTTCTTTTAATGAAATTGTTTCTATTTCAAAGAATGATTTAAATACATGTTCTGGAAAATTCAATGATGGTTTATTTTTTATTAAACCTAGTCCTAAACCACTGCTTAACATTGAAATGTTCAATATCACAGAACCTAAGAATAAAAGGCAAACGATTTCTCATGATAATGACATATTTCTTTGGCATCTTAGACTTGGACATATTAACCTAAGAAAGACTAATAAAGAATGGCCTTTGAGGGAACTAAAGGTTAGCAAACTTTTAGTTTGTGAATCTTGTTTGGAAGGTAAAATGATCAAGAGACCTTTCTCAGCTAAAGATACAAGAGCCAAAGAATCTTTTGAGTTGATACATACTGATGTATGTAGACTTTTAAACATCCAAGTAAGAAGTGAATATGAAAATTTTGTCACATTCTAGATTTGGTTATAGTTACCCAATGCAAATGGAATTCAAGACTTTTGGAAAGTTTAAGCAATACAAAAAAGCATTTAGGAAAGCAAATAAAGGTACTTCGATCGGATCAATGTAATGAGTATCTGGACACAGAGTTCACATACCATTTGATGGAAAGCTTGCAACTTACCACACTTAGAACACTGCAACAAAATGGTATTGCCAAAAGGAGAAATCGAACACAAGTAGACATGATGAGATCAATGTTAAGTTATTCTTCCTTTCCTACATACTTCTAGGGATATGCCTTAAAAACCGTAATCTATATTCTAAACTTGTTCCATCTAAGTCTATACCTAAAACACCTTTAAAGTTATGGAATGGCCGAAAACTAGAGTGAGGCACATCCACATATGGGGGTATCCAACACACGTGCTAAAGGTTAAAATTGGGAAGTTGAAACCTTGTTCGCTAGTCTACATGTTTGTAGGTTATCCTCAAGTTACATGAGGAAGTTTATTATATAGTCACTAGGATAAGAATGAATTTTTATCTACAAACACCACTTTTTTAAGCATGACTTTATGAAGGATTTCAAACCAAGAAGCAAAGTTGTTCTGGAAGAGTTACTTACCAATCACATTGGTCCACAGCCGACAAGAGTTGTCAACAAGCTGGTTAGAAACAAGAAATCAAAGAGGCCACAACTTCTAGTTAGAGTGTTCCAATGCTTTGTCGTAGTAGGAGGGAGATTAGATTACCCGCTTGCTATTAAGGAGAAGTACATCTATTTGATGTAAGCGATGTTGAAAAAGATCCATTAACTTATAAGTCAGCAATGGAAGATTCTAACAAAGAAAAATGAATAGAAGCTATAAAACTAGAGATGGAATCTATGCATTCCAACTCAGTCTAGGAGCTTGTTGATCCTCCAAAAGGGGTGAAACCCATTGGATGCAAATAGATCTGCTGGAGAACAAAGAGAAGTGGTTGGAAAAGTGGAGACTTTCAAAGCTAGACTAGTAACCAAGGGTTATAACTAGAAAAAGCAAGTTAACTATAAAGAGACCTTCTCCCCTATTGCTATACTTAAGTCCATTTAGATACTCTTATCCATTGCTATACCTTTCAATTACTAATTTGATAGATGAACGTAAAGATAGTGTTTTTGAATGGCTATCCTGATCAACGTATATATATGGTGCAACTAGAAAGTTCTGTAGCTGAAGCCCATAAGCAAAAAGTCTACAAGCTGTAGAAGTCCATTTATGGATTGAAGCAGGCTTCTAGATCATGGAACATCAAGTTTGACGAGGCTATGAAGTTTTATGGTTTTGAATAAAACCTAAATATACTATGCGTCTACAACTACATAAGAGAAAAGAAGGTGGTCTTCTTCGCATAGATAACATCCGGCTCATTGGGAATAAAAAGGAATCAATGTCCCAAGCAAAGGAATGGTTAGGCAACTAATTCTAAATGAAATATTTTGGAGAGGCAAGCTATATTCTTGGGATCTAACTCATATAGGATCGTAAAAAAAAGGTATTGACATTGTCTCAGGCTATATACATAGACAAGGTGCTTGTCAAGAATGGGATGCATAACTCTAAGAGATGGAATTTGCCTTCTAGGCATGGTACTCATCTCTCTAAAGAGCAGTTTTTGAAAACTCTATAGGAGGAAGAAGGCATGAGACGTTTCCCTTATGTATTGGCAGTCGGAATCCTAATGTGTGCTATGCAATCTAGGATTTGGTCATTGGACAACTGTAAAGTACATTATCAAGTATCTTTAGAGAATGAGAAAGTATATGCTTATGTATTCTGGTGGAGATTTGTCTCTCAAAGAATACACAAATTTTGATTTTCAATCTTATCAGGATAATCAAAAGTCAATCTCAGGTTTCGTATTCACTCTTAGTGGTAGAGCTATTGTTTAAAGGAGTGTGAAACAAAAATGTGTTTCTAACTTGATAATGGAAGATGAATATGTAGTTGCTTGTCAAGTGTCATTGAAAGTAGTCTGGCTCTATAAATTCTTCGCTAATTTTAAAGTTGTTCTAGACATGGATAAGCTGATTAAACTATAATGTGATAACAGTGGTACAATTGCAAATATCAAAGGACCAAGAAACCACAAGAGTAAAAGCATATACCAAAAAGTGTTGACCTACTTTAGGGCAAGTTAGATATGTTGGAAACAAAGTGCGCAGCGGAATTTTAAAAATTTTCATCAGAGTATTTTCCAAAACACAAGTTTGACATGTTATATGTATAAATTAAACAGATCTAACTAACCTCAGTGTGCCGAAGAACCTCCGCGACCTGTGTAGAGAAGTAACGTTCCAGAAGAGCCTCAACCAACTGGTCTTCTTTGCTATTCTCTATCCACAACCGGAGTGAGTGTGGGCTCACACGTACAGCTCTTCCACCGGTGACTCTCCTTCCAACCAATAGAGAGAACCCAAAGCTAGTGTTCCTGATTTTTGAACAAAAGCTCTCAGGGAGTTTTTAGATGCTCACTAGAAGAGTATCACTCTTAATCTCTCAAATTGATCTGAGTAAATCATTAGACTCACTCCCTTTTTATACCTATTGGTCCTTGGGGTCAGTCCATATCAGATTAGGTCTCAAAAATCGAAATAGAATCAAGTTCGGATCAATATCTGATAAGATACGCGTGAAAAACGCGTAATCTTAGCTGTCGCGGTCGGCATGCCGAACTGTGAGATAGGCAGGCCGAACTGGCCAGTTCGGCAGGCCGAACACGTCATCCGGCATGCCGAACTGCCGAGAAAAAATCTCCGCGAATCTTTTATTTTCCACCCGAGATTCTAAAGGATAAAGTCTCAGTTTTGATTCAAATAGCCCAATAGAAAAGATATCTGATCAAAACAAACTTTATCAAGATAATCTCTAAGAAAATAAATCAATTCACAATAATTCTATAAGTTTATCTTGTTCTAATTGTCCAAAATTAAAACAACCGATAAACAGACAAGAATTATCCGAACGCCATAATTCAACAAGTTCATCTTGAACTAATTTCTTACATAATTAATTCAACCGATAAACAGACATGAATTATTTGATTCTTATAAATTTTAAACCAATCTGATAAATCCGACATAAGTCATCAATTATTGGAAAAGCACGCCGTGTCGTTACAGGATTTTGTGAGCTAGCAAAGGGGACCAAAATGGACCTATAAAGTTCAAGCTCATGATAATTATGAAACCCAATATCCCAGATATACATTTCACAATTATCAACTCCAACGCTACTCCACTAAAAGCTTGGAGCTGCACTCTCGAACTTTATAGAATTACGAAGCTCGTGTAGCTAAGTCTCCATGACATATCATAGTGTATCGCATCCCCATATGATCATCCATAATCGGCTTAAGGACAAGTTCTGTCTTACCTTCCCGATTATTTTTATCTTACGTTCCATTGTCTCACCATTAGAAAACTTACCATCTAAAGATAGTATACCATTCGGTTACACCTATGTATCCAAATGGTTGTGCGCTCCAGTTTTCCAATTACAGGACAACGCATATAAGAGGATATCATTACTCCTAAAGAGGAGCTATGGATTCCATATCTATGAATAACAAGTCTACGCTACCAAGAGTCATGCCTCCAACGTACCGGCATGCTTGCCACTATAGAGATGTGGGAGTCACCCATTGGTACATCAAAAGACACAAGTCGAGACAACGGGCCCATTATTCATCTCAGGATTAAGATACAATACAAATGATTGTCTAAAGTGAATCGATTTGACAAGACAGAATTATTAATCCAAATCAATTCACTTTATGTCCCGATCCAACACATCGTCACCTATGACAATGCGCCAATGTTTCTATTCACGGAGTCCAACTCCGATGGCCAAGACAAACCATCTCCCAAAAGGGATATAGACAACATAACAATCTTTACATGAATAAAGCGCCCAACTTTATTCCCTCGATTGCGGATCATATATTTTAGACCATCACCTTAAGAGTCGTGTCTACCGCATAATCATCCCATCATATGCCCAACTCTTAAGGTTTAGACTGACAGTCTCAGACTACTGTTTGCTTATCATACATTCAACAAATATGAACGTAAAGAGGACAATATTTGGTATATATATAAATGAATAAATTCTTTATTGATAAAAATGTCTCCAAAAACGTATTACATTTTTACTCCTTAGAGCATACATGTCTAACAATCTCCCACTTGCACTAAGTGAGTAAATACTGCAAATTTCGCATCCCCATAGCTTCCACATGCCTTTCGAAGACTCTCCCAGAAAGTGTCTTCGTAAATGGATCAGCTAAATTGTCCTCTGACGCGATCTTGCACACCGTGACATGCCCGCTCTCAACGAAGTCCTTTATCACATGATACTTCCGATCAATATGCTTACTCTTCTTGTGAAATCTTGGTTCCTTAGCATTAGCTACCGCCGCACTGTTATCACAGTACAGTGATACCGCTTTATCCACACCAGGAACTACCTCAAGATCCCCAAGGAACTTGCGGAGCCACACTGCTTCTTTCGAAGCATCACTAGCCGCCACATACTCGGCCTCCATCGTTGAATCCGAAGTGCAATCTTGCTTCGCACTTCTCCAACTGATGGCACCGCCACCTAGAGTAAACACAAACCCTGAAGTCGATTTCCTAGAATCCAGGCAGGATTGAAAATCCGAATCAGTGTATCCTAGAGGAGTTAAATCCTCACCCGAATACACAAGCATATACTCACGAGTCCTTCTCAGGTACTTGAAAATATGCTTTACCGCAACCCAATGGTTTGGTCCTGGATCTGCCTGAAATCGACTCACAATCCCGACCGCATAGCTAATATCTGGTCGAGTGCAAAGCATGGCATACATGAGACTACCTACTGCCGAAGCATAAGGCACCTTCTTCATGTATTCTCTTTCTTCATAAGACTTTGGAGAGTCTTTCTTAGAAAGAGTAATTCCAGACCTAGATGGTTGCCCACCTTTCTTGGAATCCTGCATTGCAAACCTCCTGAGAATTTTATCTATGTAGCTGGCCTGTGACAAAGCTATCATTTTGTTCTTCCTATCCCGAAAGATCTGGATACCGAGAACAAAATTAGCCTCACCCAAGTCCTTCATGTCAAACTGCTTGGTCAACCATAATTTGACCGATGACAACGCCCCAACGTCATTGCCAATTAGCAGAATGTCATCTACATAGAGTAGTAGAAAAACCACCTTCCCATTCTTAATGTGTTTGTAAACACATGGTTCATCCACATTTTGTGAGAACCCATAAGTCTTGATCACTTGATCAAATCTTATGTTCCAAGAACGAGAAGCCTGCTTAAGTCCATAAATAGACTTTAGCAACTTACAAACCTTACCCTCTTGACCCGTGACCTTGAACCCGTCTGGTTGTTCCATATAAATGGACTCATCAAGATAGCCATTCAGAAAAGCCGTCTTGACATCCATCTGCCAAATCTCGTAGTCGAGAGCGGCAGCTATGGACAAGAGAATCCGGATGGACTTAAGCATGGCTACAGGCGAAAAGGTTTCCTCATAATCGATTCCTTCCTTTTGCGTATAACCCTTAGCTACCAGTCTAGCCTTAAAGGTTTCGACCTTTCCATCCACTCCTCTTTTCCTCTTGTAGATCCACTTACACCCTATGGGTTTTACCCCTTCGGGAAGATCCACAAGCTCCCAGACCCGATTAGTCTCCATAGACTTCATCTCAATGTTCATGGCCTCTGTCCAGAGTCTTGAATCAACATCCTCCATAGCTTCTGCGTAAGTATAAGGATCCCTGTCATGTTCATCCGGTTCAGCCAAAAAGACCTCCCCATTGAACATATACCTCTCAGGTTGACGCCCGATCCTCCCACTACGCCGAAGCCCCTGAGGTTGTTGTTCAGGTTTGTTTGGTTTTTCTACACCGATCGGAATGGTTTCGTTCGGAACCTCCGGAGTAAACGGATTACCCCTCAACTCCTCAAGCACCACTTTGCTTTGAGGTTTAAAGTCGTTCATGTAACTCTCCTCAAGGAAAGTTGCATTAGTTGAAACCACGACTTTATTTTCCTTTGGGTTATAAAAATAACCCCCTTTAGTCCCTTTTGGATATCCTACAAACACGCAAACTTCTGAACGTGCTTCCAACTTATTCGGATCCTTAAACAGGACATGAGCTGGACATCCCCATATGCGAATATGGTTTAAGGATGTCTTCCGTCTTGTCCACAACTCGTGAGGAGTTTTAGGGACCGATTTTGAAGGCACATTGTTCAAAAGATAACATGCGGTTTGTAGTGCATATCCCCAAAAGGATAAAGGCAATGATGAATAACTCATCATGGACCGAATCATGTCCAACAAAGTCCTATTCCTTCTCTCTGCTACGCCATTCTGCTGCGGAGTGCCCGGCGCAGTCAAATGGGATAAAATCCCATTCTCTAACAAGTGTCCCAAGAACTCATCAGAAAGGTATTCCCCACCTCGATCAGATCGAAGTGCCTTTATGGGTCTACCCAATTGCTTTTCCACTTCAGCCCGAAACTCCCTGAACTTATCATAAGTTTCGCTTTTGTGGTGCATTAGGTACACATACCCATATCTTGAGTAATCGTCAATAAAAGTAACGAAGTACTCATACCCTCCTCGTGCCCGGATGTTCATCGGTCCGCAAACATCACTATGCACAAGTTCTAGAACCCCTTCGGCCCTATTGCCCTTAGACCCGTATGGTCTTTTGGTCATTTTACCCTCCAAACAAGACTCACATTGAGGTATAGATTCCACCTTTAAGTGACTTAAA
Organism: Artocarpus heterophyllus; assembly: GCA_025403435.1. Lineage (NCBI taxonomy): Eukaryota > Viridiplantae > Streptophyta > Magnoliopsida > Rosales > Moraceae > Artocarpus > Artocarpus heterophyllus. The sequence continues at coordinate 24,156,283 of CM046340.1, read as the reverse complement.
GGTCCATCCCTTACCAACCTTTGAATCCTATTCAGGTTAATATGGCCAAGGCGCAAATGCCAAAGATAAGTCTTATTAGAGTGAGAAGTTTTAAGTCTTTTTGAGTTATTATCATTTATCTCAGCATTAAGCAACAAGTCCATCTTAGGTTTGATAAAATATAGATTATTTTGCATCCATCCAGAACAGATAAAAGATTTGTTTTTACGAATCACCACTTTTTCATTAAAAGATACCACGTAGGAGTCTTTAAATAAAGAAGATACAGAAATTAAATTCCTTTTAAATTTAGGAACATAAAAACAATCTCGCAAAATTAAACTCCTATAATTATCAAAATAAAGATGGACATCTCCCACTGCTTCCGCTGAGACCAAGGATCCATCGCCCATCCGAAGCGTTAAGTCTTCACGAAGTAGACTTCTCGTTTCTTTGAATCCCTGCAGAGAAACACAAACATGATTAGTTGCACCAGAATCTATGACCCAAATGTCACTGGATTCCTCAACCAAACAAGTTTCTAAATATAGAAGATCACACCTACCTCCCTTGGAAAGGAAGTCCTTGCAATGCTTCTTTATATGCCCGACCTTACCACAAAAGAAGCACTTAAGCTTCTTTGGGTTCTTCTTCTTCTTCTTCTTGCTCTTGGTAGCAATAGGAATAGAAGACTTCCCACTCTTGGCCCGTTGTTTCTTTCCATTCCCAGAGTTAGGATTGGAACCAGAAGCAGCTACCAAATTGGCCTCTCCACCAGCAGGAGACTCCCTGATCAGCAGTTCAAACTCTTGTAACTGTTTCATCAGTTCTGTCAAGGTCATATCCCGTCTATTGCTTAGATTAAAAGTAGCTCTAAACGGAATAAATTCCTTAGACAGAGTCTCAAAGACCATAGTCATTTGAGTTTCAGCATCGATGTCGGCTCCATTGGTTTGAGCCTCAGCGAGGTAACCCATGACCAACATCATGTGCTCCTTTACAGATGTCCCCGGTCTCTGTCTACAGTTTAAGAGTTTCCGAAGCGCCCCTTGCCGCTTTGTTATGGCCTGGCCTCCAAACATGTCCTCAAGATTATCCAAGATCTGCTTCGCAGTCTCATAATCCTGATGTTGAGCCTGCAGCACATTATTCATGCTAGCCATAACATAGCAGCGGGCCTGATCATTAGCATCTTTCCAGCGTTCGTACGCTTGGAATTGCTCATTACTTGAGTCTCCCGTAGGTTCGGGAGGACAAGGAGTTGTCAGAACATATTTCAGTTTCTCAAAGGAAAGGACGATGTCCAGGTTCCGTTTCCAATCATTATAGTTCTCACCGGTCAATTGGTTTTTGTCAAGTATCGATGATAAAGCGTTTTTAGACATTTTCAATCTACAATAAAGAATCATATACCAAACATAAGCAAACATATATAATAATTTAGTAAGATAACACAATCATGTAAAATCATACAAATGTGTTTATGTGTCAAAACCTTGAAAATATCACAACCTTACAACGATAATTCCCAACTCAGAATTCAACAAGCTCCTAGGGGAGTCATGCCAAATTCAATCAGGAACACGGATCCCCTCCTGATTAATATATGCCATCCAGGACCCGTATGATCCAGCATATACTAATAATCGTTTCTTTGGCCATTAATTTTATTAACAGAGCTCCTAGGGGAGGTTAATAATAAAATTAACGTGAGTGTATAACCACCGTTTTAATATTTTATCCATGATTTATAATCACCACCTAGGGGTGTGCAACCATAAATCATACTAAAATACCTTATCCTTTCAGAGATCCAATCTGGTACATGATAGAAATCCCTTCCTAGGGGTTGGGACCATCATGTTCTTCCTATGGATCAACGATGGAGGCCTTAGGTTCTCTCTTCGAAAACCTTCTCCCACTCAATCTTTTGAAGTCAAGGTTTTATTTTAAAATTATGCATGAACAATTTTAATATGAGCGGCACTCCCTATTCTATATGACATGTTATCAATATACATGGTAAATCATATTATAATGCAGACAAGCAAAGCAATCAAGCAAAGCTACAAGCATAATAATAATAACCGTAATATTATGGTTCCACCCTAGAGAATAGAAAAAATAAGATTACAAGAGAATAATCGAGACATTTATCGATTCTTCATCCTTGAATCCTTAAGCTGTATCCTTCTTCATGTAATATCCATCTTCAAGTCCTCAATCCCGTATGAATCGAACACTTCATATTTCCGGTCATATCCAAATTTAATGTTTCTCAGAATCGTCCCAAAAATAAAATTAAAACTGCACTAAAAAATCGCACCTTTTCTGGACGCCTGGCAGCTCTCGGTCGGCAGGCCGATCTGGGTGATCGGTCTGCCGATCATGGTGGTTCGGCCTGCCGAACATGAAGGTTCGGCCTGCCGGCAGAGCACCAAAATTTCTGTCCCACTGTCGGCCTGCCGGACCGTACGTCCGGCCTGCCGATCTGTGACCTTCGGCCTGCCGAACTGTGAGGTCCGGCATGCCGACCGAGCAGAAAACCCTTAATCCAGAAAATACAATTTTAATGCAATTCATCAATTTTATTTTCAACAATTCAAAAACATAAAATTAGAGACTCAGGAAATACCTGGAGGCGCCATCATCTATCTTCAAGATCCGATTTCTCGTTCCGTCTTCTCCGAATAATTATTTAATTACAAAATTCTTACAAATTAAATAATAATTCCTAGACGGAGATGATAGTCCGCCATCTAATTACATGAAAAACCTAGATACACATTCTAACCTCTAAGGAACCATAACCGGTATTAATTAATTAATAAATAATTAAACAACAATTTAATCAACCATAATTAATTAATAAACATTCACCATATAATCCATGACAACATATATATTATATAGAAACCTTGAGTGCCATCTCTCTATAAAATTTAATTCAAGCATTGGAGAGATTAAGATCACAAAATTTATGCATACAACATGATCACAAACTTGCAAATTTATGTAAAAACCTGGCTCTGATACCAATTGTTGGAAACAAAGTGCGCAGCGGAATTTTAAAAATTTTCATCAGAGTATTTTCCAAAACACAAGTTTGACATGTTATATGTATAAATTAAACAGATCTAACTAACCTCAGTGTGCCGAAGAACCTCCGCGACCTGTGTAGAGAAGTAACGTTCCAGAAGAGCCTCAACCAACTGGTCTTCTTTGCTATTCTCTATCCACAACCGGAGTGAGTGTGGGCTCACACGTACAGCTCTTCCACCGGTGACTCTCCTTCCAACTAATAGAGAGAACCCAAAGCTAGTGTTCCTGATTTTTGAACAAAAGCTCTCAGGGAGTTTTTAGATGCTCACTAGAAGAGTATCACTCTTAATCTCTCAAATTGATCTGAGTAAATCATTAGACTCACTCCCTTTTTATACCTATTGGTCCTTGGGGTCAGTCCATATCAGATTAGGTCTCAAAAATCGAAATAGAATCAAGTTCGGATCAATATCTGATAAGATACGCGTGAAAAACGCGTAATCTTAGCTGTCGCGGTCGGCATGCCGAACTGTGAGATAGGCAGGCCGAACTGGCCAGTTCGGCAGGCCGAACACGTCATCCGGCATGCCGAACTGCCGAGAAAAAATCTCCGCGAATCTTTTATTTTCCACCCGAGATTCTAAAGGATAAAGTCTCAGTTTTGATTCAAATAGCCCAATAGAAAAGATATCTGATCAAAACAAACTTTATCAAGATAATCTCTAAGAAAATAAATCAATTCACAATAATTCTATAAGTTTATCTTGTTCTAATTGTCCAAAATTAAAACAACCGATAAACAGACAAGAATTATCCGAACGCCATAATTCAACAAGTTCATCTTGAACTAATTTCTTACATAATTAATTCAACCGATAAACAGACATGAATTATTTGATTCTTATAAATTTTAAACCAATCTGATAAATCCGACATAAGTCATCAATTATTGGAAAAGCACGCCGTGTCGTTACAGGATTTTGTGAGCTAGCAAAGGGGACCAAAATGGACCTATAAAGTTCAAGCTCATGATAATTATGAAACCCAATATCCCAGATATACATTTCACAATTATCAACTCCAACGCTACTCCACTAAAAGCTTGGAGCTGCACTCTCGAACTTTATAGAATTACGAAGCTCGTGTAGCTAAGTCTCCATGACATATCATAGTGTATCGCATCCCCATATGATCATCCATAATCGGCTTAAGGACAAGTTCTGTCTTACCTTCCCGATTATTTTTATCTTACGTTCCATTGTCTCACCATTAGAAAACTTACCATCTAAAGATAGTATACCATTCGGTTACACCTATGTATCCAAATGGTTGAGCGCTCCAGTTTTCCAATTACAGGACAACGCATATAAGAGGATATCATTACTCCTAAAGAGGAGCTATGGATTCCATATCTATGAATAACAAGTCTACGCTACCAAGAGTCATGCCTCCAACGTACCGGCATGCTTGCCACTATAGAGATGTGGGAGTCACCCATTGGTACATCAAAAGACACAAGTCGAGACAACGGGCCCATTATTCATCTCAGGATTAAGATACAATACAAATGATTGTCTAAAGTGAATCGATTTGACAAGACAGAATTATTAATCCAAATCAATTCACTTTATGTCCCGATCCAACACATCGTCACCTATGACAATGCGCCAATGTTTCTATTCACGGAGTCCAACTCCGATGGCCAAGACAAACCATCTCCCAAAAGGGATATAGACAACATAACAATCTTTACATGAATAAAGTGCCCAACTTTATTCCCTCGATTGCGGATCATATATTTTAGACCATCACCTTAAGAGTCGTGTCTACCGCATAATCATCCCATCATATGCCCAACTCTTAAGGTTTAGACAGACAGTCTCAGACTACTGTTTGCTTATCATACATTCAACAAATATGAACGTAAAGAGGACAATATTTGGTATATATATAAATGAATAAATTCTTTATTGATAAAAATGTCTCCAAAAACGTATTACATTTTTACTCCTTAGAGCATACATGTCTAACAAGATATTATTATGATATATGCCCTTAAAGCATATGATGTTTTATAAAAGACATATTTGTATTTTGAATACTTTATGAATATCATTAAAATTCTATAATTATCTATATGACCTTAAATATTGTATATAAGTGTTGTATACAAAAGGATAATATTTAAGGATGGTAATCAAAATGGTTACTAACAAATAATTAATTATTGAATTAAAGTACAAAATCTTTAATTGAGAATGTTTGTCCATCCATTGTCAAGGACTAGGCGAGTAAAACAATGGTTTTTTTTATAGAGAATGTCTTTGCAATTTGACTTTCCCGATCATTTCTCTTCATCTAGGTAAGCAAAGCTTTATATATGTTTATTTATTGTTGAATTAATATAATCTACAGCATAAGTTACAAAAGTTTTGCAAATTTTTTTTCTTTTTATATACATCTCGTACTATGACTACGTTTTTGCTCTTTTGTAAACAAATGTTTCCTAAAACCAAGTATCGTACTTCAAAAAATGAGAAATGATATTTCAATTTTTTATTGCTCAAATAATGTTTCAAGATAATGTGAAAAAAAGAATTCCTAATATAATATTTTTTATTATTTAAGTTTTAAGGCTTTCCAAGTTGTGGTGACTTATGGCATTACTTAAGCTGACTATAACTTAAGCCGACACAACTCAAAATGGTACTACAAAATGGTTCTTGTTGAGGGTAAGCTCGGTGCTATCGTCAAGAAGCCTTACTCTAGGTGGTCGGCCAAATAGCTTGGCAAAGCTACGACGAGCTAACGACTGATCCCAATGAGCTATGATCGCTTGTCTAAGATGCTTTTCAGGGTCCCTCAGGCCGCACCGCAACTGATCGCCTCCTCGGGTCAAACACTAGCTCAGGTTGGATTCTTTTCACTTATAAATGGGCTGCTACTCGCTATCATTGGCCAACAGATGGCAGAAAACTCACTGTTGGATGGGAAATAATCCACCGACAGAGGGCACGACACTTGTCTTTTGCCTTTTGACACGCCTTGATGTGACACACTGGTCGTGGGCAAAAGCCACCAAACACCCAGTCCAAGTGACAACCTATAAATAGTGTGCATTTATTGCATCCAGCATGCATGCTTCTTCCCACCTAACAAGTTCCTGTTCTCTACTGAGCAACCCTTGCATTGAGTGTCAGAGAGCCCTTGTCTATTGACTGACTCATCTCTTCTTACCTCTAAAGCATCCCTCCTCTTGTTGTAGGTCCATCCGATTAGGCAAAGTCAAACAGGGAAGAGCTGTCCACCGTGCGTAGCCGCACATGGTGTTGATCCACTGCCAACTCCGGTAAGCATCAACATTTTGTGCTAGAATGAGGGCCTCTACACCTTCAGTCGGAACTACCAGCTACAACAAGCCTGGGAACCGAGATGGTAACACGAGAAAATGCTCGGGACGAGGGTGCCTGATAGAAGGGGTCAGGAGAAGACCGAAACCGAAACCACAATCCAGCCAGACCAAGGGGACATCCCCGAGCCACAAGATCCCATTTCAGGGGTCAGGTAAGTGCGACGAGGACCGAACAAGTGCAAGATCTGGTTGCCCAAGACCCTATTTGGGAACTGACCAATGCTGTTTGGATATTTGCCCAACAGCTCGCACTGTAGGCTCATCGCCAGGTGGCTTTTGGCCTCCTACCTATAGCCCGGGTGACCAAGCTGGGGGTCGCACAGGACAGGATGCCGTCGACCCCAATGAAGCTGACTCTCAGTGCTCTAGAAGATCTACACATGGTGTCTTGACAAACAAATGGCTTATCCGAGAGGGACGTCTTGGCCCTCAAGAAGCATGGGCTTCATCACCACATGGCTCCCAAGCATTTATTTTTGATCGGCTTAGGCGCCAAGGGGAAGCACAACGGGATCGCCACCCCGGAGCAAGTGACAAGGTTGAGGACAGAGCACCCTATAGGTCAAACTGCCCGAAGATACCAGTAGTCGCCAGTTCTAGGAGTTGCAATGCCAAATTGATGAAATCTGCAACAGTCATTTTGGTTTAGACGATGTTAGAGCCTTAGATCCACCATTTACCGACACCATCATGCGAGCTCCGATGCCGCCCAAATTTAAAGTCCCGCAAATCAAGGCCTACGATGGGACCGAAGACGCTGACGAGCATGTTGAATTGTACTAAGGACACATGCTCCTACAAAACGCCAACGACGCAGCCATGTGCAAGGCTTTTTCTTTAACCCTAACTAGACCAGCTCGACAATGGTTTTGGAGACTTGAACTAGCTTCGATCACTTCTTTTTGATAGCTCTCTGACGCCTTCACAGTAGCCATCTCCACAACAAAAATAAGGAGAAAGGAAATAATCTATTTATATGCCGCAAGGAGATGGCAATGTCTGAGATTATATAAACCACTTTACCAGAGCTACATTTGAAGTTAAGTACGTTAAAGACAAGACCCTAAAACATGCCTTCGTAGGGGGTCTCCGAGACGAGCAGCTAACCTAATCGTTGGCGTTCAAGCAACCGAGCACATTTTCTCAGATGCTCGACTACACATAGAGGTATGCTGATGCGGCTGAATATATGAAAAGCCGTAGAGAAGAAGCTAGTAGTAGCGACATGAAGAAGGAGAAAAAGCAAATGAAAGTACCCTGAATAGTCCAGCGTCGAGCAGAACAAGAAGCAGAAGAAGGACAAGAAGGCTAAGAAGCCGAAAGTGCTGACCGAGAAGTTCCAAAGCTACATGCCCCTGGTAGTAAGCATTGATGAGGTACTTGCCCAGGTGAACGACAAGAACCTACTGGTCAACCAATCCAAACTCAAGGGCAGCAAAGCAAAGTAGGACCAAAGTAAGTACTGCAATTTTTATAAAGATGTGGGACTAACACTCGTGACTGTATTCAGCTCAAAGATCAGATCATGAGACTAGTCCAAGACGGACATTTACGAGAATTTGTAGAGCAAGTTTTAACTTCGGGCTTCGCAGCTGGTAGAGACGATCAACCGAGCTGAGACACGCCAAACCGCACATGTAACAGTGGGAACACCTCGGAACCCCCGAACATTATTCACATAATTTTGGAGGGCCTGTCACCGGTGACACATCGAGTGGGCGGCGGGCTTATGTTTAAGAAGCTCGACTGGTCGAAAGAGGCAAGCTCATTAACATATCCGAGCACGTCAATGAAATTTACCACCAGCAAGACATGCCGATCACCTTTACAGAAGAGGAGGTGGACAAATTAATCTATCTTCACAATGATGCTCTTGTGTGTGAATTGCACATCACCAATAACATAGTATGGCGTGTGTTGATCGACAATGTTAGCTCACTGACATCCAATTCAAGCAAGCTTACAATAAGCTAAAGATTAGCAATGCTACCCTTATCCCGGTTCAAACGCCACTTTACGGCTTCACAGGTGAATGCATCCAAGCAGTCGGGAAGGTTGGCCTGCCGGTTACCTTTGGTAAGGACATTGCTCTGGTGACACGCATTGTCGACTTCTTGGTCATTGACAAGCCTTCCCAATACAACATTATTATTGGCCGTCCGACATTAAATGCATTGAAGGCTGTGGTCTCCACCTACCACCCGGCCATGAAATTCCCAACAGACAACGGGGTTGGAGTAATCAAGTCAGTACAAAAAGATTCCTGAGCTTGTTACGCTAATGCTATCAAGGCTGCATCGACTCAACAATTAAATGTCTTAGCCATTTACAAGGTTGACGAAATACAGTTCCCAACTGAGCCAGCGACCAAAATGCTTTCCGACCTTAACCCATGTATGCCCGAGGAGGAGGTGAAGGCCACCCTTGTCGAGGATCTGGTGTCGTTCAACCTTGATCTAGGACATTTTGAACGGATGGTCCAACTCAGCTCTCAGCTAAAGCCTGAGATCTAGGCCAACCTTAAGAAACTCCTTGTAGAGTATCAGGATGTGTTCGTATGGTCTTACGAGGACATGCCAGGCATTGATCCCAACATAATCTGTCATTGGCTTAAATCTAACCAAACTACAAGTCGGTTATTTAGAAAAGAAGGGACTTCAGCCCGAAAAGGTATGCCGCCATTAATGAAGAGGTCCAGAAGTTGCTAAAGGCATGATTCATTTGAGAAGTAAAGTATCTAGAGTGGTTAGTGAACGTAGTCCTAGTTAAAAAGGCAAAATGAGAAATGGCAGGTTTGTATAGATTACACCAACCTAAACAAGGCCTGTCCCAAGGACTGCTTTCCACCACCCTAAATAGACCAGCTTGTTGATGCAACTACCGGGCATGAGCTACTCAGCTCTATGGATGCCTATTCTGGCTATAACCAAATACGGATGGCTGAGGAAGATCAAATAAAAACAACCTTTGTAACTGACCAAGGACTCCATTGTTACGTAGTAATGCCCTTTGGACTTAAGAATGCTGGGGTTACCTACTAACATCTAGTCAATAAGATGTTTGCTTGGCTGATCAGCAACCATGGAAGTCTACGTAGACGATATGTTAGTAAAATCCATCTAAGCAGCAGACCACATGGCCAATCTTCGAGTGGGATTCGATATTCTTTAGGAGTATGGGATGAAACTCAACCCAGTGAAATGTGCTTTCGGGGTTAGCTTGGGCAAGTTTCTCAAATTTTTGGCCAATCAAAGACGAATTAAGGTCAACCTAACCAAGGCTCAAGCTGTTATAGACATGCATTCACCTCGGACAATGAAGGAGGTGCAGAAACTTACTGGCATGGTACCAGCTCTCTCTAGGCTCGTCTCCAAGTCTATCGACAAGTGCCATCTATTTTTTCATGTGCTCAAGGGGAGGATTGAGTGGAGCGGAGAGTGTGAGGAAGCCTTCTAAAATTGAAAGAGGTACTTAGCCATGCCCCGCTCCTATGCAAACCTTTACCGAGGGAAGTATTGTATGCCTACCTTGCCGTGTCTGATAAGGCTGTTAGCTCTATCCTCGTCCGAGAGGAAGACGGAGTTCAAAAGCCCGTCTACTACACAAGCCATGCGTTTCGGGGAGCCGAGAAGAGGTACCCCCCACTTGAGAAATTAGCATTTGCCCTTGTCACTTCTGCTCAGAAATTGTGACCTTATTTTCAAGGCCACACAACACAAGTTTCGACCAAGCTCCCTCTTTGGCAAGTTCTTCAGAGTCTAAAGATATTAGGACGAATGGCCAAATGGTCGGTTGAGCCCAGCCAGTATTGTTGGAAAAATAGTATGCAGTGGAATTTAAAAAATTTTATATAAGAGTATTTTCCAAAACACAAGTTTGACATGCTATATGCATAAATTAACCAGATCATTCTAACCTTTGTGTGCCAAAAAGCTCCTGCAATCAGTGAAGAGAAGTAACATTCTAGAAGAGCCTCAACCAACTAGTCTTCTTTGCTATTCTCTATCCACGATCGGAGTGAGTGTGGGCTCACACGTACAGCTCTTCCTCTAGGTAACTCTCCTTCCAACCAATTGAGATAACCCAAAGCAAGTGTTCTTGATTTGTGAACAAAAGCTCTCAGGGAGTTTTAGATTCTCACCAGCAAAGTATCACTCTTAATCTCTCAATTGATCTAAATAACTTGTGTGACTTACTCCCTATTTATAGAGGTTGGGTCTAGGGTCAGTCCTTATCAGATTAGGTCTCAAAAATTCGAATCAGAACCAAATTCGGATCAATATCTGATAAGATCTGCGTAAAAACACATGATCTTATCCTTCACTCATCGATAGGCCGATCAGGATGATCGTCCGGCTAAACAGGCCCCATCGGTAAGCCAAACAAGATGATCGACATGCCGAATTGTCATTTAAAATCTCAGCGAATCTTTTATTTTCCATCCGAGATTCTATAGGATAAAGTCTCAGTTTTAATTCAAATAACCCAATAGAAAAGTTATCTGATTAAAACAACTTTATCTAGATAATCTCTAGGAAAATAAATGAATTCCTAATAATTTTACAAGTTTATCTTGACTTAATTTATTCAAAATTAAATCAACCGATAAATAGACAAGAATTATCCGATCCCAATAATTCAACAAGTTTATCTTGAATTAATTCTATCACAAAATTAATTCCACCAATAAACAGACATGAATTATCTGATTCTTTCAAATTTAACCAATCTAATAAATCTGACATAAGTCACCAATTATTAGAAAAGTATGCCGTATCGTTACAGGATTTTGTGAGCTAGCAAAGGGGACCAAATAGACCTATATAGTTCAAGCTCTCGATAATTACGAAACCCAATATTCCAGAGATATATTTTATAATTATCAACTTCAACTCTACTCCACTAAAAGCTTGGAGCTGCACTCTTAAACTACATGAATTATGAAGCCTGTATAGCCAAGTCTCCATGACATATCATAGTGTATCGTATCCCCATATGATAATCCATAATCGGCTTAAGGACAAGTTCTATCTTACCATCCCGATTATTTTTATCTTACGTTACATTATCTCACCATCGAAAAGCTTACAATCCATAGACGGTATACTATTCGGTTACACCTATGTATCCAAATGATTGAGCGCTCTAGTTTATCAATTACAGGATAACGCATATAAGAGGATATCACTACTCCTAAAGAGGAGCTATGGTCTTCATATCTATAAATAACAGGTCTACACTATCAAGAGTCATGCCTCCAACAAACCGTCATGCATACCACTATTAAGATGTGGGTGTCACCCATTGGTACATCAAAAGACACAAGTCAAGACAATTGGCCCACTATTCATCCCAGGATTAAGATACAATACAAATGATTGTCTAAAGTGAATCAATTTGTCGAGACAGAATTATTAATCCAAATCTATTCACTTTATGTCCTGATCCAACACATCGTCACCTATGACAACGTGCAAATGTTTCTATTCACAGAGTCCACCTCCGATGGTGAAGACAAACCATCTCCTAATAGGGATATAGACAACATAATAATTTTTACATGAATAAAGCGTCAACTTTATTTTCTCAATTGCGGATCTTATGATTTAGACCGTCACCTTAAGAATCGTGTCTTCCACATAATCTATCCATCATATGCCCAATTCTTAAAGGTTTAGACTGACAGTCTCAACTATTATTTGCTTAACATACATTTAACAAATATAAACGTAAAGAGGATAAGATTTGGTATATAAACAATAAATAAATTCTTTATTGACAAAAATGTCTCCAAAAACTTATTACATTTTTACTCCTTAGGGCATACATGTCTAACAATCTCTCATTTGCACTAAGTGAGTAAATATGACAAATCTCGCATCCCCATAGCTTCCACATGCCTCTCGAAGACTCTCCTAGTAAGTGTCTTCGTAAATGGATCAGCTAAATTGTCCTTTGACACGATCTTGCACACCGTGACATGCCTGCCCTCAACGAAGTCCTTTATCACATGGTACTTCCGACCAATATGCTTACTCTTCTTGTGAAATCTTGGTTCCTTAGCATTAGCTACCGTCGCACTGTTATCACAGTACAGTGATACCACCTTATCCATACCAAGAACTACCTCAAGATCTCCAAGAAACTTGTGAAGCCACACTGCTTCTTTCGAAGCATCACTAGCTGCCCCATATTCGGCCTCCATCGTTGAATCTGAAGTGCAATCTTGCTTGATACTTCTCCAACTGATGGCATTGCTGCCCATAGTAAACACAAAACTCAAAGTCGATTTCCTAGAATCCAGGCAGGATTGAAAATTTGAGTCAGTATATCCTAGAGGAGTCAAGTCCTCACCCAAATATACAAGCAAATACCCTCGAGTCCTTCTCAAGTACTTGAAATATGCTTAACCACAACCCAGTGGTTCGGTCGTGGATTCGCCTGAAATCAACTTACAATCCCAACCACATAACTAATATCTAGTCATGTGTAAAGCATGGCATACATGAGACTACCCACTGCCGAAGCATAAGGTACCTTCTTCATGTATTCTCTTTCTTCATAAGACTTTGGAGAGTCTTTCTTAGAAAGAGTAACTCCAAATGTAGATGGTTGCCTACCTTTCTTGGAATCCTGCATTACAAACCTCTTGAGAATTTTATCTATGTAGTCGCCTGGGACAAAGCTTTCATTTTGTTCTTCCTATCTCGAAAGATCTAGATTTTGGGAACAAAATTAGCTTCACCCAAGTCCTTCATGTCAAACTGCTTAGTCAACCATAATTTGACCGATGACAATGCCCCAATATCATTACCAATTAGCAGAATGTCATCTACAGAGTAGTAGAAAAACCACGTTCCCATCCTTAATGTGTTTGTAAACACATGGTTCATCCATATTTTGTGAGAACCCATAAGTCTTGATCACCTGATCAAATCTTATGTTCCAAGAACGAGAGGCCTACTTAAGTCCATAAATTGACTTTAGTAGCTTACAAACCTTACCCTCTTGACTCTAGACCTTGAACCCGTCTAGTTGTTCCATATAAATGGACTCATCAAGATAGGCATTTAGAAAAGTCGTCTTGACATCCATCTGCCAAATCTCATAGTCGAGAGTGGCAGCTATGGATAAGAGAATCTGGATGGACTTAAGCATGGCTACAGGCGAAAAGGTTTCCTCATAATCGATTCCTTCCTTTTGTGTATAACACTTAGCTACCAGTCTAGCCTTAAAGGTTTCGACCTTTCCATCCACTCATCTTTTCCTCTTGTAGATCCACTTACACCCTATAGGTTTTACTCCTTTGGGAAGATCGACAAGCTCCTAGAGTAGATCCACTTTTCCTCTATAGACTTCATCTCTGTGTTCATGGCCTCTATCTAGAGTTTTGAATCAACATCCTCCATAGCCTCTGCGTAAGTATAAGGATCCCTGTTATGTTCATCTGGTTCAACTAAAAAGACCTCCCCATTGAACATATACCTCTTAGGTTGATGCCCGATCCTCCCACTACGCTGAAGCCCCTTAGGTTGTTGTTTAGGTTCGTTTGGTTTTTCTATATTGATTGGAATAGTTTCATTCGGAACCTGCAGAGTGATCAGATCACTCCTTAACTCCTCAACCACCACTTTGCTTCAAGGTGTAAAGTCGTCCATGTAACTCTCCTCAAGGAAAGTTGCATTAGTTGAAACCACGACTTTATTTTCCTTTGGGTTATAAAAATAACCCCCTTTTGTCCCTTTTGGATATCCTACAATTACACAAACTTCTAAACATGCTTCCAACTTATTCAGATCCTTAAAAAAGACATGACCTGGACATCCCCATATGTGAATATGGTTTAAGGATGTCTTCCTCCCCGTCCATAACTCGTAAGGAGTTTTAGGGACCGATTTTGAAAGCACATTGTTCAAAAGATAACATGCGGTTTGTAGTGCATATCCCCAAAAGGATAAAGGCAATGATGAATAGCTCATCATGGACCTATTCACATCTAATAAAGTTCTATTCCTTCTCTCTGCTATGCCATTCTGCTGCGCAATGCCCGGCGCAGTCAAATGGGATAAAATCCCATTCTCTAATAAGTGTCCCAAGAACTCATCAGAAAGGTATTCTCCACCTCGATCGGATCGAAGTGCCTTTATGGGTCTACCCAATTGCTTTTTCACTTCAGCCCGAAACTCCCTAAACTTGTCAAAAGTTTCACTTTTGTGGTGCATCAGGTACACATACCCATATCTTGAGTAATTATCAATAAAAGTGGCAAAGTCCTCATACCCTCCTCATGCCCAAATGTTCATCGGTCTGCAAATATCACCATGCACAAGTTCTAGAACCCCTTCAGCCCTATTGCCCTTAGACCCGAATGGTCTTTTGGTCATTTTACCCTCCAAACAAGATTCACATTGAGGTATAGATTCCACCTTTAACTGACTTAAAGGTCCATCCCTTGCCAATCTTTGAATACTATTCAGGTTAATATGACCAAGGCACAAATGCCAAAGATAAGTCTTTTTAGAGCTAGAAGTTTTAAGTCTTTTAGAGTTATTATCATTTATCTTAGCATTAAGCAGTAAGTCCATCTTAGGTTTGATAAAATATAAATTATTTTGCATCCATCTAGAACAGATAAACGATTTATTTTTACGAATCACCACTTTATCATTAAAAGAAACCAAATAGGAGTCTTTAAATAAACAAGCTATAGAAATTAAATTCCTTTTAAATATAGGAACATAAAAACAATCTTGCAATAATAAATTCCTATAATTATCAAAACAGAGATAGACGTCTCCCACTACTTCAACTGAGACCAAGGATCCATCACCCATCTGAAGCGTGAAGTCTTCATATAGCAGACTTCTCGTTTCTCTGAACCCCTATAGGGAAACACAAATATGATTAGTTGCACCAGAATCTATGACCCAAATGTCACTGGATTCCTCAACTAAAAAAATTTCTAAATACAGAAGATCACACCTACCTCCTTTGGAAAGGAAGTCCTTGCAATACTTCTTGATATGCCTGACCTTCCCACAAAAGAAGCACTTAAGTTTCTTTGGGTTCTTCTTCTTCTTCTTCTTGCTCCTGGTGCTAGCAGGAATAGAAGACTTCCCGTTCTTGGCCTGTTGCTTCTTTCCATTCCCAAAATTAGGATTGGAACCAGAAACAACTACCATGTTCGCCTCTCCACCTACAAGAGATGTTGGAAAAATAGTATGCAGCAGAATTTTAAAAATTTAATATGATATTATTTTCCAAAACACAAGTTCGACATGCTATATGCATAAATTAACCAGATCTTACTAACCTTTGATTGTAGAAGAACCCTCACAAAATGTGAAGAGAAGTAACATTCTAGAAGAGCCTCAACCAACTAGTCTTCTTTGTTATTCTCTATCTACAATTGGAGTGAGTGTGGGCTCACACATACAGCTCTTCCACTAGGTGACTCTCCTTCCAACCAATCGAGAGAACCCAAAGCTAGTGTTCGTGATTTGTGAACAAAAGCTCTCAGGGAGTTCTCAGATTCTCAATAGCAGAGTATCACTCTTAATCTCTCAATTGATCGAAATAACTCATGTGACTTACTCCTCATTTATAGAGGTTGGGTCTAAGGTCAGTCCTTACCAAATTATGTCTTGAAAATTTGAATCAGAATTAAATTCGGATCAATATCTGATAAGATCCGTGAAAAAACGCGTGATCTTATCCTTTGCTCATCGGCAGGCCGATCAAGATGATCGGCAGGCCGAACAAGCCCATCGGCAGGCCGAACTACAGAATAAATATCTCCGTAAATCTTTTATTTTCCACCCGAGATTCTATAGGATAAAATCTCAATTTTAATTCAAATAACCTAATAGAGAAGTTATCTGATCAAAACAACTTTATCTAGATAATCTCTAAGAAAAAAAATGAATTCTCAATAATTCTACAAGTTTATCTTGATCTAATTTATTCAAAATTAAATCAACTGATAAACAGACAAGAATTATCTGATCCAATAATTCAACAAGTTTATCTTGAATTAATTTTATCATAAAATTAATTCAACCGATAAACAGACATGAATTATCTAATTCTTCTAAATTTTAACCAATCTGGTAAATCCGACATAACTTACCAATTATTGGAAAAGCATATTGTATCGTTGCAGGATGCTGTGAGCTAGTCAAAGGGGACTAAATAGACCTATATAGTTCAAGCTCCCGATAATTATGAAACCCAATATCCCAGAAATACATTTCACAACTATCAACTCCAATGCTACTCCACTAAAAGCATGGAGCTGCACTCTCGAACTACATAGAATTACAAAGCCCGTATAGCTAAGTCTCCATGACATATCATAATATATCGTATCCCCATATGATAATCCATAATTGGCTTAAGGACAAGTTCTGTCTTACCTTCCCAATTATTTTTATCTTACGTTTCATTATCTCACCATCAGAAAACTTACCGTCCAAAGATAGTATACCATTTGGTTACACCTATATATCCAAATGGTTAAGCGCTCCACTTTTCCAATTACATGATAATGCATATAAGAGGATATCACTACTCCTAAAGAGGAGCTATGAATTCCATACCTATGAATAACAAGTCTACGCTATCAAGAGTCATGCCTCCAACGTATCGCCATGCGTACCATTATTAAGATGTGGGTGTCACCCTTTGGTGCATCAAAAGACACAAGTCAAGACAACGGACCCACTTTTCCTCTCAGGATTAAGATACAATATAAATGAATGTCTAAAGTAAATTGATTTGTCGAGACAGCATTATTAATCCAAATCAGTTCACTTTATGTCTTGATCCAACACATCGTCACCTATGACAACGTGCCAATGTTTCTATTCATGGAGTCCATCTCCAATGGTCAAGACAAACCATCACTCAATAGGGATATAGACAACATAACAATCTTTACATGAATAAAGTGCCCAACTTTATTCCCTCGATTGCGGATCTTATGATTTAGACCATCACCTTAAGAATTGTGTCTTCCGCATAATTTGTCCATCATATGCCCAATTCTTAAGGTTTAGACCGATAGTCTCAGACTATTGTTTGCTTAACATACATTCAACAAATATGAACGTAAAGAGGACAGGATTTGGTATATAAACATTTAATAAATTTTGTATTGATAAAAAAATGTCTCCAAAAACTTATTACATTTTTACTCCTTAGGGCATACATGTCTAACAGAAGACTCCCTGATCCGCAGTTCGAACTCCTGTAACTGTTTCATTAATTCCGTTAAGGTCATATCTCGTTTATTGCTTAAATTAAATGCAGCTCTAAATAGAATAAATTCCTTTGACAGAGTCTCAAAGACCATAGTCATCTGAGTTTCAGCATCGATGTCGGCACCATGGGTTTGAGCCTCTACGAGGTAACCCATGACCAACATCAAGTGCTTCTTTATAGATGTCCTCGGTCTTTGCTTACAGTTAAGAAGTTTTCAAAGCGCCCCTTGCCGCTTTGTTATGGCCTAGCCTCCAAACATACCCTCAAGATTATCCAAGATCTGCTTCGCAGTCTCATAATCCTAATGTTGAGCCTGTAGCACATTATTCATGCTAGCCATAACATAGCAACAGGCCTGATCATTAGCATCTTTTTAGCAATCGTATGCTTGGAATTGCTCATTAGTTGAGTCTCCCGTAGGCTCGAGAGGACAAGGGGTTGTCAGCACATACTTCATTTTCTCAAAGGGGAGGATGATATATAGGTTCCGTTTCCAATCATTATAATTCTCTTCGGTTAATAGGTTTTTGTCAAGTATCAAAGATAAAGCATTTTTAGACATTTTTAATCTACAATAAAGAATCATATACCAAACATAAGGAAACATATCATAATAATTTAGTAAGATAACACAATCATGTAAAAAAAATACAAATGTGTTTATGTGTCAAAACCTTGAGAATATCACAACCTTACAACGATAATTCCTAACTCAGAATTCAACAAGCTCCTAGGGGAGTCATGCCAAATCAATCAAGAACACTGATCCCCTCCTGATTAATACATGCCATCCAAGACCCGTATGATCTAGCATATATTAATAATCGTTTCTTTGGCCATTAATTTTATTAACAGAGCTCCTAGGGGAGGTTAATAATAAAATTAACGTGAATATATAACCATCGTTTCAATATTTTATCCATGATTTATAATCACCACCTAGGGGCGTGCAACCATAAATCATGCTAAAATACCTTATCATTTTCGAGATCCAATCTGGTACATGATAGAAATCCCTTCCTAGGGGTCAAGACCACCATGTTTAGCCTATGGACCAACGATGGAGGCCTTAGGTCCTCTTTTCAAAAACCTTCTCCCACTCAATCTTTTGAAATCAAGGTTTTATTTTCAAGAACATGCATGAACAATTTTAATATGAGCGACACTCTCTATTCTATATGACATGTTATCAATATACATGGCAAATCATATTATAATGTAGACAAGCAAAGCAAAGCTACAAGCAAAATAATAAATAACCGTAATATTATGGTTCCATCCTAGAGAATAGAAAATAAAGATTACAAGAGAATAATCAAGAAATATTATCAATTCTTCGTCCTTGAATCTCCAGGTTGTATCCTTCCTCATGTAATGTCCATCTTCAAGTGTTCAATCATGTATGAATCGAATACTTCATATTTCCGGTCATATGCAAATTTAATGTCTCTCAAAATTATCCCAAAAATAAAATTAAAACTGGATTGAAAAACTGCACCTTTTTTGGAAAAATTTTCAACTCTTTGCTAGCAAGCCGATCTGGGTGATCGGCTTGCCGATCAGGAAGATCGGCCTGTCGATTCATGAAAGATCAGCCTGCTGAACCAAAAGTTTGGCCTGCTGCCAGAGCCTCTTGATTTCTGCCCCACTGACGGCCTGTCGAACCTTAGGTCCGACCTGTCGATCTACGACTATCGGCCTGCCGAACTGTGGGGTTCGGCATGCCAACCGAGCAAAAATCTCTCATTCCAGAAAATATAATTTTTCATGCAATTCATCAATTTTATTTTCAAAAATTCAAAAACATAAAATTAGAGACTCAAGAAATACCTGGAAGCGCCAATATCTATCTTCTCGATTTGTCTTCTCAAAATAATTATTTAATTACAAAGTTCTTACAAATTTAAAAAATAAATAATAATTCCTAGATGGAGATGATAGTCCGCCGTCTAATTACATAAAAAACCTAGATACATGTTATAACCTCTAAGAAACCATAACTGGTATAAATTAATTAATTAATAATTAATTAAAAAATGATTCAATCAACCATAATTAATTAATGAACATTCATCACATAATCCATGACAACATATATAATATTTAGAAACCTATAGTGCCAACTCTCTATAAAATTAAATTCAAGCATAGGAGAGATTAAGATCACAAAATTTATACATATAGTATGATCGCAAACTCATAAATTTATGTAAAAACCATGGCTCTGATACCAATTGTTAGAGAAATAGTACGTAGCAAAATTTTAAAAATTTTATATTAGAGTAATTTTTAAAACACAAGTTTGACATGCTATATGCATGAATTAACCAGATCTTACTAACCTTTATGTGCCAAAAAGCTCCTGCAATCAGTGGAGAGAAGTAACGTTCTAGAAGAGCCTCAACCAACTGGTCTTCTTTACTATTCTCCATCCATAATTAGAGTGAGTGTGGGCTCACGCGTACAGCTCTTCCTCTAGGTGACTCTCCTTCCAACCAATTGAGAAAACCCAAAGCAAGTGTTCATGATTTGTGAACAAAAGCTCTCAGGGAGTTTTTAGATTCTCGCCAGCAGAGTATCGCTCTTAATCTCTCAATTGATCTAAATAACTTGTGTGACTTACTCCCCATTTATAGAGGTTGGGTCTAGGGTCAGTCCTTATCAAATTAGGTCTCAAAAATTTGAATCAGAATCAAATTCGGATCAATATCTGATAAGATCCACATAAAACGCGTAATCTTATCCTTCGTTCATTAGCAAGCCAATCAGGATGATCGGTAGGCCGAACATGAGGATCGGTATGCTGAACTGTCGATTAAAATCTCTGCGAATCTTTTATTTTCTACCCGAGTTTCTATAGGATAAAGTCTCGGTTTTAATTGAAATAACCCAATAGAAAAGTAATCTGATTAAAACAACTTTATCTAGATAATCTCTAGGAAAATAAATGAATTACTAATAATTCTACAAGTTTATCTTGATTTAATTTATTCAAAATTAAATCAACCAATAAACAGACAAGAATTATCCGATCCCAATAATTCAACAAGTTTATCTTGAATTAATTTTATCACAAAATTAATTCAACCAATAAACAAACATGAATTACTAGATTCTTCCAAATTTTAACCAATCTAATAAATCTGACATAAGCCATCAATTATTGGAAAAGCACACCGTATCCTTACAGGATTTTATGAGCTAGCAAAGGGGACCAAATGGACCTATATAGTTCAAGCTCCCGATAATTACGAAACCCAATATCCTAGATATACATTTCATAATTTTCAACTCTAACGCTACTCCACTAAAAGCTTGGACCTGCACTCTTGAACTACATAGCATTACAAAGCCTATATAGCTAAGTCTCCATGACATATCATAGTGTATCGTATCCCCATATGATAATCTATAATTGGCTTAAGGACAAGTTCTGTCTTACCATCCCAATTATTTTTATCTTACATTCTATTATCTCACCATCGAAGAACTTACCATCCATAGACGATATACCATTCAGTTACACCTATGTATCCAAATGGTTGAGTGCTCCAATTTTTCAATTACAAGATAACGCATATAAGAGGATATCACTACTCCTAAAGAGGAGCTATGGATTTCATATCTATGAATAACATGTCTACACTATCAAGAGTCATGCCTCCAACTCACTGGCATGCATACCACTATTAAGATGTGGGTGTCACCCTTTGGTACATCAAAAGACACAAGTTAAGACAACGGGCCAACTATTCATCTCAGGATTAAGATACAATACAAATGATTATCTAAAGTGAATCGATTTGCCATGACAAAATTATTAATCCAAATCTATTCACTTTATGTCTCGATCCAACACATCGTCACCTATGACAATGTGCCTATGTTTCTATTCACGGAGTCCACCTCCGATGGTCAAGACAAACCATCTCCCAATAGGGATATAGACAACATAACAATCTTTATATGAATAAAGCGCCCAACATTATTCCCTCAATTGTGAACCTTACAATTTAGACCGTCACCTTAAGGATCGTGTCTTCCGCGTAATCTGTCCATCATATGCCCAATTCTTAAAGGTTTAGACTGACAATCTAAGACAATTGTTTGCTTAACATACATTCAACAAATATGAACATAAAGAGGACAAGATTGGGTATATAAACAATAAATGAATTCTTTCTTAATAAAAATGTCTCCAAAAACTTATTACATTTTTACTCCTTAGGGCATACATGTCTAACAAGTATGACATTCATTTTGTACTGAGGACGGCTATTAAGGCTCAAGTCCTTGCAAATTTCATTGCCGAGTTCACTGATACCGAGCAAGGCACACCACTAACCGAGAAGGCGCCCGTGGAAGTCCCAAATGCCCCTAGCTGTAGTGAAGATGATCACGCCATGCTGGAACCAGAATGGAAGCTCTTTGTCGATGAATCTTCCTGCATTGATGGTTCAAGTACCAAGCTGGTTTTGACAAGCCCGGACAGAAACAAGACAATCTACGCACTTCGATTTGATTTCAAGGCCTCTAACAATAAAGCGGAGTATGAAGCGCTCCTGGTCGGACTTAGAATCGCCAGGGATCTCGTGGTAGACCACCTAGTCATCCATAGCAATTCTATGCTCATCGTCCAACAGGTCACTGGGGTGTTTCAAGCCAGACAGAATCCATGACCGCATATTTACATGAGATCAGGACATTGCTCGGCCAGTTTAAATCTTACTAATTCAAGCAGATCCCTAGATCCATAAACTCTGAGACTGATGCACTTGCTCGGCTTGCCTCAGGCCTGGGTGACAGTGAGTTGAAATCAATCCCCATTGAAAGATTAGCCAAGCCGAGTATTAACAAAGAAGTGGCATGTGTAGCTGATGAATAGGTGACCACTTGCATAGACCTGATCATCCAATACCTAACCACTTCTAAATTACTTGGCCACCGAGAAGAGGCACACTAGATTCGCAACAGCTCAGCCTGGTATTTGATAATCGATGAGTTAAATTACTTCCCTAAGCCTGGTCTCAGTTTTAGTACTGCATTGTAGCCATTGACTACCTCACCAAATGGGTAGAAGTGGAGCTGTGTACAAACATGACCAAGGCTCAATGCACAAACTTTGTATTAAGAAACATCATTTGTCGGTTTGGGATCCCGCATACCATTGTGACTGACAATGTAAAGCAGTTCAAATCCTCAACTCTTCTCTGCCTATGTGAGCAGCTTGGCATCAAGAAGGTCTTCTCTTCTCTAAGCTACCCATAGAGCAATGGGCAAGTTAAAACTATCAATAAAACAATCAATGACAACCTGAAGAAAAAGCTCGAGGGCCTTAAAGGGGCATGGATTGATGAGCTCCTAAAGGTGCCTTGGGCCTACCAAATAACAACCTGAACTGCTATAGGGGAGACTCTATTCTCTCTAGTATATGGGGCCAAGGCTGTCATCCAGCGAAAGTAGGACTGCCAAGCTTCAAGGTCGAGCAATACGAAGAAATTCTTAATGTTAAAGCCATGATGTCCAAACTTAACTTGCTCAAAGAGAAGAGGAACCATGCAGTGATTATGCAGCTTGGAACTAAGTCGTTCCTCGATACTATAACAAATGGGTCCAACCGAGGAGCTCCAAAGTTGAAGATTTGGTGTAAAAAAGGTCATCGTTCAGCAGCCCAGGCTAGGGTCCTTTGGTCCAAAGTGAGACAAACCATATAAGGTCATTGGAATTGTCCAACCAGGCACCTACAAGCTATCGAACATGAAGGGCAACCTACTTGGTCATCCTTGGAACGTCGAGCTCCTAAAAAATTCTTTTACTAACTGACACGAAAAACTCTTTTCGACCTTTGGTTACATTCTTTTTGTAACTAGGCCTACTAAACAGGACTGAACTGTAAATATTATACATCAATGAAAATTTTAAATCCTGCACTGTTCCATTGAGCAATGCATGTTAAGGATGAAACAATCCCGAAGAGGGATGCATAACTCTAGCCCAGAGGGCCACATGCTAAATCCTGAAAAGGGAGAGTCACCCTGAACAACCGGGCTGAGGGCTGGTCAGCGTAATGTCGACCATTAGTCTGTCACCATACGGACCACCCGAACAAAGTCGCCCTAGCATAACTACACCCGACTAACATTAAACTTGTAAAAGTTTTAATGAACTTAAATAAGCCTATGGGGGCAACGGGGTATAGGGTACCACACGCTGTTGTGCTTTGTCTGACTGAGAATGGGCTTTCCCTACTCTACTAAACTCGGTAATCACTTTTTCCCAGGAAGTTTCTTTCTGAGGAACATTTAACTTGGGAAAGTAAGACGCTTTATCACCAAGATGCTGAACTCGGTGAGAATATAATTAGGAAGATGTGAGTTCCGAATCTTTGATTCAAAAAAAATGTTCTCTCCCTAGGAAAATCCAACTTGAAAAATCCTCAACTCAATTCATCTCCCAAGAAGCATTTAACTCTGAGAAAGGAAGTTCAAACTTTGTTCCCGGGGAGCCGCCCCACAAGTTTTCAAAGAACAAAATTTTTAATCCGAGGATAGTTGCACTTGGGAAAAAATTCAAAGGTCAAAATGAAAAGAAAATAAAAATTTCATTACAGGAAGCGGTGGGGAGGTGCAAATAACCAGGCACCTCCCGAGCCTAGATAAAGGAGAAAGAAATAAAAATTAGGCCTGGGCCCCATCCCTAGCATCAACTTTTCCACCATCGCTGCCCTAGCTGTCTCCATCATCTTTGCTATCCACTTCGACGACCTCCTCTTGTTTGGGCTCTTGCGCTCCACCTTGTTCTGGCTGAACAATGAGCGGCTAGTTGAAGCCCGCCGCCTGAGGATGCTTCCTGATGAGGTAGTCTCGGAGGTTGGTCATCCTGAAGTAGTAGTAGTCGGCGTATTCTGGGGACACCTTGAATTTCTCAACAGCCTAGGCGAGGCAACCTGGCAGCTCCTCCTAGAATCATTGGCGCTCAGCCTAGGAGGCTTGTAGCTGATCCTTGAGGTGGATGACCTTGTCCTTTGATTGGTTGGCCTAGTTCCTTGCCCCTTTGGCAACCTTCCTCGGCTCCTCTGCTATTGCCTTGGCCTGCTTAGCCTCTTCTTTTGCCTTCCTGGCCTCATCTTTGGCCCAAACAAAAGCCTCCTTGATTTGATCAAGCTCGATGTTCTTGGCCTCAAGCTCCTTCTCAACCTTAACTTTTTTGAAGATGGTCTTCTTATGCCACTCCTTCTCTAGGTTCAGCTCCTTCCACCCGGCCATGTAGGCCAGGTCCAAGAATGCATACGCCTAAAAAGATGAAGATTAGAGCACAAAATAAGTCAAATGAAGCTCAGTTCTAGATTTTTTTAACTCACCTTGGCAGTAGAGTGGAAGGCAATGCTGGATAGGCCCTCGAAGTCCTCTCTTCGAAGGTTCTCTAGGAATGACTCCTTAGGAACAACCTGCCTAAGGTGTTCGAGGATATAGGGGCAGTAATTTGGTAGCCTCCTCGTAGGGTCTCCCATGGAAGGCACCACAGCGGTTGTGACGGGGGGAGGTTGGGTTTGGCTCAACGAAGCCCCAGTCTTGTTGGCAGGGGTAGAGGAACTTGGACTGTTTGGGGTGGTCTCTTAGACCGTGGTGGCAGCTCTAGCCTAAAGGTCCTCTTCTATTTCTTCCTGACCACCACCTTCCCCTTTGAACAACGAAGGCATTCCATCATGGCACAGCTTTCCTCTATGTTGCTTGGTCGGGAAGACACCTCTACAAAACCAAGAAAATCTCCCCAAGTTAAGTCAAGTTCGGTAAAAAAAAAAAAAAACTCGGAGCTCACCTCCAATCCGGAGCTGCCCAAATGGGCACAGGAACTAGACATGTCCATGAGATCCTCGTCTGCTACGGGTAGCCCTGCTAAGAAGGAGCCACTCAAAAGTCCTCGGTTTTGGACGATGATGACTCCCTCGTTGCCCACCCAGATTTAGAAGTGCTCAGCCTTAGGATGTCTGCAGCGCTCGGCCTTGAGGACACGTTTGGAGGCCAGGCCCTAACAAAGCGACAAGGGGCGCTTCGGAAACTCTTAAACTGTAGACAGAGACCGTAGACATCTGTAAAGGAGCACATGATGTTGGTCATAGGTTACCTCGCTGAGGCTCAAACCAATGGAGCCGACATTGATACTGAAACTCAGATGACTATGGTCTTTGAGACTCTGTCTAAGGAATTTAGTCCGTTTAGAGCTACTTTTAATCTAAGCAATAGACGAGATATGACCTTGACAGAACTGATGAAACAGTTACAGGAGTTTGAACTGCTGATCAGGGAGTCTCCCGCTGGTGGTGAGGCCAACGTGGTAGTTGCTTCTGGTTCCAATCCTAACTCTGGGAATGGAAAGAAGCAACGGGCCAAGAGTGGGAAGTCTTCTATTCCTACTGCTACCAAGAGCAAGAAGAAGAAGAAGAAGAAGCTTAAGTGCTTCTTCTGTGGTAAGGTCGAGCATATAAAGAAGCATTCTAAGGACTTCTTTTCCAAGGGAGGTAGGTGTGATCTTCTATGTTTAGAAACTTGTTTGGTTGAGGAATCCAGTGACATCTGGGTCATAGATTCTGGAACTAATCATGTTTGTGTTTCTCTATAGGGATTCAAAGAAACAAGAAGTCTACTACGTGAAGACTTAACGCTTCAGATGGGCGATGGATCCTTGGTCTCAACGGAAGCAGTGGGAGATGTCCATCTTTACTTTGATAATTATAGGAATTTAATTTTACGAGATTGTTTTTATGTTCCTAAATTTAAAAGGAATTTAATTTCTATATCTTCTTTATTTAAAGACTACTACGTGGTATCTTTTAATGAAAAAGTGGTGATTCGTAAAAACAAATCTTTTATCTGTTCTAGATGGATGCAAAATAATCTATATTTTATCAAACCTAAGATCGACTTATTGCTTAATGCTGAGATAAATGATAATAACTCAAAAAGACTTAAAACTTCTCACTCTAATAAGACTTATCTTTGGCATTTGCGCCTTGGCCATATTAACCTGAATAGGATTCAAAGGTTGGTAAGGGATGGACCCTTAAGTCACTTAAAGGTAGAATCTATACCTCAATGTGAGTCTTCTTTGGAGGGTAAAATGACCAAATGACCATATGGGTCTAAGGGTAATAGGGTCGAAGGGGTTCTAGAACTTGTGCATAGTGATGTTTGCGGGCTGATGAACATCTGAGCACAAGGAGGGTATGAGTACTTCGTCACTTTTATTGACGATTACTCAAGATATGGGTATGTGTACCTAATGCACCATAAAAGCAAAACTTATAATAAGTTTAGGGAGTTTTGGGCTGAAGTGGAAAAGCAATTGGGTAGACCCATAAAGGCACTTCGATCTGATCGAGGTGGGGAATACCTTTTCTGATGAGTTCTTGGGACACTTGTTAGAGAATGGGATTTTATCCCATTTGATTACGTCGGGCACTCCGCAGGAGAATCGCGTAGCAGAGAGAAGGAATAGGACTTTGTTGGACATGATTAGGTCCATGATGAGTTATTCATCATTGCCTTTATCCTTTTGGGGATATGCACTACAAACCGCATGTTATCTTTTGAACAATGTGCCATCAAAATCGGTCCCTAAAACTCCTCACGAGTTGTGGACAAGACGGAAGACATCCTTAAACCATATTCGCATATGGGGATGTCTGGCTCATGTCCTGTTTAAGGATCTGATAAGTTGGAAGCACGTTCAGAAGTTTGTGTGTTTGTAGGATATCCAAAAGGGACTAAAAGGGGTTATTTTTATAACCCAAAGGAAAATAAAGTCGTGGTTTCAACTAATGCAACTTTCCTTGAGGAGAGTTACATGGACGATTTTAAACCTCAAAGCAAAGGGGTGCTTGAGGAGTTAAGGGGTGATTTGTTCGCTTCGGAGGTTCCGAACGACACTATTCTGATCGATGTAGAAAAACTAAACAAACCAAAACAACAACCTCAGGGGCTTCGGCGTAGTGGGAGGATCGGGCGTCAACCTGAGAGGTATATGTTCAATGGGGAGGTCTTCTTGGCTGAACCGGATGAACATGACAGGGATCCTTATACTTACGCAGAAGCTATGGAAAATGTTGATTCAAGACTCTAGATAGAGGCCATGAACATAGAGATGAAGTCTATGAAGACTAATCAGGTCTGGGAGCTTGTGGATCTTCCCGAAGGGGTAAAACCCATATGGTGTAAGTGGATCTACAAGAGGAAAAGAGGAGTGGATGGAAAGGTCAAAACCTTTAAGGCTAGACTAGTAGCTAAGGGTTATACGCAAAAGGAAGGAATCGATTATGAGGAAACCTTTTCGCCTATAGCCATGCTTAAGTCCATCCAGATTCTCTTGTCCATAGCTGCCGCTCTCGACTATGAGATTTGGCAGATGGATGTTAAGACGGCTTTTCTGAATGGCTATCTTGATGAGTCCATTTATATGGAACAACCAGATGGGTTCAAGGTCGCAGGTCAAGAGGGTAAGGTTTGTAAGCTTTTAAGGTCTATTTATGGACTTAAGCAGGTTTCTCGTTCTTAGAACATAAGATTTGACCAAGTGATCAAGACTTATGGGTTCTCACAAAACGTGGATGAACCATGTGTTTACAAACACATTAAGGATGGGAAGGTAGTTTTTCTACTGCTCTATGTAGATGACATTCTGCTAATTGACAATAACGTTGGGGCGTTGTCATCGGTCAAATTATGGTTGACCAAGCAGTTTGACATGAAGGACTTAGGTGAGGCTAATTTGTTCTCGGTATCCAGATCTTTCGGGATAGGAAGAACAAAATAATAGCTTTGTCTCAGGCCGGCTACATAGATAAAATTCTCAGGAGGTTTGCAATGCAGGGTTCCAATAAAGGTGGGCAACCATCTAGGTCTGGAATTACTCTTTCTAAGAAAGACTCTCCAAAGTCTTATGAAGAAAGAGAATACATGAAGAAGTTGCCTTATGCTTTGGCAGTGGGTAGTCTCATGTATGCCATGCTTTGCACATTATCGAATATTAGCTATGCGGTCGGGATTGTAAGTCGATTTCAGGCGAATCCAGGACTGAACCATTGGGTTGCGGTAAAGCATATTTTCAAGTACCTGAGAAGGACTCGAGGGTATATGCTTGTGTATTCGGGTGAGGATTTAACTCCTCTAGGATACACTGATTTGGATTTTCAATCCTATCTGGATTCTAGGAAATTGACTTTGGGGTTTGTGTTTACTCTGGGTGGCGTTGCCATCAGTTGGAGAAGTGCTAAGCAAGATTGCACTTCGGATTCAACGATGGAGGCCGAGTATGTGGCAGCTAGTGATGCAAAAAAGATGCAGTGTGGCTCTGTAAGTTCCTTGGGGATCTTAAGGTAGTTCCTGGTATGGATAAAGTGGTATCACTGTACTGTGATAACAGTGAGGCGGTAGCTAATGCTAAGGAACAAAGATTTCACAAGAAGAGTAAGCATATTGATCGAAAGTATCATGTGATAAAGGACTTCATTGAGGGCGAGCATGTCATGGTGTGCAAGATCGCGTCAGAGGAAAATTTAGCTTATCCATTTACGAAGACACTTACTGGGAGAGTCTTCGAGAGGCATGTGGAAGCTATGGGGATACAAAATTTGCTGTATTTACTCACTTAGTGCAAGTGGGAGATTTTTAGACATGTATGCCCTAAGGAGTAAAAATGTAATACGTTTTTGGAGACATTTTTATCAATAAAGAATTTATTCATTTATATATACCAAATCTTGTCCTCTTTACGTTCATATTTGTTGAATGTATGATAAGCAAACAGTAGTCTGAGACTATCAGTCTAAACCTTAAGAATTGGGCATATGATGGACTGATTATGCGGAAGACACGATTCTTAAGGTGACCTTCTAAAACATACGATCCGCAATCGAGGGAATAAAGTTGGGCGCTTTATTCATGTAAAGATTGTTATATTGTCTATATCCTTTTTGGGAGATGGTTTGTCTTGACCAGCGGAGTTGGACTCCGTGAATAGAAACATTGGCGTGTTGTCATAGTTGACGACGTGTTGGATCGGGACATAAAGTGAATTGATTTGGATTAATAATTCTGTCTCGGCAAATCAATTCACTTTAGACAGTCATTTGTATTGTATCTTAATCCTGAGATGAATAGTGGGCCCGTTGTCTCGACTTGTGTCTTTTGATGTGCCAAAGGGTGACACCCACATCTCAATAGTGGTATGCATACCGGTACGTTGGAGGCATGACTCTTGATAGCGTAGACTTGTTATTCATAGATATGGAATCCATAACTCCTCTTTAGGAGTAATGATATCCTCTTATATGCGTTGTCCTGTAATTGGAAAAATGGAGCGCTCAACCATTTGGATACATAGGTGTAACCAAATGGTATACTATCTTTGGATGGTAAGTTTTCTAATGGTGAGACAATGGAACGTAAGATAAAAATAATCGGGAATATAAGACAGAACTTGTCCTTAAGCCGATTATGGATGGTCATATGGGGATTTGATACACTATGATATGTCATGGAGACTTAGCTACACGAGCTTCGTAATTCTGTAAAGTTCGAGAGTGCAGCTCTAAGCTTTTAGTGGAGTAGCACTGGAGTTGATAATTGCGAAATGTATATCTGGGATATTGGGTTTCATAATTATCATGAGCTTGAACTTTATAGGTCCATTTTGGTCCCCTTTGCTAGCTCACAAAATCCTGTAACGACACGGCATGCTTTTCCAATAATTGGTGACTTATGTTAGATTTATTATATTGGTTTAAAATTTGTAAGAATCAAATAATTCATGTCTGTTTATCGGTTAAATTAATTTTGTAAGAAATTAGTTCAAGATAAACTTGTTGAATTATTGCGATCAGATAATTCTTGTCTGTTTATCGGTTGTTTTAATTTTGGACAAATTATAACAAGATAAACTTGTAGAATTATTGTGAATTGATTTATTTTCTTAGAGATTATCTTGATAAAGTTTGTTTTGATCAGATAACTTCTCTATTGGGTTATTTGAATCAAAACTGAGAGTTTATCCTTTAGAATCTCCGGTGGAAAATAAAAGATTCGCTGAGATTTTTTCTCGGGAGTTCGACCTGTCGAATGATGTGGTCGGTCTGCCAAACTGGCCTGTTCGGCCTACCAATCAGAATTTTCGGCCTACCAATCAGTGGGAGATAAGATTACACGTTTTCACACGGATCTTATCATATATTGATCCGAACTTGATTCTGTTTCGAGTTTTTGAGACCTAATCTGATATGGACTAACCCCAAGACCAATAGATATAAAAAGGGAGTGAGTCTTATGATTTACTCAGATCAATAGAGATCAATTTGAGAGATTAAGAGGGATACTCTTCTAGTGAGCATCTGGAAAAACTCCCTGAGAGCTTTTGTTCACAAATCACGAACACTAGCTTTGGGTTCTCTCTATTGGTTGGAAGGAGAGTCACCGGTGGAAGAGAATAGCGAAGAAGACCAGTTGGTTGAGGCTCTTCTAGAACGTTACTTCTCTACACAGGTTGTGGAGGTTCTTTGGCACACTGGGGTTAGTAAGATCTGTTTAATTTATACATATAACATGTCAAACTTGTGTTTTAGAAATTACTCTGATGAAAATTTTTAAAAATTCAGCTGCGCACTTTGTTTCCAACAAAAACTCAAGGGTAGCAAAGTGTGGCCTTGATTGCACGTGAAAATGACAGGGAGAAAAGCCCTATATATGATAAATAGGCGTGAAACCCGGGTGCAAAAAATGAAGAGGCGCGATGATTAAGCCTGTCAAGGAAATTCCATCCTGAGCCGACCTCACCCTCTCGACATAGTCTACCCGACCGAGCATCGACTAGGTGAACTGGTGGGCTACTGTTGAGGGTGAGCTAGACGCCACAGCCGAGGATCCTTACTCTAGGTGGTCGACCAAACAGCTCGGCAAGCTACGAGGAGATAATGACTGATCCCGATGAGCTATGATCGCTTGTTCGAGGTGCTTTTCAGGGTCCCTCAGGCCGCAACGCAACTGGTCGCCTCCTAGGGTCAGGCACTAGCTCGTGTCGGATTCTTTTTACTTATAAGTGAGCTACTACTCGCTATCAGTGGCTAACAAATAGCAGACAATTTGCCATCGGATGGGAAACAATCCGCCGAAGCAGGGCACGACACGTGTCTTTTGCCTTCTGACACACCTTGATGTGACACATGAGTCATGGGCAAAATCCACCTAACACTCGGTCCAAGTGGCAACCTATAAATAGGGTCATTTATTGCATCTAGCATGCATGCTTCTTCCCACCAAACAAGTTCCCATTCTTTGCCGAACAACTCCTGCCTTGAGCGTCGGAGAGCCCTTGTCTATTGACTGACCTGTCTCTTCTTACCTTCAAAGCGTCCCTCCTCTTGTTGTAGGTCCATCCGATCAGTCAGAGTCGAACAGAGAAGAGCTGTCCACCGTGCGCAGCCGCACGTGATGTTGATCCGCCGCCAACTCCGGTAAGC
The DNA here is from genome assembly GCA_025403435.1 of Artocarpus heterophyllus. Classification (NCBI taxonomy): domain Eukaryota; kingdom Viridiplantae; phylum Streptophyta; class Magnoliopsida; order Rosales; family Moraceae; genus Artocarpus; species Artocarpus heterophyllus. The sequence goes on along the minus strand of CM046340.1, from coordinate 24,124,082 downwards.
ATCAACAGTTTTCTTAAGCTATTTTTCAACAAGTTATTTTCTAGGATTTTTTTTCATATTTAGCTATGTAATTCTAAACTTAGATTTGCTTAGTCATTATCGTTTACTAGATTTGCTTAGTCATTATCGTTTACTTATTTTAGATGTCTATAAATGCTATACATTGTTATGCCAATTCATAGTTGAACATTGAGCAGTGTTTTTTCTCCTCTTTTAAGATTTTATATTTTCTCGTGAATTCTGCTTATGTTTTTGTCTCTTTCGGTTCCATGTCTCTATGATCAGGTTCTATTTCTCCTTTTGAAAATTGTTTGATAATTACTTTTTTATAAAGCAACATGAGAGTATATATTGAAAATCCATTATGATACGATATACGCGTGTTTGTTCAAGTTCAAATTCGATTTTGTCAAACCAACAGCGGTCGCTAAGTTGGTGAGGACTGACGAGAGATGTTGGTTTGTGATGAAAGACTGTCAGAGTTTGCGCTTTTCGTTGGCGCCAATTCTGCTACAGAAGAACGACTCTGCTGTCGTCTTTAGCTTCGGCCAAAGATGGCCTTCTTCTCCGACTTCGCTTCTTTCACCACGCGCTGATTCTTCAAAAAGTGGGATCAAGGCATATTAATGTAGTTTCAAATTTTGTGACCACCTCTTTTTTTAATTTTACTGATAAAAATTTTATCAGTTTATTCTAAATTTAGGATAAGTATTGCATTTTTTCAATCAAGAAATATATAAATATTTTTTTTAATGAAAACATTTATCATTAAAAGAAAAAGAAAGAACATCCAAAAACATATTAAGGATTCATCTATTTTCTTAGAACATATTGTATTTGCTCTACCTCATAGATCGCGTATTTGCTTGATAAATTGCATATTGTCAAAAGTTTTTATTTACTTGGCAGGTCTTGCTTGGTAATTTTTTTATTTATTTGACATATCTTGCTTTTACTTATAAATCACTTATATGGTCATACTTTTTTATTCTACTTGGTAAATATTGTATTTACTTATATTTACTATTAGATAATAATTAATCAATTGCTAATTTTCTAATTTTTTACTCAGTAAATATACATTTATCTATTTATTTAATAATTTTTTATTGTGAAAAATGTTTTTTTTTTACCGGGACAATTAGGAAAATAGGCTTGATTAATAGTTGAATAAAAATTAATAGACCATAATGTTAAGATAGTTGGTAAATAACCTATTTAATTTTAGATCTGTATTAATTAAATAAAATAATAACTAAGATACCTAAATTAAAAAACCCTAGCAGCCATGCCTTTTCCCTCCCTCTTTCTCTCTCTTTCTCCAGCATAGAGGAATGACCTCTCCCAAAAAATACTTCCGTCACCCAACCTGTCCTCCACAAACGCAACACCGACAGAGCATCTGTCGCCGCACAACCCCACTGCCATCAAAGTTCAGGGCCAATCGCCATCCAAGATCGGGAGCTGTTAATCGCCATCTGAGAATTGCGAGCCGCCAATCGCCAGGGAGATGGCGAAGCTTTAGTCGCCGAGAGAACAGTGGCATCGTCTAGAGCAATCTTCATCACCAAAGGAAGCAAGTGTCAGAGTTGTAGAGGGAGAAGCTTTGTTGCCAGATTCGTGTGGGAAGCAAGGGCCGGAGCAGCGCAAGATCGCCGGAGTCGTTGCTGGAGTCGCACGAGGAGCAGCTGCGTTGCTGGAGCTAGTGGAGAGAAGACCTCTAGAGTTAGGAGACAGAAGAGAAGGAGGATATTTTTGAAATTTTAGAAAAATTTGGTTTATTAATTTAAGTTATCAAAATTTTGGGCTCAAAATTTTTATTGCAATCTCATTTTAGCTTATTTGTTGCAATTTCTCTTTTATACTTTTATTTTATGAAAATGTTAGGTTTTTAGTTTAATCAATCATATATTTACATTAATTCAAAAGAGTTAATTTCAAAAAAAAAAAAAAATTGAAATCCTTAAATTCCATCGATCAAAAAAACCGAACCCCAACTATATCCACCTGCCACCACCGCCGGAGAAGATGATGATGCACTAGGTTCTGGATGCAAACAGACAATTGATTTCCAAAATTTCTTTTTCTCCTTTCTTTTTCTATTTTGGGTTAGAAATCTCAAACTTTCTCACGATCCAAACAGATATGGTTAATTGGCAATAGTAGTGCCATAGCTCAAATTTATGAGAACAAAAATGCACTGATATCCCCCCTAACGGTTCGCTTGCAAGTCTGGCAAAGTATCCAAAGATATAGAGAACCAAAATTTGAAATATTCTGTTCAAATTCTGTGAAGAGCTAACATTATATATATGTAAAAAAAATATATATATATATTTGGTGCTTGTCAAGAATTGTTTACAAAAGAACAAAAAAAGAAAAAGCAGATTTTTAAAAATATAAGATCTAAATATTGCCTTTTTTTTCAGCTGAAAAAAGGCCTAAAATTGTGCTATTTGCCTCCTTCGCTAATCCTAATAATAAGGGGCCTTGAAGGGGAACCTTAGGCAGTTAAGCTGGCTCTGAATGGTAATAATAAATTGACTCGGACGTATATTCAGGTGGTGTTCTATTTCCACAAAGAATATAGAAGAAAATACTAAAAGCTTGATGTTTTTATTTTTTTTTTTTTGGTGAAGTTCCTTGATCATGTATTATGTTATAGAGATGTTATTCTCTATGGATATTTTTGTGCTTCTTCCTTTTTCTTTTTCTTTTGCTCAGAAGATTGAAAGAAGAAAAAGTATGTGGCAAACAAAAAGAAATGATCTAAAGAAAGTAGGGAATGGATTGGTAGCTGTGGCGATAGACAAGGACAAAGGAAGTCAAGCTGCTCTCAAATGGGCTGCAGAGAATATTCTTTCAAAGGGCCAAGTTGTTATTCTAATTCATGTTGTTCATAAGCAATCCTCTTCTACTCCCTCAGGTATAAATATCATTAATCACTGAATGAAAGTTTTATGTGATGTTTAAGATGTTAGATTGTATTTGATTAAACAAGGATTAGGACCATCAAATTATTCTTGAACCTCAAAACATGTTGGTGAGGTCCTTAAGTCCTCGTTTAAGGACTTGGTTTGCACCAAAGTTTTGGTTCGAACAAAATTTGCTTTAGTTTTTCTCTCGCAAAATTTAAATTACTATATTGTGTTAGGTTTAAAGTCTGGGCCCAAATTTGAATTTCCAAACACCCCTAAATTATTTGGCAAGAAAAAACAAAATGTGCAGTGAATATTTTGCTTCGAATTTGTTCACCGTCAAACTTTAGTTTGTGTTTATTCTTCTGATAGAATTTGTCTTGCTATTAGAGCATTGTTCTCTTTTGAAGGCTATACACAGAATAGTTCAAATTTAATTGTAATTAACGCATAGTGCACGCCTGATTTCATTGATTGTATTGAATCCAATTTTATACCAATGGCAATTTGATTAAAAACTTAACAGTCGTTAGTTCGACAAATTTGATAGAAAATATTAGATTCAAAAAAGTTAAAGGACAAAACGAATTGTACGAAATATTTGGAGCGGAATCAATGATACTAATTTGGTTTTTATATACCATCAGTGGTGGTGGTATGGTGCTAGAGGATGACCTAGCAGGGCTCTCTCTCCTATCATCCGGTGATTGATTTTCCTCATGCACAGTGAGGTGGTAATTATGCCTCTTAGTGTACCTGTTGAACGTAGCTTGGGTCATTGTAACTTGAGCTCTCTAGATGCTAATAGATGAAAGGATGGGTCAGGTTCCCTTGTCATTCCACCTATGATCTCAATGATTCCTCTCAAGGAGTTGAGTGAGGGTGTGAGGAGATTGTTAGAAAACTTAATCTTAGATGAAAACGATCATCACACCTGAATCGTTCAAGTCAAATCACCAAGAGAATTAACAAGATGTGGAAGCTAACCTAAATCCATGGATTGGAATGTGATTCCTGATTCTGTAGATTGAGTATCTTTCAAGTCTGATACATAAGTCCTCCTTTAGAGACTGTCTCTATAAGCTCTCTGTAGATAAGTGACAGAAAGAAAACGTACGTACGGACTTGGGGACTACAACCTCTTTATATAACTGCAAACCTTGACAGCTATCCTTAATTACCAATTTAGCCCATCATAATATCAATAAGTATATTTTAGTCTCTACACATAGGAGGCTCATACTTAATGATGCATTAAAAGCCTAAAATCTAAATTGATCATTTTAATTAGACTAACCTTATCTGATAGTCTATAATATACATTTATTTAATATATTAGCCTATAATTAGATTTAATTCCAATAATCTCCCACTTGGGCTATATATATAACTTTATATATGTAAATTATACGTTATGAGCTCATGAATTCTGCTATCAAAACCGCATGCGTCATAATAATCTTGTCCATTAACCATATCAATATAGGACCAAGGCAATCTTCATTACATATATCGTAACTAGACCCATCAATGATCACATATACCAATATAACTAATAACAAAGATCAAGCATGGATATGTAGCATGGCAATTTCTTGCAATGTCATCTCAACATGCTTTTTTCCAACTTGTCCACCTTTAAATCTTAGTGAGATCAAGCCACGGTAACATCAGAGTGTGAATAAACTGAAACTATATTTCTACCAAAATAACCTCAAAAATATCCACATACTGAAATAATTGAAAAGTGTCTATATCAAAAACGCATCTAAAATTACAAACTCTCACTAAAACTGAATATCCTCAAAAGGCATGGCACCTATACAAGCAATATACTCATGAAACACTTTGGGTGGCAATCCCTTAGTAAGCGGATCCGCAAATATAGAGTTTGTATCAATGTACTCTATAGACAACTGTCCACTCTAAACTTTTTCTTTAACAACTGGAAACTTGATGTCTATATGCTTCGACTTTGTCGAGGTCCTGTTATTGTTAGAATACAGAACTATAGACTTATTGTCATAACGTAACTTGAGTGGTCTTTCAATGTTGTCCACTATGTGTAGTCCCATGACAAAATTCCGCAGCCATATTGCTTGATTGGATGCCTTATAGCATGCTATGAACACTACCGCCATGGTAGAAGAGGTTATAAGAAACTGTTTAGTACTCTTGTAAGAGACAGCACCCCTAGCTAGATTTCATACTATCTTGGCATCTAGCATAATCAAAGTTAGTATACTTAACATTCTCAAGCTAATCTGACCTATGATACGTAAGCATGTAGTTCTTTATTCTCTATAAATGCCTCAAGACTCGCTTGGCTACTATCTAGTCATTCTATTTAGGATTGCTTATGTATCTGTACAACATCATGGTAACGTATGCAATATCCAGATGCATACAAACCTGATCATATATTAGACTTTCCATTGTTGACGCATAAAGAATCTTCTATATTTCTTGAATCTCAAAATCATTCTTAGGGCACTGATTGAGACTAAACTTATCTACCTTAGCCACAGGGGTAACACTTGGTTTGCAATCCTATATGCCATATCTCTTGAGAACCTTTTTAATATGGCTCTTTTATGATAATCCAAGAGTACCCTAAGAGTAATCCTGGTGTATCTTATACCCAACACAAACGTGGCGTCATCAAGATTTTTCATCTCATATTTCTTTGATAGAAATCTCTTAGTTTCTTGCAATAAGCCTATATCATTGCTAGCAAGCAAAATGTCATTGAATACAAAACCAAAAAATATACTTACTCCTACTAAACTTGTGGTATATACAATCATCAACCATATTCATCTCAAAACTGACCGAGATGATAACCTAATAATATAAGTAATACTACTGACGAGAAGCTTGCTTAAGTCCATAGATAGATTTCTTCAACTTGCAAACCATCTTCTTTGCATCTCTTGACATAAAGTTTTTCGGTTGCACTATATACATTGTTTCATGAATGTTGCTACTGAGAAACACAGTCTTAACATCGATTTGATGAAGGTTAAGGTCAGAATGCTCCATAAGTCCCATTATTGTCCTAAAAGAGTCTTTCGAGGAAACTAGAGAGAAAGTTTTTTTAATAATCAATGCCATCTTTTTGCTTAAAGCCTCTAGCGATAAGACGAGCTTTGTAACTCTCTACATCGCCTTTCGAATCCCTCTTGATCTTAAATATTCATTTGTAGCCAATGGGTTTCACTCGTTTAGGCAATGCGACGAGATCCTAAACATTATTGTCCTTCATGGACTTTATCTCCTTATTCATGGCATCAATATACTCATAAGATTTAGAACTTTCTATGGCTTGACGGAAGTTGATTAGAGCATCTTCCACCACACCAATATCAAACTCATGTTTTTGGAGAAATACAATATAATCATCTAGCACCGCACTTCTCCTTTCTCTAGTAGATCTCCTTAATGGCATAGTTTATTGATGCAGTAGACTTTGTTCTTTTGGAACAAGTTCTTGAATGAGAGGTTCTTTAGCATTGTGTTAATTGGATCTGCTTCTTGAACAATGTCAAGAATAGAAACCTGATTAATGTCAATAATAATTGTGAGAATATCAACATATTCTTCTTCAATGACAAAATCTCTAACAATATCTCCCCCTACAAACTCAACATCCTCAAAGAACCAGGCGTTTTCTGTCTCAAAATCGACTCAGTCGTAGGATCATAAAATTTGTACCTTCGGATCTTTTAGAGTATCTAATAAAATAGCAACTCACCGTCCTTGAGTCCAATTTCCTTTTATTAGGTCTATAAGGCCTTACCTCAGCTGGACATCCCTAAACATACAAGTGCTTTAAACTGGGGTTCTTGCCTGTCCAAAGTTCATAAAGGGTTTTGGAATTTGCTTTAGTTGGAACCTTATTAAGGATATATGTTGTAATCTTAAGCGCTTCTCCTCAGAGTGATTTTGGCAAGGTAGAATGAGAGATCATACATCTTACCATGTCCTTAAGTGTCCTATTTCGTCTTTCAGCAACACCATTCATAGTGGGCAAACCTGGTATAGTATATAGTGAGACGATTCTACATTCCTCTAGGAATTTAGCAAATGATCCTGGATGTTGTTCAATTGAACCGTCATATTTGCTATAGTACTCACCACCATAATTAGATCTAATGCTTTTGATTCTTTTACTAAGTTGGTTTTCAACTTTAGTCCTACAATTTTTGAACACATCTAGTGACTGTGATTTTTTATGAATGGGATATAAGTAGCTATATCTAGAAAAATCATTTACGAATGTTATAAAATATTGTTGATCATTCCAAGAAACCATAGAGAATGGCCCAAAAATATCTGTATGTATAAGTTCTAAGACGTCCAAAGTCTTGTTGGCTTTAAATCTCTTCTTATGGTTTGTTTTCCCTCTATACAGTTAACACAAACATCAAAATTTGTAAAATCTAAGGGATCTAGAATTTCATCTGACACAAGTTTCTCTATTCTCTTTTTGGAGATATGACCTAATCTCTTGTGTCATAACGCAACTGAATTCTCACTAGTTAATTTTCTCTTTATACATCGTGTACTTAGTTGCAGGGATTCATTAAATAAAGCAATTATATCAATTAAATAAAGATTATTGTACCTTGATAAAGAAGCCGAAGCAACCAATTTTGAATCTTGAAACAAACTAAATTTTCCATTCCCAAATGAATAAAATTTGTCCAAAGTAGAAATAGAATTTAACGAATAGAAAAGAAAAAATCTATCTCAATGATTTAACATGAAAAAACTCTTGATACCATTTGTTAGAAAACTTAATCTTAGATGAATATTATCATCAAGCTCAAATCGTTCATGTCAAATCACCGAGAAAATTAACAAGATGCAGAAGCTAACATGAATCTATAGATTGAAATGTGATTCCTGAGTCTGTAGATTGACGATCTTCTAAGTCTGATACGTAAGTCCTTCTTTAGAGAATGTCTCTGTAATCTCTCTGTAGATGGGTGGCAGAAAGAAAACGTACTGACTTTGGGACTATAACTTCTTTATATAACTGCAAGCTCTAACAGTTATCCTTAATTACCAATTTAACTCATTATAAAATCAATATTTTAATATCTACACATAAGAGACCAACACTTAATGATGCATTAAAAGCCCAAAACATAAATTTATCATTTTAATCGGGCTAAACTTATCTATAGCCTATAATACACATTCATTTAATATATTAGCCCGTAATTGGATTTAACTCCAACAGATATCACTGGTCCTCTCTTTTCACCAGCATAAAAAAAAAATGTTTTCTTATGTAGATATGTGTGAAAATTTTGTTTGCGTTTTGCATATCCGAAAATATAAAACTGTTACTCTTGCTGAAACAATTCGGCAGCCCTTCTAATTTGCTGTTATGGCGTGATTTCTGGCTGCGGTAGGGGTAAGCCATGCCATCGTATGTGATAGCAACAATTCAGGTGGATCACCAGATAGGCAGCAACTTGAGAAGCCAAACAGAGATCTTTTCCATAGTTTCCATTGTTTCTGTACCCGTAGGGATGTATGTGTTTACCATTTCTCTTCATGCTATTATAGAATATTTAAGATTTTATATTCTGCACTTTGATTTTATCATAAAAGTAACCATGCATTTCAAGCTTATTATAAAAATACCCCTGCGTCTTGGATGCTCTCGAAACTATACCTCTGAATTTTAAATCCATACAAATTTTTACCTCTGATTTTGTATTAAATATTACGCATGACTCTTTTTTAGTTACAAGATTATCCGTAAGCTTCAAAAGTTAAATTTAACACTTCAAGAGTCAAAATCAATTGTTGACCAAGAAAACAGTATAATATTGTTAGAAATTAGAGATTTAAATGTACAATTTTGAGAGCAAAAACAAAAGATAGGTCTTTTTTTTTTTTAATAAACTAAAAGTGCAAGCTACAGCGAACCTTACCTACATGCTGGTCGTGATTACGATCCTATTGCAAATACATATGAAGCAGATTATGTAAGTATATGTATAAGCACACCACATAATATGAACCAAAGAAAAAAAAAAACGAGTGCCGTAATACTTTAGTGGGAGACTGTAAAAGTCTCGTTTACCTTTTTATGGCAAATTTATAATTTCCGTTGATGTTTTTCATTTTTTTTTTCTTTAATTAGATACAATGCCTTGACATCATCCTTGAAGACTCGGATGTAGCAAAAGCGTTAACCGAGTATGTTTCATACGCTGCAATTGATGCCTTGATTACGGATAGTCCCTCGAAGCATGGTTTCATCAGGTATTTGCTTCCTCTATCAATTTTATTTGTACAAGTAACTTTATAGAACGGTGGGAACGTAGTTGAAACTCCAAGTTAGTACCAAAAATATTGTGCATAAAAGTGGGTTGGAAATGCAAAATTGCGGTTCTAATGGTCTTCCCAACATAGTATTACCAAGGTCATCTCACTAAACAGGAATTACACAAGGGGGAAAAGAAGCATATTGATAGAATGTGATTAGGAGCGTCAATGATATATGAGCAAGATAAGCGATTTTGGCGAGAGAACTAGGATTCAAGATCAGGAAACCAGTAATCTCAATTTTTTTTTTTTTCATCAGCTATTCTCTGAATTGAAATTTTGAACTATCATATTCATGGGAGGACTGTAATAGCAAACTAGGAAAATAAACCAAAATAAAATAAAGAAAGTCAATAATGGAAAACAAACTTAATAACGTAAATCTCTAATTAAGTAGCACCTAACACATCAAAAATAAATAATAATAATAATAATATAATGATCTTCATCAAGAACTATTGATATATAATCAGAACACAAATAACTCAAGGAGTAATAAAATGTAAACCATATTAACCAAGCATAAAACACTTTTTTTTCCCTTACAAGCTCTGAAGCAATAGGTTCCTACTTTGAAACATGCCATTCAGGAAAAAGATGTATAACACATAAGTGTGGAACAGTGACAGATTCTTTAAATTCAATGGTTTCTTTCTTCAGATTCAAGGCAACAAGCGTTCCGAGCAGTGTATCAAAAAGGATACCTGATTTCTGCTCAGTTTATGTCATTTCCAAAGGAAAGGTCTCCTCACAACGAATTTCGTCCCGACAGGCTCAATATTGTTCTCCGTTGCTTAGCCACATTCAGAATCTAAGGAAGTTGTTGAGCCAATTGACCAATCTAAACCGAGATTGAGTGTAAGAGGTTTGTCTCTCTTCAATTTTAGCTTCTAAAAAAACCACGTTATAATAGGTGGTTCTTCGAAATATAAACAATCTCTTCATGGAAAGGCAGCTGCAGACAGGGTATTATTCAAGCGTCGCAACTCGCACGATGAATCAATAAGGTAAGTAATGCAGAGTGACTTTAAGAACTTGGGTTTTGAGAGCATCTCCATAGTTAGGATTGTTTATATATGTCATTGGATTAAAACCTTTCTTCTAGTTTAGATCCTTTAGTTTTGTAGCTGTCTATTCATAGGCTTTGCTTATATTAAACATTGGAAGACTTTGATTGAATGTATTGAGAATATTGACTTATTTCCTCTCTTGGTTCTCTAGTTTCTCTGTCTAGATTGATTCTTTTTTGGTGCTGCACCATTGAACATCATCATGAATAAAATAATGGAAAAGGATATGGTGAATATATGCTATATAGAGTAGTGAATGCTGTTTAATTCTATTGAAAACTGATCTTATGATCATGATTAAAAACGGGTCGCCATTTGCTAGAAGAAGTTATGTGGGGACTTCTCCTGTGCGTTTTTCCAAATCGGACACCGACATATCATTTATCAGTTCCGATAGGCCAAGCACAGATAGAAGATCTTGCGTCTTATATGATTATATGGATCCTGTCCGAGCCTCGAGGCTTTCCACCATCTCAGAAAACAGCTTTGGCTCTTTCTGTTCGGGTCCAAAGTTCACTGACCTTTGTCTGTTGCATGATGTCTCACTTAAAATGGAGAGCGACCGAACATCATGCTCATGGTCCTCACAGGGCCTGGCAATTCACAATGGACTCTCATGTGTAAAAGTAAAATTCTAGAAGTAAGAGGATTCTTAAGAGTGTCAAAGGCTTCTAAACTCGAATAATTTATCGACAACATGTTCATGTTGCACTAACTGAATGCGTACTTGTAAAAGGTTTTGAACTCTCAAACATGAACATGGTCTGAAAATCAATTCTCTTTAGACTACTCAATTTCAGATTTTCCATCTATTAATGATTACTTGTGCTTGATCTGTCTGACACTCGCATCGATTTGATTGAAACACAGGACGATGTTGACGCTGGGATGAGGATGCTGACGCTGGGATGAGGATGCTGAAGCTTGAGCTGAAGCAAACAATGGACATGTACAGTGCTGCATGCAGGGAAGCACTTACAGCAAAACAGAAGGTAATATTTTTTGTGTTCTCTATATATGCCAATGAGATGTTATGTGAACCTTAACTTTTTTGCTCTAGAAATGTTATTCTGTTCTTTCGTTTGTCTCAATCAAGTGTTTTACCTTATCCAAAAGAAATGTGATGTATATTGAAGGAAAAAGAGCTGAATCACTGGAGAATTGAAGACGAGTGAAAGCTAGAAGAGGCAAGACTTGCTGATGAAGCTGCACTGGCAATTGCCAAGAAAGAGAAAGCCAGGTGCTGGGCTGGCACAGAAGCAGCAGAAGCGGCCAAGAGGATTGCAGAGATTGAAACACAAAAAAGAGCATCCGCAAAAGTGAAGTCGCTCCAAGAAGCGAAGGAAATGCCGTTGGATAATCTAGCCCAAAGTGATGGCAGATACGGGAGATATAGTGTTGAAGAGATTGAAATAGCAACAGACTACTTTGCCGAAAAGCTCAAGATCGGGGAAGGGGGTTATGGTTGTTGGAATTAAAACATGAAACGCAGCGGAAGAAACGGATCGTTGACAAACAAAAATTTTCTGAAAACTTTGTTCATCGGGAATAGATATATAATTTTAATTATAGAAACTTTAGGAATTTTTACTAACATTTTGAAGACTATCAGGGTATCCTAGCTTTCTTCTGTGACACCACGATCTTCCAAACCAGACCTCCACACCAATGGAAAGACGAGTGGGCGTTAAACTACAAGAATGAATTTTCCTCACACTTTTCTGAATCTGCTATGTACTCAACACATGAGATAACAGAACTTTTTCTTTAGAGAAGAACTCTCAGTTTTTCTCTCTAAAAATTATGTGAATCAAAATTCTATTGAGATAACTGTTATCTCTCCTTTTTATATCTGAGCCATTAGTAATTTTTCTTTTTCTTTTTCTCCTTTCTATTTTTTTTTTCCGAATCATTACGTGTGAGAATCCTTTTATATATATATATATATATATATTCACGTTTACATTCCGTAAACGTAGCTTTCCCTTTTTTTTTCTTTTTTTTGGGAACCGAATCAGATTCGGTTCCTTATATATATATATATATAAATAAAGGGGAAACGTGACTTTCACGTTTCCTTAATTTTTTTTATATTATATTAATATATATATATTAATATATTATAAAATCTTATATATATATATATATATTAAAAGATTTGGTTCAAAACCATATATATATATAAATCTCAATTCAAAAATAAATCACATTTATTTAAGAAATTAACCAATTAATTAATTAACTAATGCTCAGTTAAATGTGACAACATTTATCACATTACATTATGTGTCACAGAGAACATTTTTCTGTGTTACATTAATAATTCAAGTGTGAAATAATTAATCCAGAATTCAATAATTTTGAATTAAACATGTATAATTCATTCTATGCAAAAATCCAATACAGTGTTACGGAGGTGGTATTGGGGACCTATGGACCTATAACCCAAGCTCCAATAAATTTGACATTTAATCAAACTCTTTAATTAATGTGCCAAATTTATTAGTTTCAGTGTTACTCCACTAAAAACCTGAAACTGAACTCTTAAGATTATAGTGAAATTACTCAAAGAAAATTAACGAGTAGTCCATTGATATAATCATTACATATAAGTCAGTCCTCCATAAATAGTTCATAATAAGAGCTAGGTTCAATTTCCGTTCACCTCTCTTATTACATCTTTATCCTTGAGTTCCAATAATTCTCTAATGAACAATTAATTCATAATCTTATTATGAACGAGCGCTCTATTGTTCAAACCTTGAATTATCACTCAAGAGAACTATTTTTCTAACTTCCATAGGGAAGGAATGGATCCTATATCTGTATAATATTATTCCCAGCCATTTATTACTTTATGTTTCTAAGATGCTAAGTTATAATCTGTGCTTAAACAAATCTTACCATGCAAGTCAAAAAACATAATGTAATAAATAGGAGTCTAATAAATACTCAGGATTAAGACTGTTAAATATATGATCATCTTAGTGATAAATTTGCATACTCTATTTATAACGGATGATTATTAGAGATTCACAATTTATCTGGTCCAGTCCTATATAATCTCTTTATATAAAGTACCTCCAATCTAATGTCTCTACATTAATAGTCCGGATAATGACTATTTCATTTTAGATGAGATTGGATCGTACTTATAATTTTTAATTAAAGATCCCAAACTTTAATTAATTATTACGGACTATTTAGATTATTTTCTATAAATTTTATCCCTAAGCAAATAACACTTATATGCTAAATTTATAGTCACATAAATAATCATGAAATTTTCTTGATGTTTATAAATGTATTCATAATACATATAATCAACCAAAATAATAATAAATGCCATTTTATTTATTTATTAACAATATGTATAATGTCACAGCTTTTAGGACACCAAGCCCAACAATGGTCCCGTTTATAGGTGTTACCTCGATCACACACCAGTCGCTGCCAAAGTTCTACGTCCCGATGCTGCTCAAGGAAGGTCACAGTTTCAGCAAGAGGTAAGGAATTTGAATTCATATTAATATAGTCGTTATTGATTGAAAACTCAGTTTCCAATGACAGCTTGGAACTTTCTGCATATAATGGACACCAAAAGGTTACCTGATGTGGAACGGTAATATATTACTTATTTAGATTACATTTAACTTTAGATTTATGTCATTAGGTTAGTTTCCCCATTGTCGACTTTCCTTATTTCGTTTTGGTTAGTTTCCATTATGGTTTAGTTTCCTATTTCTTAATTTGGTTTGCCTTTAAATTGTTGGAATTAAAACATGAAATGCAGCGGAAGGAACGGATCGTTGACAAACAAAAATTTTCTGAAAACTTTGTTTTATCGGGAATAGATATATAATTTTAATTACAGAAAGCTTTAGGAATTTTTTACTAACCTTTTGAAGACTATCAGGGTATCCTAGCTTTCCTCTTTGACACCACGATCTTCCAAACCAGGCCTCCACACCAATGGAAAGACGAGTGGGCATCAAACTGCAAGAATGAATTATCCTCACACTTTTCTGAATCTGCTATGTACTCAACACATGAGATAGCAGACCTTTTTCTTAGAGAAGAACTCTCAGTTTTTCTCTCTAAAAATTATGTGAATAAAAATTACTGAGATAACTGTTATCTCTCCCTTTTTATAACTGAGCCATTAGTCATTTTTCTTTCCCTTTTCTTTTCCTTTCCTTTTTCTTCTTTTCTTTTCCGTTTGTTTCTTGTTACCCGAATCCTTATTCGGTCAACACTTCACACACATATGCACATGTATAAAAAAAAACTTCCCCCTTTTTTTTTTTTTTTTTGACCGAATCACAACATGTGATTCGGTCTTCACATGTATATATATATATATTAAGTAAGGAAACGTGAAAGCCTCACGCTGCAACCTTTTTCCTTTTTTTTTTTAATAATATTATATTAATATATATATATATATATTAATATATTATAAAATCTTATATTTATATATATATAAAAAGATTTAGTTCAAAACCATATATATACATTTATATATCCAAATCTAAATTCAAAAATAAATCATATTTATTTAAGAATAGATTTTAACAATTATCAATTAATTAACTAATGCTCAGTTAAATGTGACAACATTTATCACATTACATTATGTGTCACAGAGAACATTTTTCTGTGTCACGTTAATAATTCAAGTGTGAAAAATTAATTCAGAATTCAAAAATTCTAAATTAAACATGTATAATTCATTCTATGCAAAATCCAATATAGTGTTACAGAGGTGGTATTGGGGACCTATGGACCTATAACCCAAGCTCCAATAAATTTGACATTTAATTAAACTCTTTAATTAATGTGCCAAATTTATTAGTTTCAGTGTTACTCCACTAAAAACCTGAAACTGAACTCTTGAGATTATAGTATAATTACTCAAAGAAAATTAATGAGTAGTCCATTGATATAATCATTACATATAAGTCAGTCCTCCATAAATAGTTCATAATAAGAGCTAGGTTCAATTTCCGTTCACCTCTCTTATTACATCTTTATCCTTGAGTTCCAATAATTCTCTAATGAACAATTAATTCATAATCTTATTATGAACAAGCGCTCTGATGTTCAAACCTTGAATTATCACTCAAGAGAACTATTTTTCTAACTTCCAAAGGGAAGGAATGGATTCCATATCTGTATAATATTATTCCCAGCCATTTATTACTTTATGTTTCCAAGATGCTAAGTTATAATCTGTGCTTAGACAAATCTTACTATGCAAGTCAAAAAACATAATGTAATAAATGGGAGTCTAATAAATACTCAGGATTAAGACTGTCAAATATATGATCATCATAGTGATAAATTTAAATACTCTATTTGTAACGGATGATTATTAGAGATTCATAATTTATCTGGTCCAGTCCTATATAATCTCATTATATAAAGTACCTCCAACCCAATGTCTGTACATTAATAGTCCGGATAATGACTATTTCATTTTAGATGAGATTGGACCGTGCTTGTAATTTTTAATTAAAGATCCCAAACTTTAATTAATTATTACTGACTATTTAGATTATTATCTATAAATTTTATCCCCAAGCAAATAACACTTATATGCTAAATTTATAGTCACATAAATAATCATGGAATTTTCTTGATGTTTATAAATGTATTCATAATACATATAATCAACCAAAATAATAATAAATGTCATTTTATTTATTTATTAACAATATGTATAATGTCACAGCTTTTAGGGCACCAAACCCAACAATCTCCCACTTGCCCTAAAGCAGGTGAGACATGTCTCTAAGACCTAAGCCTTCCAAGTGTCCCTTAAAGCTCTTTGCAGGTAACGTCTTGGTGAAAGGGTCAACAAGGTTGTTTTCCGACGCTATCTTCACAACTTCCACATCGCCTCGATGCACTATCTCTCTAATCAAATGATATTTTCTTTCTATATGCTTTCCTCTTTTGTGGCTTCTAGGTTCTCTTGAATTTGCCACTGCACCACTGTTGTCACAATACAGTGTGAGTGGTTTATCCATGTCAGGAACTACTTCCAAATCATTTAAGAACTTACGGAGCCAAACAGGTTCTTTAGCTGCTTCACAAGCAGCCACATATTCTGCTTCCATAGTTGAATCAGCAATACAAGATTGTTTGATGCTTCTCCAAACTATGTCTCCACCACCAAAAGTAAACACTGATCCAGACGTAGATTTACGTGTGTCTTTGTCTGATTGAAAATCAGAATCAGTGTATCTAATGGGAATCAAATTCTCACCAGAATAAACTAGCATATAGTTTCTCGTTCTCCTAAGATACTTGAGAATATGTTTAACCGCTACCCAATGATCTAATCCTGGGTTGGATTGATACCGACTGACTATACCCACGGCATAGCAAATGTCAGGTCTTGTACACAACATGGCATACATTAGACTTCCTACTGCAGATGCATAGGGTACCCGTCTCAAATTTTCTTCCTCTTGAGGTGTCTTAGGACACTGCTCTTTTGAAAGATAAACTCCATGACGTGTAGGCAAATTATCTTTCTTGGAGTTTTGCATCAAAAATCTGATAAGCACCTTATCGATATACGATGCCTGAGACAGCGCCAACAGTTTGTTCTTGCGATCTCTTATGAGTTGGATTCCAAGAACATAACTTGCTTCTCCTAAATCTTTCATTTGGAAATTGCTAGCGAGCCATTTCTTTACATCAGATAATACGCCTACATCATTCCCAATGAGTAGGATATCATCTACATAAAGAACCAAGAAGACCACCTTCTTATCTTTGATGTACTTGTAAACACAAGGTTCATCAATATTTTGATCGAAACCATAAGATTTGATCGCTTCATCAAATCTCAAGTTCCAAGATCTTGAAGCTTGCTTGAGTCCATAGATGGACCTCTACAACTTGCAAACTTTTTGCTCTTGACCTTTGACTACAAACCCTTCTGGTTGCACCATATAGATGCTTTCCTCAAGATAGCCATTCAAAAAGGTAGTCTTGACATCCATTTGCCATATCTCATAATCAAGACAAGCAGCAATGGATAAAAGAATTCGAATGGATTTAAGCATAGCTACAGGCGAGAAAGTTTCTTCATAGTCAACTCCCTCCTTTTAGGTATAACCCTTTGCCACAAGCCTAGCTTTGAAAGTCTCAACTTTCCCATCCACTCCTCTTTTCTTCTTGTAAATCCATTTGCACCCTATGGGTTTTATCCCTTCAGGTAGGTCTACAAGATCCCAGACTAAATTGGAGTACATGGACTCCATTTCAAGGTTCATAGCCTCCAGCCATTTTTTCTTCTCAGAAACTTTCATTGCATCACGATATGTCAATGGATCATCTTCACCATTATCAGAGATAGCAACATTTGCTTCTCCAAGTTCCCTGTAGCGAGCAGGTGGTCTCACAACCCTCCCACTACGTCGAGGTGGTATGACATTCTGATAAGAAGATGTGGTCTCCTCATTTTGTCCTTCGACAATAGTTGTCGGTTGCGGTCTGATCTGATCAGAAAGTAACTCTTCAAGTACAATTTTGCTACGTGGTTTATAGTTTGTCATATAATCATTCTCGAGAAAAGTGGCATTTGTCGATACAAATACTTTCTTATCCTGTGGACTATAAAACAAACCTCCCCTCGTTCCCTTTGGGTATCCCACAAATAAGCATACTTCAGAACGTGGTTCCAACTTCCCAGTCTTACCTTTCAGCACATGTGCTGGACACCCCCATATACGGATATGTCGCATACTAGGTTTGCGACCATTCCATAACTCTAAAGGTGTTTTTGAAATAGACTTAGATGGAACTATGTTTAGAAGATATACTGCAGTTTGTAGTGCATATCCCCAAAATGAAGTGGGTAATGATGAGTAGCTAAGCATGGATCTCACCATATCAAGCAACGTTCTATTTCTTCTCTCTGCAACACCATTTTGTTGTGGTGTTCCAGGTGGGGTGAGTTGTGATAGAATACCATGTTCTATCATATAATCCTTGAATTTAGTATCAAGGTATTCTCCTCCTCGATCAGATCGAAGACTCTTCACCGTCTTTCCTAATTGCTTTTCAGCTTCCGCTTGGAATTCTTTGAACTTTTCAAAAGTTTCAGATTTCCTTTGCATTAGGTATATGTAACCATACCTTGAATAATCGTCAATAAATGTGACAAAATATTCGTAACCACCACGGGCTTGTACATTCATTGGACCTCAGACGTCTGAATGTATTAGCTCAAGTGGTTCCTTAGCCCTTTCGCCTTTTTATAGAGAAAGGCCTCTTAGTCATTTTACCTTCAAGACAAGATTCACAAACTGGTAGAAAACTAACTTTTAGCTCTTGTAAAGGACCTTCCTTTACCAGTCTATTAATTCTGTCAAGGTTGACATGACCTAATCTAAGGTGCCATAGGTATGTTTCATTATTAGAAGAAATCTTTTGCTTCTTGGGTTTAGGTTGTTCAACTTTGAACATTTCGGTATTGAGCAGTGCTTTTTCGTTGGGCCTTAAGGTGTAAAGCCCATTTTCCATATGCACAGAACAAGTATCCAAACCATTTCTAGAAATATTAGCATAATTATTATTAAAAGAAACATTAAACATTTGTTCAAACAGCCTGGAAACAGAAACCAAATTTCTACGAAAACAAGGAATGTAATAAACATTCTCTAAAATTAAAAACTTATTTCTAAAATAAAGTTTAACAACTCCCACTGCTCTTGTCGAAACAACCTCTCTTGTTCCCACTCTCATCGTTTGTTCCCCGTCGGCAAGCTCCCTTGAAGAACTAAGCATCTGCAAAGAAGAACAAACATGGTTAGTTGCCCCTGAATCAATTATCCAAGGTGAAGTATCATCTTCAACTAAACAAGCTTCTAAAACGAGTAAATCTGATTTACCGTTGTTCTTCTTTTCTTTGAGCTCCTGAAGATACTTCCTGCAGTTTCTCTTCCAGTGCCCAACTATGCCGTAGTGGAAACATTTTCCTTTAGGCTTCTTTTGTTTGGAGCTTTTTTGTTGTTGTTGCTTTTGTTCTTCTTAGGTTGCCCTCCATTCTTAGACTTACCACTTCCTTCAGTCCCCTTCCTCTTCTTATTCTTTTGGGCAGAAGAGGAGGGTTGAGCTTCAGCAACATTTGCCTCAGCTTCTTTAATCTTTTCTTTCGAAATAGACTCGAAGGTTTGAAGCTCATTAAGCAACTCAGTCATGTTATATTTCAGCTTGTTCATGAAATAGTTGCTTTTGAACTGAAGGAACGCAGGGGAGAGGGTTTCCAAAATCATCCCCACCTGTGTGGCTTCATCTATCATAGCCCCGTTGACCTCGGCCTCATAGAGATAGTTAACCATGTTGAGAACATGTTCTCTGACCAAAATCCCTGCCTTTATTTTTGCATTCATTACTGCCTTAACGGCTTCGTGGCGTGCCTTTTCAGAAGGTTTACCAAACATGTCTTGTAGAGACTACATTATCTCATAAGCGGTCTCCATGCTTTCGTGCTTCATCCTAAGCACGTCACACATCCCAGCCAAAAGAAAACAGCGGGCCTTATTATTCGCCTGAATCCAACGATCATATGCTTCCCGTACATTACGAGGAGCATTGGCAGCAGGCTCTGGAGGATATTCCTCCATCAGGACAAACTTGTAACTTTCGCAAATTAGTACAATGTTCATGTTACTCTTCCACTTGACAAAATTATCTCCGGTTAATTTTTCATTTGAGAGAATTGCGATGATTAGATTAGACATTGTTGCTGTAATAAATAAATAAAATAGCATAAATTAAAATGGTTGCATAAACATCATAAATATATGTTTTGGAATAGTAAACGTGATGCATGATGCATATGAAAAACACAAAAATTATTTTACTAATTCCACGATTATTCAATTTTAATAAATAAAGTGCCGCCGTAGGGTAGATCAAATTATTTATGAATTGAATTGAGACATTCTCAATTAATAAATATATTCAAAATATCTCATATTTTCTATATTTATTAAT
This sequence comes from Artocarpus heterophyllus, assembly GCA_025403435.1. NCBI lineage: Eukaryota > Viridiplantae > Streptophyta > Magnoliopsida > Rosales > Moraceae > Artocarpus > Artocarpus heterophyllus. Next base: position 24,103,729 of record CM046340.1, on the reverse strand, counting down.
AACCGTTTATTTTGGTCAAGATATAATTAACAATTTAATTATGTCTTTATGAGTGTAACCCACTATTTTGGATTTTAACAACTTAACTCAAAATTGCCGCCGTAGGGTAGGTCAATTTTGAAATACATTATAAAATCCTATCTCAAGGAAGCCAGCCTTGATATTGATTTAAATGGACACCCTCCGTAGGGAGGACGAAATCAAAGCGTCGCGAGGTGCCACCTAAATCTCACGGTGTTGTACTAATAGTGGAGACCGCAGGTTATATTGTCATATTACCTTCTCCCACTCATTATTTTAAAAGATGTGTTTTATCTTATAAAATATCATATGTTTCATAATTCTAGTAGATAAAAAACAATTTTTAATTACTAGATTATATTATGTGTTAATAGAATCTCATTCTATTTACACTTAAATAAATTACCAGATTTTCTAAAAATCTAAATTTATTATGAATTGTCTAAGTTACCGAATATTAAACAATTTAAAATTAGATAACTTAGAATTAATGTGAATTTTACCAAGTCTTAACTATTAAAACTAAATTCACATTATTTGGTTGATTAATAAATTAAGATTCTATAAAACCAACCCAATTAATTTAATCTTATTAAATTAATGCTAACACATATTAAATCACTTTATAAACTCCTTTATAAAAATAATATGCCAAGTGTACGCATGTCATGTTACAATAACTATAAGTGAGCACTTTCCTAGATGACATGTTATCATGCATGAACATGTTATCATAATCATCACATGAAAATAAAAATAAAAATAAATAATGAATTTTTGACCGGGTCCTTTTGGATAATTAAAATTACAACCCAAAAAATAAAAATATAAAAAATAAAATTACAGGGGTCTTCTTGTAATTTATACATAATTCCCTGCTCCAATTTTGCAGTCTTCATCAAGTGGTTTATTGTGCAACAATTTGCTGGACTACCTTTGAAATTTGATAGGCCTAAAGTTCTCAACTGGGCCAAAAAATCTAATGGACATCTTTTTCTTCATCGCTCCACGTGTTGCAAGTGAAGGAGAGGAGAGAAGAGAAAAAAAAAATAATAATAATAAATTACAAAAATTCTAGACCCCTTTATGGGTTTATACAGATTGATCTAATCAAACTGAAAATAAAATTATTAATCCAAAAGGACCATATAATTAACGACCAAAAATCCTTTCATTAAACAACCATTCATCACATGAATAAAAATTGAGAAAGATGCAAAGTGCCCACAAACATGCATAAAAAACATGATATCATCAAAATAAAATCATGTTTAATTAAAATTATATATGCTATAACCCGCTCTGATGCCATTTGTTGGAATTAAAACATGAAACGCAGCGGAAGGAACGGATCGTTGACAAACAAAATTTTTTTGAAAACTTTGTTCATCGGGAATAGATATATAATTTTAATTATAGAAAGCTTTAGAAATTTTTACTAACCTTTTGAAGACAATCAGGGTATCCTAGCTTTCCTCTTTGACACCACGATCTTCCAAACCAGGCCTCCACACCAATGGAAAGACGAGTGGGCGTCAAACTGCAAGAATGAATTTTCCTCACACTTTTGTGAATCTGCTATGTACTCAACACATAAGATAGCAGACCTTATTCTTTAGAGAATAACTCTCAGTTTTTCTCTCTAAAAATTATGTGAATCAAAATTCTATTGAGATAACTGTTATCTCTCCTTTTTATATCTGAGCCATTAGTAATTTTTCTTTCCCTTTTCTTTTTCTCCTTTCTATTTTTTTTTCCGAATCATTACGTGTGAGAATCCTTATATATATATATTCACGTTTACATTCCGTAAACGTAGCTTGCCCTTTTTTTTTCTTTTTTTTGGGAACCGAATCAGATTCGGTTCCTTATATATATATATATATATATATATAAAGGGGAAACGTGACTTTCACGTTTCCTTAATTTTTTTTTATATTATATTAATATATATATATTAATATATTATAAAATCTTATATATATATATATTAAAAGATTTGGTTCAAAACTATATATATATATAAATCTCAATTCAAAAATAAATCACATTTATTTAAGAAATTAACCAATTAAATAATTAACTAATGCTCAGTTAAATGTGACAACATTTATCACATTACATTATGTGTCACAGAGAACATTTTTCTGTGTTACATTAATAATTCAAGTGTGAAATAATTAATCCAGAATTCAATAATTCTGAATTAAACATGTATAATTCATTCTATGCAAAAATCCAATACAGTGTTACGGAGGTGGTATTGGGGACCTATGGACCTATAACCCAAGCTCCAATAAATTTGACATTTAATCAAACTCTTTAATTAATGTGCCAAATTTATTAGTTTCAGTGTTACTCCACTAAAAACCTGAAACTGAACTCTTAAGATTATAGTGAAATTACTCAAAGAAAATTAACGAGTAGTCCATTGATATAATCATTACATATAAGTCAGTCCTCCATAAATAGTTCATAATAAGAGCTAGGTTCAATTTCCGTTCACCTCTCTTATTACATCTTTATCCTTGAGTTCCAATAATTCTCTAATGAACAATTAATTCATAATCTTATTATGAACGAGCGCTCTATTGTTCAAACCTTGAATTATCACTCAAGAGAACTATTTTTCTAACTTCCATAGGGAAGGAATGGATCCCATATCTGTATAATATTATTCCCAGCCATTTATTACTTTATGTTTCTAAGATGCTAAGTTATAATCTGTGCTTAAACAAATCTTACCATGTAAGTCAAAAAACATAATGTAATAAATAGGAGTCTAATAAATACTCAGGATTAAGACTGTTAAATATATGATCATCTTAGTGATAAATTTGAATACTCTATTTATAACGGATGATTATTAGAGATTCACAATTTATCTAGTCTAGTCCTATATAATCTCTTTATATAAAGTACCTCCAATCTAATGTCTCTACATTAATAGTCCGGATAATGACTATTTCATTTTAGATGAGATTGGATCGTACTTATAATTTTTAATTAAAGATCCCAAACTTTAATTAATTATTACGGACTATTTAGATTATTATCTATAAATTTTATCCCTAAGCAAATAACACTTATATACTAAATTTATAGTCACATAAATAATCATGAAATTTTCTTGATGTTTATAAATGTATTCATAATACATATAATCAACCAAAATAATAATAAATGTCATTTTATTTATTTATTAACAATATGTACAATGTCACAGCTTTTAGGACACCAAGCCCAACAATGGTCCCGTTTATAGGTGTTACCTCGATCACACACCAGTCGCTGCCAAAGTTCTACGTCCCGATGCTGCTCAAGGAAGGTCACAGTTTCAGCAAGAGGTAAGGAATTTGAATTCATATTAATATAGTCGTTATTGATTGAAAACTCAGTTTCCAATGACAGCTTGGAACTTTCTGCATATAATGGACACCAAAAGGTTACCTGATGTGGAACGGTAATATATTACTTATTTAGATTACATTTAACTTTAGATTTACGTCATTAGGTTAGTTTCCCCATTGTCGACTTTCCTTATTTCGTTTTGGTTAGTTTCCATTATGGTTTAGTTTCCTATTTCTTAATTTGGTTTGCCTTTAAATTGTTGGAATTAAAACATGAAATGCAGCGGAAGGAACGGATCGTTGAAAAACAAAAATTTTCTGAAAACTTTGTTTTATCAGGAATAGATATATAATTTTAATTACAGAAAGCTTTAGGAATTTTTTACTAACCTTTTGAAGACTATCAGGGTATCCTAGCTTTCCTCTTTGACACCACGATCTTCCAAACCAGGCCTCCACACCAATGGAAAGACGAGTGGGCATCAAACTGCAAGAATGAATTATCCTCACACTTTTCTGAATCTGCTATGTACTCAACACATGAGATAGCAGACCTTTTTCTTAGAGAAGAACTCTCAGTTTTTCTCTCTAAAAATTATGTGAATAAAAATTACTGAGATAACTGTTATCTCTCCCTTTTTATAACTGAGCTATTAGTCATTTTTCTTTCCCTTTTCTTTTCCTTTCCTTTTTCTTCTTTTCTTTTCCGTTTGTTTCTTGTTACCCGAATCCTTATTCGGTCAACACTTCACACACATATGCACATGTATAAAAAAAACTTCCCCCCCCTTTTTTTTTTTTTTTTTTGACCGAATCACAACATGTGATTCGGTCTTCACATGTATATATATATATATTAAGTAAGGAAACGTGAAAGCCTCACGCTGCAACCTTTTTCCTTTTTTTTTTAATAATATTATATTAATATATATATATATATTAATATATTATAAAATCTTATATATATATATATATAAAAAGATTTGGTTCAAAACCATATATATACATTTATATATCCAAATCTAAATTCAAAAATAAATCATATTTATTTAAGAATAGATTTTAACAATTATCAATTAATTAACTAATGCTCAGTTAAATGTGACAACATTTATCACATTACATTATGTGTCACAGAGAACATTTTTCTGTGTCACGTTAATAATTCAAGTGTGAAAAATTAATTCAGAATTCAAAAATTCTAAATTAAACATGTATAATTCATTCTATGCAAAATCCAATATAGTGTTACAGAGGTGGTATTGGGGACCTATGGACCTATAACCCAAGCTCCAATAAATTTGACATTTAATTAAACTCTTTAATTAATGTGCCAAATTTATTAGTTTCAGTGTTACTCCACTAAAAACCTGAAACTGAACTCTTGAGATTATAGTATAATTACTCAAAGAAAATTAATGAGTAGTCCATTGATATAATCATTACATATAAGTCAGTCCTCCATAAATAGTTCATAATAAGAGCTAGGTTCAATTTCTGTTCACCTCTCTTATTACATCTTTATCCTTGAGTTCCAATAATTCTCTAATGAACAATTAATTCATAATCTTATTATGAACGAGCGCTCTGATGTTCAAACCTTGAATTATCACTCAAGAGAACTATTTTTCTAACTTCCAAAGGGAAGGAATGGATTCCATATTTGTATAATATTATTCCCAGCCATTTATTACTTTATGTTTCTAAGATGCTAAGTTATAATCTGTGCTTAGACAAATCTTACTATGCAAGTCAAAAAACATAATGTAATAAATGGGAGTCTAATAAATACTCAGGATTAAGACTGTCAAATATATGATCATCATAGTGATAAATTTGAATACTCTATTTGTAACGGATGATTATTAGAGATTCATAATTTATCTGGTCCAGTCCTATATAATCTCATTATATAAAGTACCTCCAACCCAATGTCTCTACATTAATAGTCCGGATAATGACTATTTCATTTTAGATGAGATTGGACCGTACTTGTAATTTTTAATTAAAGATCCCAAACTTTAATTAATTATTACGGACTATTTAGATTATTATCTATAAATTTTATCCCCAAGCAAATAACACTTATATGCTAAATTTATAGTCACATAAATAATCATGGAATTTTCTTGATGTTTATAAATGTATTCATAATACATATAATCAACCAAAATAATAATAAATGTCATTTTATTTATTTATTAACAATATGTTCAATGTCACAGCTTTTAGGGCACCAAACCCAACATAAATATAGTAGAATTGTAATTTCAATTAAGACAATGATCAATGAATAATTAGCTATTAAGCAGACTCTCCATTTTTCGCTATATTGTTGGTTTTTCTACTATCACAAAGAAATTCATCTTTAGTAAATTAAATTTATTCTAAAAAATTTAAAACTATTGATCCTATAAGAAGAATTGCATTACATTACCGTACACAACCAAACAAAATAAAAATGATATTCTTAGGACACTGAGAAAAGATTCCAATATGTAACCAAACATGATAATGTACGTTTCCTGGGAATAATATTACTTTCTATCACTTTCTCAGTGTAAAGGAAAAAAAAATTTAAACAATTGGGGAAATGGTTTGTTTTCTAACTTTTCCATTGTAATACAAAATACAGGTTGACATACTCAGCTGCGTAAGGCATCCCAACATGGTGCTTCTTCTAGGAGCCTGTCCAGAATGTGGAATTTTAGTATATGAATATATGGGCAAGGGAAGCTTAGATGACAATCTTTTCCCAAAAGGGAACAAGCCAGTTATGCTGTGGCAAGTCAGACTCCGTGTCGCTGCAGAAATTGCCATGGGTTTACTCTTTCTTCATCAAACCAAGCCGGAACCATTAGTGCACCGTGACCTCAAGCCCGCAAACATCTTGCTAGACTACAACTACGTCAGCAAGATCAGTGATGTTGGACTCGCCAGGCTTGTCCCGGCGGTCGCTGAAAACGTAACACAGTACCACGTTACTTCAACGGCTGGAAGATTCTGCTACATCGACCCGGAGTACCAACAGACAGGGCTTCTTGGTGTGAAATCTGATGTCTATTCCTTAGGAATCCTGCTTTTGCAATTGATAACAGCCAAGCCGCCGATGGGGTTGGCGCATTACGTCCAAAACTCTATCGACAGAGGCACATTTGCAGAGATGCTGGACCCGGCAATGCCTGATTGGCCACTCGAAGAAGCCTTGTGCTTTGCAAAGCTATCGCTGCAGTGCGCAGAACTCAGGCGGAAAGACAGGCCTGATCTTGGCGCTGAAGTGCTGCCACGGCTAAACAAGTTGAGAGAGTTTGCCGAGTCTAAAGATGAACTACAATTTCTTCATGGGGGATCCTGGTTTGTTACCTCATTGGGGAAACAGTCCCGTCCTACAAGTAAGTCAGCGGAATTCAAACATTTGGGAAGAATTTGAACACCTAAAATGAGATAAGTTCATAATTTTTCTTTTTTCTTTTTTTTTTTTTTCAACACCACTAACTTAAAACAGAAAGCTTTTAAATCCAAGTAAGGTTCATGACTTAATATAACTAATTGTTAGAATATAAACTATTGTTACCCATTTTTTAAGAGCTAAAGGTTTTGGGAGAAATGGTAAAACTAACACGGTTTCACGGCAAGACGTCCTATGTTTAAGTCTTTCCCAGCAAGAGGACTTAAGCTTTCAGGAGAAATTATAAGCTGTCACAGCAAGAGGTGCTATGTTTATAACATAAGAAGACATGAGTAGTCTTCTAAATGATTTTTCATTCCAATGGTCCCCAAAGCTACATTACATTTCTCTACTTAGTTTACTCTCAAGTTATTCTCACTTAATCATCATGGACACTATAGCACATGACCTGATGTTTAAAACCCAAAACAGTCTATTAATGATTTTGAAAAAACCAAGTATAATATCTATCTGAGTACTTCTACAATGGGAACCCATCGATGGTACATGTTTTTGAAACCGTTAGAACAAGTCAAAATTATTTTTTTCTATAGATCCGACAGTTGAAAGACAAACACCCACCGGTGGGTATTTCAGTTTCCACCAGAGAAATTGTCTATTTAATTTATGGTATTTCAGACATGTACTATCTTTGGACGTATAACGTGGCAGAGAAATATTCTTGCAGGAAGTAATAAGTGATCCGCAGCCTGGAATTTCTCATTCAAGCGCATCGTCAGCGGCAGGAAACTAATCAAGTGCACGGCGGGTAGAGAAAAGTTTTGCAAAACGAAGAAAATGAGACATTAAAGATAGAAACCTAGAGGCTTCAGCAGAATGACAACAAACTAAAAGTCCTGTGATGCAACAAACTGGTTATGGAAAATCCATATCTCAACATGTCAAATTCCTTCCTACAAAGACTGTGAAGTTGTACCAGACTTCCACTGTTAGCATTGAGATGAGCAATAATTTTCTTCCTTGTATTATGCTTTAAGTTTGATAGACTAAATCCAGAAAAGTGCACCAGAAAGTTAAAAAAAAATGGTCAAGTCATAAACATCAAATTCCAAGTTCCTGAGGGTCTAAAGTTTGTTATCATGTAAATATATATGGTTCAATGAAGTGACAAATGTAGATGTGGACTACACAAAAGATTGAAAATCAAGAAAAAGAGTGCATGCAATGAAATTAAATAGATGATTGTTTGACATACAAGCTTTCCCAAACATCTTAACCCCATGTCTTTCAACTAAACTCAAATGAAAAAGAAAGGTCCTTAAGGTCCTTAAATAGATGATTGTTTGATATATAGCCGTTCGCAGCTCATCTACACTTACTCCAGTCTTATGGTAGGCTTTCCTACATCATGAAATAATTACATGAATTATTGCTCAATAAATCCAAACATGACCCACAAAAGAAACATTTCCTCTCCATAACTTAATGCATGATTCTAACTACGTTTCATTATGAGCATCAAATTATTTTCGTAACTTACCTTGAATAACAGGCACAAATGTACGTACCAAGTGCGGAAGGTCGTCATATTAATGAGACCCTAACATATTTACAATTTGATGCTCCCCTTTGGTGGTGAGGCTGATATGACACTTAATTATCTTTACTTAACATCTTATCTTGAGGTTATTGATACCCGTTTTTTCATGAGGGGCAAGCCTAGCCCATGTCTCATGACACTACTACAAACAAGGTTTTTTGTGACAACAAAAGGTCACCATACAGTCATCGCTAATAGCTAGTCGCAAATAAGTTTTTTGTGATGATAACATCGTTGCATTTTTATTTGCGACGACAAGTAGTTGCAGTAATATTTACGCAATTATTTTGTCTAGCTCGTCGTTTGTGTGAAGTGGCAAATATTTTTAGCGATGGCAAATTTTAAAAATGTCGTCGCAATAAATTGAACTGATGCTGACGTATTCTTAATATTTGCGATGATTCTTTTGGAAAACATTGTCACAAATATATTTTTGTTTATAGACTTTTACGATGACACTGTCGTCGCAAATAGTTTTTTATCAAACTTTTTAATATATTTTTTGTTTTTTTAATATTTTTTAACAAATTTTTTAATAATTTTATTAAATTTAAATAAAAATAATCAAATTATAATAATAAAAATAAAAACTTAATATTGAACAAGACAATGATAATACATTATTCCAATAATACAATAAAAACCAAACCAAACATATTGTCCCAAATTATTGAACAAAGAAGAAAATACAATCTAATCCCCTAAATTTGTAGCATTGTTGGTGTTGTCATTGCTGTCGTCTATGGCGTCTAGAGGAGGCGGAGGACCTGGACAAACAAAAGTTAGAGGAGTCATCACGGGTAGGAGTTGGATGCCAATTGGCCCACTAACTCCATCAACGTCCTATGGTTTTGGTACATGTTCATGTTGTACTCGACTGATATTCATAGAAAATCTTCCGCATGTTGGTCAATAGGCATGAAAGATGATTTGTTTGACTAGGAGTTAGAGGATGAGCCAACGCCGCTAGAGTAAATCCTTTACGAGAGTGTAGGGCCTAGTCCAGTCTTGTGTCCTCTATGTCTACCTAGGACATGCTCCAAAATTCCCTTCTTGTTAAGCATAGTGCGGCTGTGGAGGAAGTAGACTATGTCATCTAGGTTTGTCTCTCCTACTCCATCATATCCTATACAGATAGCAATTTGCATATGTTATAAATACAAAGAGTAGTTTTAATAAGAGAAGATAGTATTGAAAATTTAAAGTACTTACAAAAGTCTATTGTGCTTGGGAGTTAACCCAAGTCTCCTTGTGAAGATGCATGTCTGCCTGATTGTCTATAGCAAACATTGGTTGCTGGATCACTGTGTTGACTTGTCCAAAATTTTGAATGTGTTAGAATAATATATTCTTTTATAACTTTTAAGATTACCTGTAATTAAAAGAACTTACTAACCTTCTTGTCCCGAGATTGGGAGATGGATATCCGACCATGCAAACTTAACTATTTCTAGTTGCCATGATTTTTAATTTGTCACCGACTTTTTCTATTCATCATAGCTTTTAGCATTAGCAATATTGAAATTAATATTATAATAAATAACCAACTTAGTAGATATACAATTACCTGAAATTTCTTATATATGAACATATCACAGCAACGACTCTAGTGTTCTTGATTCCTAAGGTTCTTGAGGGGTTCGCTCTGACATGTGCTTCACTTGTTGATCCTCTAAGCACTTTGAAGGGTTTGTGGAGGTCACTCTTCCAGTTCTTATAGCACTTAGATACCTCCCTAGTAACTATAATATGGAGGATACCGTAAAACCTTTGGTAATCCAGAGCAAACCAATCTTGTAACACATTCAGATCATGATAATTACTTTTGTTATATTCTATAATAATTATGTTCTACAAGGAGAAATTTGAATGAATACCAGCGCTGTTGAATCTATCTCTAAGCTGGGCATTTTCATCCTTCCAAGCATCAGAGTGGCTCACATGCATCTCGAGTGTAAATGTCGACGACACTTTTCAACCTCGAACCAAACCGCCCAAGTGCCTTCCCGGTACTGCCGATCTCATCAAATGTGACCGAAACCTTTTCGTACTTCTCTACATATGCCGCAATCTCATGACCTTTGCCTTTCCTTGACTAAAACGACGGTGAGGTGTGGCATCTGTCTGCTCTAAACATCAATCAACATTTTAGATTAAAACTAGATGATCGAATAAACTTGATATATTTGCAATTGGTTTGAACATACCCGACTAACAATATGACGAAAATCTACACAGGTCGGGTAGAGGCTGTGCTCCACCTAAAGAGCCGATAGTTGTAGAGCTGAGGAAGAAGATGAATGATCTTATTATTATTATTTTTTGTTTTTTTTTTAAATTTTTGTTAAAAGATATATAATTTAGTTAGGAGTGTTTTAGTCTTTTTGAAGTAAATAATGGACATGTGATGGGCACATAGTCACCAAATGAGCAAAAATTAATGTCTATAAGTTAAGCAAGTCTTTTTGCAATTTTTTTTTTTTTAAGTTCATGGTCAGTTGGGTTAAAAAAAGAACGGGGATTAGCGAGTAACCTTTTAAATAGTTTAGGAACCAACCGAGCAATTTACTCTGATAATAAGTTTAATCCCACAAATGCTCCTCAAGGTTTCTTAGTCTTATGTTTGTTTGCTTTTTTTTTTCTTGAGAAATTGTAGCAAATACCAAATTTAATCAGTTCATGAGTAAATAATGTTAGATTTTCTCAAAATGTGTAAAAAAATAGCATTTTAGAAATAAACCTTTCTAAAAGACTATTCAACTTTAGATCTATTTTCTACGTTATTTTCTCTCTTCCCCTCGTTTCTCTCTTCCTTATTTTTCTCTCGCTTGTCTCTTTCATGTGTAATAGATCACGCCATGGTAGAAGTTCAGCGCAACCAATCATTGACGTCAACGTCCACGCCACCGGCACCAAGGTAGGGGCCATCACAGAGGTCAGAGCTGTGATTTCTTCTCGCCAGAACCATGATTTCTTTCCATTATTTCTCTCTCTCCTCTTTCTCTGTTTCTTCGATTAGTGTTTCTTGGACCTTCTTTCCGCCTTGGCAAGTGCCTGTCGTAGAAGATTGTCCAACAACCTTCGTTTTATGATTCTCCTCTAAACATGACTATTTTTGTGGGCATTGGAATTGTATGGATGTTGCTAGAGCCGCCAAACCATAGCTACGGAACGCTTCGTGATGATCGCTACCATAGTTTTGTTTTGTTGTGAATATGTACATGTTATATAGAAGAATAATTTTTTGTTACACAAAAAGCCATGGAAAATGATTAGATCTTTGAGTACTTGTGATCATAGAGTAATATTCTACAATTGAAGCCATTATTGCCAGCTTCGTGTTTGTAAAAATCACGGGCAATGACGTTTGCTATTGTTGCCCTTTTTATGCTCATTGTTTTCTAATTTGCTTTGTTACTTTGTATTCATTGTTGTTTATTTATTCTATTTTCCAAGTTTCAAATTTCTTTCTTACCATAAACTAATATGGAACCCATATAGATTTTTCTATTAACAAGAAAATGCACTATTTTCATGTAAATACCACACAATCCGACCGTTGATGGTCCGGCGAAGTCGCCATGAAATTTTTGTATTTTCATGAAAATACAATATTTACCTACAAATACTGTATTTCTTGGCCGTCGACATCGGCATCAGCACTAATGATGTCTAGAGAAACCATATGGGTAAATAGTGTATTTTCCTACGGTTGATGGTTTGGTAAAATCGCTAGTAAATTTTTATATGTATACTTAAATACATTATTTACAGGTAAATACGGTATTTTCCTACCGCCAATGGTCTGGCGAAGTCGTCGGCAAATTTTTTTATTTAACTTAAATACAGTATTTAGTATATATATATTTTTTGGTTGTTGGTGATCTTGTTAAGTTGTCAGTAAATTTTATATTAAGTAAATTGCTCTATTACTTCCTAAACTATTAAAAAAGTGACTCTTATCTCTGTTCTTTCTTCTTCTTCTTTTTTAGGTTACATGATCTCGAACTCAAAAAAAGTTTCAAAAAGGATGAATTTAACTGAATTCAGTCAATTTGCTCCAATTTAGTGACCATATGCCTGTCACTACCCTTGCAAAATCAACAAACTATTAATTAAAAATCAAAAATAATGAAATGTAACACCCACTTATTTTTATGTAATGAATCATGTTAAGTTAGTAACGACGTTAAGGAAATTTTATAATTATTTATGTTATATGTTATGATATATGATTTTAATGTTACTAACTTTTATGTCAAGTTTTATGACAGGTGACGACCGCATGGAATCGTTATGCTCAAGTGTTCATGATTATTTTAATGTATATTTATTTATGATGCAATGATGAATTGAATGTTTTAATGTATGACATTTAAGGACAGTTTGGCAGGCTGGACTTTCAAGTTCGGCAGGCTGAAAAAGTCTGCCTAAGATCGACAAGCCGAGGGAAACCATCGGCAGGCCGAACTTGGTGGAGCTGGCAGCCCAAAAGGGAAAATCGGTAGGCCGAACACAGCTGACGAGCAGTCAGCAGAAATCTCTCCAAATTTATGGCAGAGATAATTACGTTAAATGGGTGATTTATTATGATTAATTAGCACAATAGTGGAATATTTTATCAGTCAAGGAAATAATAAGGTTTGACTTCGCATTGATTTGTGTCATTTTAAATGGTTTCCTATTTTCAGAGGGCAAAACATAGTAAGTGATGAGTGATTGTTTGAATTCCCTCTTTTCTCTCCTTCCTCCACGCCAATGGGCCATCAATGAGTCAGAAAATTCTGACTTAATGGAGGGTATTGAATGTTCATCGGTTATGCTTGTTACGTTAAAAAAAAATTAACGTTCTTTTTTCCTCAGTTTTTCTCTCATCTTCTCACTCTTCTCTCTCTTAGTTTTGAGATGTTTTCTAATTTCTTTCTTTATCTTCTCTCCTCCACGAATTCCATCCTCTTTCCTCTCAAAAAAAAAAATTCTCTGCAAGAATATTGAAAGAAAAAGTTATATTTTTTTGGTTGAATTCAAGGATTTTAAGAAGAAATTTTTAAGGTAAGGACTCGTTTCTTTGTGTTTTTTAAAAGCATTTCTTCTCCTCAATTCGTCTGCAATATCTTTCTCTAGGTATTGTATTTTGTCCTGAGTTTTTTTTTAATATGATGTTTATGTATGTATTATGTGATGTTTCTCCAAGTTTCATGTCATTTTGGTGTTTCTATGAAACATATGAATTTTCTATCCTCTACCCCTCAAAGTAAAATATTGCTGTTTAACTTTGATGCATGAAAAATGTAATATTTATTCAAGGGGTAAATGAATAATGTTTTTCATGAAAGTTGTCAAGAATGTGCAAGTATAATTTATGATCAGTGTATTTTATGTTATGAAATTTTATGAGATTACGTCAAGAAAACTGTTTTAACAATGTTATTTTTGGATTTTTGTTTTATAAAATGTTATATATGTTTAAATGATTTTATTAATGAGGAAATAATTTTATGATATTGAAATACATGATAATAAGATGTTTGTGTGAATTTTAAAAATTTAAAATATATGTATCTTAAAATTATTAGAAAATATTTTCAAAAGATTATTCATCTACATTATTATTAATGTTGGTTGATTTCATGTTTAGAAATGTATGGTTTGTTTTTACATGCTTAAGGTAATTTTTATGATTTAAGAAAAATCATGATAACATGTTTATGTGATGATAATTTTATGTTTTCACAATGATGGTTATGGATTATGGTTGTAATATGAGATGAATGTATATATGAATGTTATATGAATAGATGTTTTATGATAAGTATTAATTTTATTGTATTTTTAAATGGATAAATGGCATGAACACTCATAGGAACGAGCACATCGAGACCGCGGTGTCGTCACCAAAGTATATTTAGGTTAAGCAAGCTAGCTTTAAGGTAAGTACATTCTCACCTACAACATGACACGTTTTACAAGGTTTGATGATATGTTCGCATTGATATTATGATAATTTTTTGGTTGTTTTTCCTTAAAGGATTTCTTATGAAAGATTTTCATGATTTAAAGTTATGCATGTATGATGATGGAATGTTTCAAAGCATGAAAATTGTATATATATGTATCACCTAATAAGTGTTTCACACCAATGTTATAAAATGATATGTTATGATGTCATGTTTGGTTTGGGATTAGCTACCCTTCTCCTCTCATGACGGCATGCCAACAATTATGATTATGGTGCAACACTTGGGCCCTTAAGATAAAATGGAATAAGTTTTAATATGGTCAATGTAATGAAAGATATATTTCTATGAAATTGTGCTTAAGGCACTTTTATGATATGATGACGATGATGATGATGATGTATATGAAATGTTTTTAAATTGTGAGAATTATATGTACTTACTAAGCATTAGCTTAATCAAGTTTTATGTCATGTTGCAGATAAGGGTAAGAAAATCATAGAATAGGCGGAGGACATAGGAAGGCGTGTGAGTATTAAGCACGATGAATTGTAACCGGAAGAACGCCAAGAAGAATGTTTTATGTTTTAAATCAAGTTTTATAATTTGAACATATTTTTATGTTAAGTTTTAAAAATACATGAACTATGGTTTTATATTTTATTTTATCATTTTAAAGAATTTTGATCTTCCGCATTTTTATGAAAAGTTAAATCTGTTTTTAAAAATTAAGTTTTCTCAAGGATTTTGGCTCGGTCGGCCTGCCGAATATCCTTGGTCGGCCTGCTGATGTTTGAAAGTTAGGCTTGCCGATTACGTTTCCGGCCTGCCGAATGATGATCGGTTCTTAAGCCAGTTTTGCAAAGTCTCTGTCGGCCTGCCGGTTGAGGGATTCCGGCGTGCCGATCATGTTTGGCTTGCCGAAGTCCCATGTTCGGCCTGCCGAACTGTGGGAGCATATAACTATTAAGTGATGTGATGTTTTTATAAGTTATGATTTTACAAATTGGTATATCTATTTTATTAAAATAAGTTTATGATTAATTTAAAGTGTAATAGAATAAATTATGATATGGAATGAGTTAAGCAATGTTATTTAACAATGTTATTTAACAATGTTAAGTTATAAAAAAAAATGCACAAATGGATCCTGGTTAAGTATGTTAAAGTACGTTTACAATTAAAAGCATCGTATAAGTTTTGTAATTATGTTTATGTTTAAAGTTTAAACAAGTATGAATGTATGAATGTAATGACATCTGTGACGTCCGTAAAGGGGGCGTTACAGGCTTTGGTATCAGAGCGAATTTTTGATTATAATTCATATCGTCACACGTCAATCCAAGTCCTCCAAGTAAGTATGTTATAAAGTTAGATGTTTTGATGCAAGTATGATGATAAGATTAAGGTCTAAATGTTTAACGATTAATGATCTAGTAGTGAAAACCTGTCTCATAATTGGAAGATTATTTCTAAGTTCCTAATTCTTTTAGGAAATTTACACTGGACGGCCACAGAAGAATGCAAACTTGCACCTAGACTAATGAAAGACTCATGACGATGATCGCTGAGTTACAGAGACAACTGGAGGATCAAAGAAGGGAAATTGCTGCTTTAAGGGCCAACGGCCAGAACGATGATCGACGAGGCAATGATGTGCCTCTTCCTCCTCTGCAGCCATAAGTAAACGAAGTCCCAGCTCTTGCTGCTAAACCAAGAGCGGCATATTAGGAACCTTTTCTGGTCAGATGGAAGAGGGTTAAGCCAGTAGACTTCAAGGGTTCGAAAGATCCGCTAGTAGCTCAAGGATGGTTAAAGATGATTGAGGCCACCTTAAGACTCATGGATTTCACGAACAATGAAAAGGTCCTCTATGCCTCGTACTGCCTCACTATGGAGGCCAGGATATGGTGGGATGGCATTGAACAGAGCAGGAATGTTGAAGAGATGTCATGGGAAGACTTTGTTCATGAATTCAACAAGAAGTTCTTCCATATGAATGTTACAAGGAAGCATTATGAGGAGTTCGAGAGCTTACATCAGGGGGATATGTCAGTCACTGATGTGGTGACAAAGTTTGACCAGCTTTCTCGTCTATGTCCAGGAATGGTTATGGATGAAAGTGAAAGGGTCAGAAGACTGATCAGAGCCCTTAGGTCAGATATTGCTGCAATTGTTGATGGGGCAAGTCCGCCAAGGACTCAAGAGCAGGTTGTTATGAGGGCTCAACATGCTAAGTTTCATCTGTCTAAGCTAAGAAGGAACCAGCCTCAGTCGGGCCAACAAGCCAACAATGTAAGCAACCAGAATCGTCCTCCATACAAGAACAACAACAACAACAACAATCAGAACTAGAGGAATAATAAGAGGAAGGGTAATCCTCAAAACCAGCAGGGCCAAGACAACAAGAGGCACAATGATGGCCAGCACAACAATAATAGCAGGCGATTTCAACCATGTGCCAAATGTGGAAAGAAGCATCCAGGGGAATGTCGCTTAGGAACAAAGCAATGTTTCATCTGTGGGCGTGAAGACCACTTTGTTAAGAACTGCCCCAAGTTGATGAATGCCAATGCCCTGCAGAGAGCTCCTCCTCAAGCCCAGCTTCATCAGATGCAAGCCTCCCTTGAAGGGCCATTTATTAGTCAAGGGAGAATTGAAGCCCCACTGATGAATGCCCAAATCTATGCCATGACGAAAGAACAAGTGGCTGCTGAAGCCTCCAATGTGGTCACAGGTCAGATAACAAGTTTATCTAATGATGTTATGTTCTTTTTGATACGGGTGCCATGCATTCTTTTGTATCTATGTCATATGCTAAGAAGTTAGAGGTTCGTTTAGAGCCTATGAGACAGGGATTCACTACGACACTACCCTCTGGGGAAGTGATATTATCTACGCACTGTCTGCGTACAGTACCCCTATGGATTTCTAATAAGGAGCTATTCGTTGACCTTATTGTGATCGACATGCATGAGTACGATATGATTCTTGGGATAGATTTCTTGAGCAAGTACAATGCCTCTATAGAATGCCGAAAACAAAAGGTGATCTTCCATCCCGAAGGTGATCAGAAGTTTATTTATGTGGGCGAGTCCAGAAAGAAACCCAACATATTTTTATCGACAATAAAAGCAAGGAAGTTATTAGCAAGTGGCTACATGAGCTATCTGACGAACATAGTAGACAAAAGTCAAGAAGAAAAGATAAGAATTGAAGATGTACCTGTAGTACATGAATATGCAGATGTGTTTGCTGATGATCTGACAAGTCTACCGCCAGAAAGAGAAGTTGAATTCGAGATTGAGCTTGCTCCTGGCATCGATCCAATCTCTAAAGCGCCTTACAGAATGGCCCGGGATAGTTAAAGGAGCTTCACACGTAATTAAAGGAGCTACTTGACAAAGGTTTCATCAGGCCAAGTCACTCACCATGGGGAGCTCCAGTATTGTTTGTGAAGAAGAAGGATGGCACTATGAGACTTTGCATTGACTACAGAGAGCTAAACAAGGTGACAATCAAGAACAAGTTCCCGTTTCCTCGAATTGATGATTTGTTTGATCAGCTCAAGGGTGCATCAATGTTCTCAAAGATTGATCTACGATCAGGATATCAGCAGTTGAAGATTAAAGAAGGAGATATTCCTAAGACTGCTTTTAGGGCGAGGTATGGTCACCATGAATTCGTGGTTATGCCTTTCGGTCTGACTAATGCACCTGCGGCGTTCATGGATTTGATGAACAGGGTATTCAAGGATTTCCTCGATAAATTTGTTGTTGTATTTATCGATGATATTCTTGTCTATTCAAAGAATCAAGAAGAACATGAGGAGCATTTAAGGATTGTGCTGGAGACTTTAAGAAGACACTAGTTTTATGCAAAGTTCTCTAAATGGGAGTTTTGGCTTGATAAAGTGTCATTCTTGGGTTATGTTATTTCAAAGGAAGGGATTATGGTTGACCCTGCTAAAGTAGAAGCTGTTCTCAATTGGAAGCAACCGATGAATGCAAGCGAAATAAGGAGCTTCTTAGGTTTAGCAAGTTATTACCGGAGATTTGTAGAAGATTTCTCCAAGATAGCAGCTCCACTCACGAACCTGACTCGCAAAGGAAAGAAGTATGAATGGACAGATGCATGTGAAAAGAGTTTTCAAGAACTGAAGAAAAGGCTAACGACGGCTCCAATGTTGGCAATTCCTGAAGGAAATGATAGGTCGGTTATTTATAGTGATGCATCCAAGATGGGCCTCGGAGCTATATTAGTGCAAAATGAAAGGGTGATTGCTTATGCTTTAAGACAACTGAAGGATTATGAAAAAAACTATACTACTTATGACCTCGAGTTAGCAGCAGTCGTTTTTGCGTTAAAGATATGGAGACACTATTTATATGGGGTCCAATGCAAGATCTTCACTGATCATCAAAGTTTGAAGTACTTCTTCATGCAAAGAGACCTGAACATGAGACAACGAAGATGGCTAGAGTTGGTGAAGGATTATGATTGTGAAATCCTTTATCATCCTGGAAAAGCTAACCGAGTGACAGATGCTCTAAGTAGGAAGTCAGTTGCCACGTTGATGTCAATGCAAGCAATGTCTCCACCTTTAAGAAAGGAAATTCTAGACTTCAGTTTGGAACTTGTAGCAGGCCAGCTCTCAACACTCTCTCTTGCTCCGACGATGTATAATGAAATTTGGAGAAAACAAGATGAAGATGTAAGTCTTGCAAGGATCAAGCAAGAAATGAAAGAAGGAAAATGTCAAGACTTTCGTATTGCGGATGACGGAATTCTGTACCTCAAGGACTGCTTATGTGTTCCCAATGTTGATGATTTAAGGGAAAAGATCTTGGCGGAAATTCATGACACTCCTTACTCTATTCTGTTAGACATGTATGCTCTAAGGAGTAAAAATGTAATACGTTTTTTGGAGACATTTTTATCAATAAAGAATTTATTCATTTATATATACCAAATATTGTCCTCTTTACGTTCATATTTGTTGAATGTATGATAAGCAAACAGTAGTCTGAGACTGTCAGTCTAAACCTTAAGAGTTGGGCATATGATGGGATGATTATGCGGTAGACACGACTCTTAAGGTGATGGTCTAAAATATATGATCCGCAATCGAGGGAATAAAGTTGGGCGCTTTATTCATGTAAAGATTGTTATGTTGTCTATATCCCTTTTGGGAGATGGTTTGTCTTGGCCATCGGAGTTGGACTCCGTGAATAGAAACATTGGCGCGTTGTCATAGGTGACGATGTGTTGGATCGGGACATAAAGTGAATTGATTTGGATTAATAATTCTGTCTTGTCAAATCGATTCACTTTAGACAATCATTTGTATTGTATCTTAATCCTGAGATGAATAATGGGCCCGTTGTCTCGATTTGTGTCTTTTGATGTACCAATGGGTGACTCCCACATCTCTATAGTGGCATGCATGCCGGTACGTTGGAGGCATGAATCTTGGTAGCGTAGACTTGTTATTCATAGATATGGAATCCATAACTCCTCTTTAGGAGTAATGATATCCTCTTATATGCGTTGTCCTGTAATTGGAAAACTGGAGCGCTCAACCATTTGGATACATAGGTGTGACCGAATGGTATACTATCTTTGGATGGTAAGTTTTCTAATGGTGAGACAATGGAACGTAAGATAAAAATAATCGGGAAGGTAAGACAGAACTTGTCCTTAAGCCGATTATGGATGATCATATGGGGATGCGATACACTATGATATGTCATGAAGACTTAGCTACACGAGCTTCGTAATTCTATAAAGTTCGAGAGTGCAGCTCCAAGCTTTTAGTGG
This sequence comes from Artocarpus heterophyllus, assembly GCA_025403435.1. NCBI lineage: Eukaryota > Viridiplantae > Streptophyta > Magnoliopsida > Rosales > Moraceae > Artocarpus > Artocarpus heterophyllus. The sequence goes on along the minus strand of CM046340.1, from coordinate 24,083,572 downwards.
AGTAGCGTTGGAGTTGATAATTGTGAAATGTATATTTGGGATATTGGGTTTCATAATTATCACGAGCTTGAACTTTATAGGTCCATTTTGGTCCCCTTTGCTAGCTCACAAAATCCTGTAACGACACGGCGTGCTTTTCCAATAATTGGTGACTTATGTCGGATTTATCAGATTGGTTTAAAATTTATAAGAATCAAATAATTCATGTCTGTTTATCGGTTGAATTAATTATGTAAGAAATTAGTTCAAGATGAACTTGTTGAATTATGGCGTTCGGATAATTCTTGTCTATTTATCGGTTGTTTTAATTTTGGACAATTAGAACAAGATAAACTTGTAGAATTATTGTGAATTGATTTATTTTCTTAGAGATTATCTTGATAAAGTTTGTTTTGATCAGATATCTTTTCTATTGGGCTATTTGAATCAAAACTGAGACTTTATCCTTTAGAATCTCGGGTGGAACATAAAAGATTCGCGGAGATTTTTTGTCGGCAGTTCGGCATGCCGGATGACGTGTTCGGCCTGCCGAACCTGCCAGTTCGGCCTGCCTATCACACAGTTCGGCATGCCGACCGCGACAGTTAAGATTACGCGTTTTTCACGCGTATCTTATCAGATATTGATCCGAACTTGATTCTGTTTCGATTTTTGAGACCTAATCTGATATGGACTGACCCCAAGGACCAATAGGTATAAAAAGGGAGTGAGTCTAATGATTTACTCAGATCAATTTGAGAGATTAAGAGTGATACTCTTCTAGTGAGCATCTGAAAACTCCCTGAGAGCTTTTGTTCACAAATTACGAACACTAGCTTTGGGTTCTCTCTATTGGTTGGAAGGAGAGTCACTGGTGGAAGAGCTGTACGTGTGAGCCCACACTCATTCCGGTTGTGGATAGAGAATAGCAAAGAAGACCAGTTGGTTGAGGCTCTTCTGGAACGTTACTTCTCTACACAGGTCGCGGAGGTTCTTCGGCACACTGAGGTTAGTAAGATCTGTTTAATTTATACATATAACATGTCAAACTTGTGTTTTAGAAAATACTCTGATGAAAAATTTTAAAATTCCACTGCGCACTTTATTTCCAACAATTGGTATCAGAGCCAAGGTTTTTACATAAATTTGCAAGTTTGTGATCATGTTATATGCATAAATTTTGTGATCTTAATCTCTCCAATGCTTGAATTAAATTTTATAGAGAGATGGCACTCTAGGTTTCTATATAATATATATGTTGTCATGGATTATATGGTGAATGTTTATTAATTAATTATGGTTGATTAAATTGTTGTTTAATTATTTATTAATTAATTAATACCAGTTATGGTTCCTTAGAGGTTAGAATGTGTATTTAGGTTTTTCATGTAATTAGATGGCGGACTATCATCTCCGTCTAGGAATTATTATTTAATTTTTAATTTGTAAGAATTTTGTAATTAAATAATTATTCGGAGAAGACGGAACAAGAAGTCAGAACTTAAAGATAGATGATGGCGCCTCCAGGTATTTCCTGAGTCTCTAATTTTATGTTTTTGAACTGTTGAAAATAAAATTGATGAATTGCATTAAAATTGTATTTTCTGGATTGAGGGTTTTCTGCTCGGTCGGCATGCCGGACCTCACAGTTCGGCAGGCCGAAGGTCACAGATCGGCAGGCCGGACGTACGGTTCGGCAGGCCGACAGTGGGGCAGAAATTTTGGTGCTCTGCCGGCAGGCCGAACCTTCATGTTCGGCAAGCCGAACCACCATGATCGGCAGACCCATCACCCAGATCGGCCTGCCGACCGAGAGCAGCCAGGTGTCCAGAAAAGGTGCAATTTTTGGTGCAGTTTTAATTTTATTTTTGGGACGATTCTGAGAAACATTAAATTTGGATATGACCGGAAATATGAAGTGTTCGATTCATACGGGATTGAGGACTTGAAGATGGATATTACATGAAGAAGGATACAGCTTGAGGATTCAAGAATGAAGAATCGATAAATGTCTCGATTATTCTCTTGTAATCTTAGTTTTTCTATTCTCTAGGGTGGAACCATAATATTACGGTTATTATTATTATTATGCTTGTAGCTTTGCTTGATTGCTTTGCTTGTCTGCATTATAATATGATTTACCATGTATATTGATAACATGTCATATAGAATAGGGAGTGCCGCTCATATTAAAATTGTTCATGCATAATTTTAAAATAAAACCTTGACTTCAAAAGATTGAGTGGGAGAAGGTTTTCGAAGAGAGAACCTAAGGCCTCCATCGTTGGTCCATAGGAAGAACATGATGGTCCCAACCCCTAGGAAGGGATTTCTATCATGTACCAGATTGGATCTCTGAAAGGATAAGGTATTTTAGTATGATTTATGGTTGCACACCCCTAGGTGGTGATTATAAATCATGGATAAAATATTAAAACGGTGGTTATACACTCACGTTAATTTTATTATTAACCTCCCCTAGGAGCTCTGTTAATAAAATTAATGGCCAAAGAAACGATTATTAGTATATGCTGGATCATACGGGTCCTGGATGGCATATATTAATCAGGAGGGGATCCGTGTTCCTGATTGAATTTGGCATGACTCCCCTAGGAGCTTGTTGAATTCTGAGTTGGGAATTATCGTTGTAAAGTTGTGATATTTTCAAGGTTTTGACACATAAACACATTTGTATGATTTTACATGATTGTGTTATCTTACTAAATTATTATATATGTTTGCTTATGTTTGGTATATGACTCTTTATTGTAGATTGAAAATGTCTAAAAACGCTTTATCATCGATACTTGACAAAAACCAATTAACCGGTGAGAACTATAATGATTGGAAACGGAACCTGGACATCGTCCTTTCCTTTGAGAAACTGAAATATGTTCTGACAACTCCTTGTCCTCCCGAGCCTACGGGAGACTCAAGTAATGAGCAATTCCAAGCGTACGACCGCTGGAAAGATGCTAATGATCAGGCCCGCTGCTATGTTATGGCTAGCATGAATAATGTGCTGCAGGCTCAACATCAGGATTATGAGACTGCGAAGCAGATCTTGGATAATCTTGAGGACATGTTTGGAGGCCAGGCCATAACAAAGCGGCAAGGGGCGCTTCGGAAACTCTTAAACTGTAGACAGAGACCGGGGACATCTGTAAAGGAGCACATGATGTTGGTCATGGGTTACCTCGCTGAGGCTCAAACCAATGGAGCCGACATCGATGCTGAAACTCAGATGACTATGGTCTTTGAGACTCTGTCTAAGGAATTTATTCCGTTTAGAGCTACTTTTAATCTAAGCAATAGACGGGATATGACCTTGACAGAACTGATGAAACAGTTACAAGAGTTTGAACTGCTGATCAGGGAGTCTCCTACTGGTGGAGAGGCCAATATGGTAGCTGCTTCTGGTTCCAATCCTAACTCTGGGAATGGAAAGAAGCAACGGGCCAAAAGTGGGAAGTCTTCTATTCCTATTGCTGCCAAGAGCAAGAAGAAGAAGAAGAAGAACCCAAAGAAGCTTAAGTGCTTCTTTTGTGGTAAGGTCGGGCATATAAAGAAGCATTGCAAGGACTTCCTTTCCAAGGGAGGTAGGTGTGATCTTCTATATTTAGAAACTTGTTTGGTTGAGGAATCCAGTGACATTTGGGTCATAGATTCCGGTGCAACTAATCATGTTTGTGTTTCTCTGCAGGGATTCAAAGAAACGAGAAGTCTACTTCGTGAAGACTTAACGCTTCGGATGGGCGATGGATCCTTGGTCTCAGCGGAAGCAGTGGGAGATATCCATCTTTATTTTGATAATTATAGGAGTTTAATTTTGCGAGATTGTTTTTATGTTCCTAAATTTAAAAGGAATTTAATTTCTGTATCTTCTTTATTTAAAGACTCCTACGTGGTATCTTTTAATGAAAAAGTGGTGATTCGTAAAAACAAATCTTTTATCTGTTCTGGATGGATGCAAAATAATCTATATTTTATCAAACCTAAGATGGACCTATTGCTTAATGCTGAGATAAATGATAATGACTCAAAAAGACTTAAAACTTCTCACTCTAATAAGACTTATCTTTGGCATTTGCGCCTTGGCCATATTAACCTAAATAGGATTCAAAGGTTGGTAAGGGATGGACCTTTAAGTCACTTAAAGGTGGAATCTATACCTCAATGTGAGTCTTGTTTGGAGGGTAAAATGACCAAAAGACCATACGGGTCTAAGGGCAATAGGGCCGAAGGGGTTCTAGAACTTGTGCATAGTGATGTTTGCGGACCGATGAACATCCGGGCACGAGGAGGGTATGAGTACTTCGTTACTTTTATTGACGATTACTCAAGATATGGGTATGTGTACCTAATGCACCACAAAAGCGAAACTTATGATAAGTTCAGGGAGTTTCGGGCTGAAGTGGAAAAGCAATTGGGTAGACCCATAAAGGCACTTCGATCTGATCGAGGTGGGGAATACCTTTCTGATGAGTTCTTGGGACACTTGTTAGAGAATGGGATTTTATCCCATTTGACTGCGCCGGGCACTCCGCAGCAGAATGGCGTAGCAGAGAGAAGGAATAGGACTTTGTTGGACATGATTTGGTCCATGATGAGTTATTCATCATTGCCTTTATCCTTTTGGGGATATGCACTACAAACCGCATGTTATCTTTTGAACAATGTGCCTTCAAAATCGGTCCCTAAAACTCCTCACGAGTTGTGGACAAGATGGAAGACATCCTTAAACCATATTCGCATATGGGGATGTCCAGCTCATGTCCTGTTTAAGGATCCGAATAAGTTGGAAGCACGTTCAGAAGTTTGCGTGTTTGTAGGATATCCAAAAGGGACTAAAAGGGGTTATTTTTATAACCCAAAGGAAAATAAAGTCGTGGTTTCAACTAATGCAACTTTCCTTGAGGAGAGTTACATGAACGACTTTAAACCTCAAAGCAAAGTGGTGCTTGAGGAGTTGAGGGGTAATCCGTTTACTCCGGAGGTTCCGAACGAAACCATTCCGATCGGTGTAGAAAAACCAAACAAACCTGAACAACAACCTCAGGGGCTTCGGCGTAGTGGGAGGATCAGGCGTCAACCTGAGAGGTATATGTTCAATGGGGAGGTCTTTTTGGCTGAACCGGATGAACATGACAGGGATCCTTATACTTACGCAGAAGCTATGGAGGATGTTGATTCAAGACTCTGGACAGAGGCCATGAACATTGAGATGAAGTCTATGGAGACTAATCGGGTCTGGGAGCTTATGGATCTTCCCGAAGGGGTAAAACCCATAGGGTGTAAGTGGATCTATAAGAGGAAAAGAGGAGTGGATGGAAAGGTCGAAACCTTTAAGGCTAGACTGGTAGCTAAGGGTTATACGCAAAAGGAAGGAATCGATTATGAGGAAACCTTTTCGCCTGTAGCCATGCTTAAGTCCATCCGGATTCTCTTGTCCATAGCTGCCGCTCTCGACTACGAGATTTGGCAGATGGATGTCAAGACGGCTTTTCTGAATGGCTATCTTGATGAGTCCATTTATATGGAACAACCAGACGGGTTCAAGGTCACGGGTCAAGAGGGTAAGGTTTGTAAGTTGCTAAAGTCTATTTATGGACTTAAGTAGGCTTCTCGTTCTTGGAACATAAGATTTGATCATGTGATCAAGACTTATGGGTTCTCACAAAATGTGGATGAGCCATGTGTTTACAAACACATTAAGAATGGGAAGGTGGTTTTTCTACTACTCTATGTAGATGACATTCTGCTAATTGGCAATGACGTTGGGGCGTTGTCATCGGTCAAATTATGGTTGACCAAGCAGTTTGACATGAAGGACTTGGGTGAGGCTAATTTTGTTCTCGGTATCCAGATCTTTCGGGATAGGAAGAACAAAATGATAGCTTTGTCACAGGCCGGCTACATAGATAAAATTCTCAGGAGGTTTGCAATGCAGGATTCCAAGAAAGGTGGGCAACCGTCTAGGTCTGGAATTACTCTTTCTAAGAAAGACTCTCCAAAGTCTTATGAAGAAAGAGAATACATGAAGAAGGTACCTTATGCTTCGGCAGTGGGTAGTCTCATGTATGCCATGCTTTACACTCGACCGGATATTAGCTATGCGGTCGGGATTGTGAGTCGATTTCAGGCGGATCCAGGACCGAACCATTGGGTTGCGGTAAAGCATATTTTCAAGTACCTAAGAAGGACTCGAGGGTATATGCTTGTGTATTCGGGTGAGGATTTAACTCCTCTAGGATACACTGATTCGGATTTTCAATCCTACCTGGATTCTAGGAAATCGACATCGGGGTTTGTGTTTACTCTGGGTGGCGGTGCCATCAGTTGGAGAAGTGTGAAGCAAGATTGCACTTCGGATTCAACGATGGAGGCCGAGTATGTGGCGGCTAGTGATGCTTCGAAAGAAGCAGTGTGGCTCCGCAAGTTCCTTGGGGATCTTGAGGTAGTTCCTGGTATGGATAAAGCGGTATCACTGTACTGTGATAACAGTGCGGCGGTAGCTAATGCTAAGGAACCAAGATTTCACAAGAAGAGTAAGCATATTGATCGGAAGTATCATGTGATAAAGGACTTCGTTGAGAGCGGGCATCTCACGGTATGCAAGATCGCGTCAGAGGACAATTTAGCTGATCCATTTACGAAGACACTTTCTGGGAGAGTTTTCGAAAGGCATGTGGAAGCTATGGGGATGCGAAATTTACAGTATTTACTCACTTAGTGCAAGTGGGAGATTGTTAGACATGTATGCTCTAAGGAGTAAAAATGTAATACGTTTTTTGGAGACATTTTTATCAATAAAGAATTTATTCATTTATATATACCAAATATTGTCCTCTTTACGTTCATATTTGTTGAATGTATGATAAGCAAACAGTAGTCTGAGACTGTCAGTCTAAACCTTAAGAGTTGGGCATATGATGGGATGATTATGCGGTAGACACGACTCTTAAGGTGATGGTCTAAAATATATGATCCGCAATCGAGGGAATAAAGTTGGGCGCTTTATTCATGTAAAGATTGTTATGTTGTCTATATCCCTTTTGGGAGATGGTTTGTCTTGGCCATCGGAGTTGGACTCCGTGAATAGAAACATTGGTGCGTTGTCATAGGTGACGATGTGTTGGATCGGGACATAAAGTGAATTGATTTGGATTAATAATTCTGTCTTGTCAAATCGATTCACTTTAGACAATCATTTGTATTGTATCTTAATCCTGAGATGAATAATGGGCCCGTTGTCTCGATTTGTGTCTTTTGATGTACCAATGGGTGACTCCCACATCTCTATAGTGGCATGCATGCCGGTACGTTGGAGGCATGACTCTTGGTAGCGTAGACTTGTTATTCATAGATATGGAATCCATAACTCCTCTTTAGGAGTAATGATATCCTCTTATATGCGTTGTCCTGTAATTGGAAAACTGGAGCGCTCAACCATTTGGATACATAGGTGTGACCGAATGGTATACTATCTTTGGATGGTAAGTTTTCTAATGGTGAGACAATGGAACGTAAGATAAAAATAATCGGGAAGGTAAGACAGAACTTGTCCTTAAGCCGATTATGGATGATCATATGGGGATGCGATACACTATGATATGTCATGGAGACTTAGCTACACGAGCTTCGTAATTCTATAAAGTTCAAGAGTGCAGCTCCAAGCTTTTAGTGGAGTAGCGTTGGAGTTGATAATTGTGAAATGTATATTTGGGATATTGGGTTTCATAATTATCATGAGCTTGAACTTTATAGGTCCATTTTGGTCCCCTTTGCTAGCTCACAAAATCCTGTAACGACACGGCGTGCTTTTTCAATAATTGGTGACTTATGTCGGATTTATCAGATTGGTTTAAAATTTATAAGAATCAAATAATTCATGTCTGTTTATCGGTTGAATTAATTATGTAAGAAATTAGTTCAAGATGAACTTGTTGAATTATGGCGTTCGGATAATTCTTGTCTGTTTATCGGTTGTTTTAATTTTGGACAATTAGAACAAGATAAACTTGTAGAATTATTGTGAATTGATTTATTTTCTTAGAGATTATCTTGATAAAGTTTGTTTTGATCAGATATCTTTTCTATTGGGCTATTTGAATCAAAACTGAGACTTTATCCTTTAGAATCTCGGGTGGAAAATAAAAGATTCACGGAGATTTTTTCTCGGCAGTTCGGCATGCCGGATGACGTGTTCGGCCTGCCGAACCTGCCAGTTCGGCCTGCCTATCACACAGTTCGGCATGCAGACCGCGACAGTTAAGATTACGCATTTTTCACGCGTATCTTATCAGATATTGATCCGAACTTGATTCTGTTTCGATTTTTGAGACCTAATCTGATATGGACTGACCCCAAGGACCAATAGGTATAAAAAGGGAGTGAGTCTAATGATTTACTCAGATCAATTTGAGAGATTAAGAGTGATACTCTTCTAGTGAGCATCTGAAAACTCCCTGAGAGCTTTTGTTCACAAATTACGAACACTAGCTTTGGGTTCTCTCTATTGGTTGGAAGGAGAGTCACCGGTGGAAGAGCTGTACGTGTGAGCCCACACTCACTCCGGTTGTGGATAGAGAATAGCAAAGAAGACCAGTTGGTTGAGGCTCTTCTGGAACGTTACTTCTCTACACAGGTCGCGGAGGTTCTTCGGCACACTGAGGTTAGTAAGATCTGTTTAATTTATACATATAACATGTCAAACTTGTGTTTTGAAAAATACTCTGATGAAAAATTTTAAAATTACGCTACGCACTTTGTTTCCAACATATTCATCCAGGTGCAACAAAGATGTATAATGATCTAAGGGGTAACTTCTGGTGGTTTGGAATGAAACGTGATGTTGCAATATATGTGAAGAAATGTATGACATGTCAACAAGTAAAGGCTGAACACTAGAGACCTAGTGGTGAACTGCAGTCTATCCAAATACCAGAATGGAAATGGGAGGATATAGCAATGGATTTCATTACCGGTTTGCCCAGAACTACGAATGGTTATGATGTAATTTGGGTAGTTGTGGATTGATTGACTAAGACAGCGCATTTTATTCCTATTAAGATCACTTACTCAATGGAACAGTTAGCGAAACTCTATGTTAGGGGAGATTGTACAACTTCATGGAATTCCCAAGTCAATCATCTCAGATCGTGATGGCAGGTTCACATCTAAGTTTTGGAAGAGTGTACAGACTGTAATGGGAACCAGGCTACATTTCAGTACAGCTTTTCATCCACAGACAGATGGCCAAACGGAGAGGACGAACTTGATTTTAGAGGATATGCTACGAGCTTGTTTTCTCGATTTTAAGACCAGCTGGTGTAAAATGTTGACGTTACTAGAGTTTGCTTACAACAACAGCTTTCAGGCGACAATTGGGATAGCACCATATGAAGCGCTGTATGGACGAAAATGCAGGTCGCCTATATGTTGGCATGAAGCTGGTGAAAAGAAGATGATGGAAAGCGTCGATGCTGAAAGAACTGATTTTGTGAATGAAACTTCTGAGGTGATAAAGTTGATAAGAAGAAGAATAGAGACCGCTCAAAGCCATCAGAAGAGTTATGCTAACAAGAGAAGAAGACCCTTAGAGTTCGCCATGGGCGAATATGTGTTTTTGAAAGTTGCACCAATGAAAGGAGTTATGAGGTTTGGGAAGAAAAGCAAGTTAAGCCCAAGATTTGTTGGTCCTTATGAGGTGGTTAAATGAATAGGCAAAGTAGCTTATCAGCTGAAGTTGCCTTCTGAGATGTCCGCAGTACACGATGTATTTCATGTCTCCATGCTCAAGAAGTATGTCCCAGACCCTACGCATGTGATTGAGCCACAAGTGATCGAGATACGGGAAGACTTAAGTTATGAAGAAAAGCCAATAGAGATACTCGATCGGAAAACCAAGACCTTGAGGAATAAAGAAATTCTATTGGTCAAGGTGTTATGGCGAAATCATCAAGTTGAAGAAGCTACATGGGAACGTGAAGATGACATGAGATCTATGTATCCGCATTTATTTTAAGTTTCGAGGATGAAACTTTTATAAGGTAGGGAGAATCGTAACACCCACCTATTTTTATGTAATGAATCACGTTAAGTTAGTAACGAAGTTAAGGAAATTTTATAATTATTTATGTTATATGTTATGATATATGATTTTAATGTTACTAACTTTTATGTCAAGTTTTATGACAGGTGACGACCGCATGGAATCGTTGTGCTCAAGTGTTCATGATTATTTTAATGTATGTTTATTTATGATGCAATGATGAATTAAATGTTTTAATGTATGGCATTTAAGGACAATTCGATAGGCCGGACTTTCAAGTTCAGCAGGCCAAAAAAGTCTGCCTAAGATCGGCAGGCCAATGGAAACCATCGGCAGGCCGAACTTGGTGGAACCGGCAGGCCGAAAGGGAAAATCGACAGGCCGAACACAACTGACGAGCAGTCAGCAGAAATCTCTCCAAATTTATGGCTGAGATAATTACGTTAAATGGGTGATTTATTGTGATTAATTGGCACAATAATGAAATATTTTATTAGTTGAGGAAATAATAAGGTTTGACTTCGCATTGAATTGTGTCATTTTAAATGGTTTCCTATTTTAAGAGGGCAAAACATGGTAAGTGATGAGTGATTGTTTGACTTCCCTCTTTTCTCTCCTTCTTCCAAACCAATGAGCCATCAATGAGTCAGAAAATTCTGACTTAATAGAGGGTATTGAATGTTCATCGGTTATGCTCGTTACGTTAAAAAAATTTTAACGTTCTTTTTCCTCAGTTTTTCTCTCATCTTCTCACTCTTCTCCCTCTCTCAGTTTTGAGACGTTTTCTAATTTCTTTCTTTCTCTTCTCTCTTCCACGAATTCCACCCTCTTTCCTCTAAAAAAAAAAATTCTCTGCAAGAATATGGAAAGAAAAAGTTATATTTTGTTGGTTGAATTCAAGGATTTTAAGAAGAAATTTTTAAGGTAAGGACTCGTTTCTTTGTGTTTTTGAAAAGCATTTCTTCTCCTCAATTCGTCTGCAATATCTTTCTCTAGGTATTGTATTTTGTCCTGAGTTTTTTTTTTTAATATGATGTTCATGTATGTATTATGTGATGTTTCTCCAAGTTTCATGTCATTTTGGTGTTTCTATGAAAAATATGAATTTTCTATCCTCTACCCCTCACGGTAAAATATTGTTGTTTAACTTTGATGCATGAAAAATGTAATATTTATTCAAGGGGTAAATGAATGATGTTTTTCATGAAAGTTGTCAAGAATGTGCATGTATAATTTATGATGAGTGTATTTTATGTTATGAAATTTTATGAGATTACATCAAGAAAATTGTTTTAACAATGTTATTTTTGGATTTTTGTTTTATAAAATGTTATATATGTTTAAATGATTTTATTAATGAGGAAATAATTTTATGATATTGAAATACATGATAATAAGATGTTTGTGTGAATTTTAAAAATTTAAAATATATGTATCTTAAAATTATTAGAAAATATTTTCAAAAGATTATTCATCTACATTATTATTAATGTTGGCCGATTTAATGTTTAGAAATGTATGGTTTGTTTTTACCTGCTTAAGGTAATTTTTATGATTTAAGAAAAATCATGATAACATGTTTATGTGATGATAATTTTATGTTTTCACAATGATGGTTATGGATTATGGTTGTAATATGAGATGAATGTATATATGAATGTTATATGAATAGATGTTTTATGATAAGTATTAATTTTATTGTATTTTTAAATGGATAAATGGCATGAACACTCATAGGAACGAGCACATCGAGACCGCGGCGTCGTCACCAAAGTATATTTAGGTTAAGCAAGCTAGCTTTAAGGTAAGTACATTCTCACCTGCAACATGACACGTTTTACAAGGTTTGATGATATGTTCGCATTGATATTATGATAATTTTTTGGTTGTTTTTCCTTAAAGGATTTCTTATGAAAGATTTTCATGATTTAAAGTTATGCATGTATGATGATGGAATGTTTCAAAGCATGAAAATTGTATATATATGTATCACCTAATAAGTGTTTCACACCAATGTTATAAAATGATATGTTATGATGTCATGTTTGGTTTGGGATTAGCTACCCTTCTCCTCTCATGACGGCGCGCCAACAATGATGATTATGGTGCAACACTTGGGCCCTAAAGATAAAATAGAATAAGTTTTAATACGGTCAATGTAATGAAAGATATGTTTCCATAAAATTGTGCTTAAGGCACTTTTATGATATGACGATGATGATGTATATGAAATGTTTTTAAATTGTGAGAATTATATGTACTTACTAAGCCTTAGCTTAATCAAGTTTTATGTCATGTTGCAGATAAGGGTAAGAAAATCATGGAATAGGCGGAGGACATAGGAAGGCGTGTGAGCATTAAGCAATATGAATTGTAACCGGAAGAACGCCAAGAAGAATGTTTTATGTTTTAAATCAAGTTTTATAATTTGAACATATTTTTATGTTAAGTTTTAAGAATACATGAACTATGGTTTTATATTTTATTTTATCATTTTAAAAAATTTTGATCTTCCGCATTTTTATGAAAAGTTAAATCTGTTTTTAAAAATTAAGTTTTCTCAAGGATTTTGGCTCAGTCGGCCTGCCGAATATCCTTGGTCGGCCTGCCGATGTTTGAAAGTTCGGCTTGCCGATTACGTTTCCGGCCTGCCGAACGATGATAGGTTCTTAAGCCAGTTTTGCAAAGCCTCTGTCGGCCTGTCGGTTGAGGGATTTCGGCCTGCCGATCATGTTCAGCCTGCCGAAGTCCCATGTTCGGCCTACCAAACTATGGGAGCATGTAACTATTAAGTGATGTAATGTTTTTATAAGTTATGATTTTACAACTTGGTATATCTATTTTATTAAAATAAGTTTATGATTAATTTAAAGTATAATAGAATAAATTATGATATGGAATGAGTTAAGCAATGTTATTTAACAATGTTAAGTTATTAAAAAAAATGCACGAATGGATCCTAGTTAAGTATGTTAAATTACGTTTATAATTAAAAGTATCGTATAAGTTTTGTAATTATGTTTATGTTTAAAGTTAAACAAGTATGAATGTATGAATGTAATGACATCTGTGATGTCCGTAAAGGGGGCGTTACATGAAATCTCCTTCTTCTTCCTATATCCAAATCCCACCCTTCTCCCTCGTTGAACCTAGGCCCACAAGGTCTCCCACCCCTTCGTCGCGACCACCCTCCTCACCAAATGTAAAAGCAGCATAGCTCTGTTGGTGCTATGACTTGATCAACAAAACACAAACTCCATCGATAATTTAAAATCAAGAACTATTTTTCAAACTCCAGCTCTCCTAAAAGCTCCATCTACAAGATTTAGGCTGATGTGATTAAATTGGCCGTGCCTTTATTCATTGAGGAGCTGATATATATACAGCTAGATTACAAATGTCAGTTCCTAAGTATAAGACACTAGAAAGTGGAACTAAATAACAACACCTGCAAAGGTGGAACTAAATAACAAACAGAGATTACAAAATCTAAATTGAGATTCAAATTGAAGATTTTGTTGAGGTAATTTTGTTATTATGCCCCCACAAGATTGGGGTACCACAACGAACACCAATCTTGTAGCATTGTCAGAGAAACGGCTGGCGAGACAAAGGCTTGGTTAGAGAGTCAGCAAGTTGATCGGCAGTGTGAACCTGATCAACACGAAGTTGGTTCTTGGCAACTAGGTCATGAACAAAGTGGAAGTCAATGGCGATGTGTTTCATCCGAGAATGAAAAACTAGGTTGAAGCACAAGTATGTAGCTCCTACATTGTCACAGTAGATGGTGGGAATAGTCGAAGGGGAAAAATGAAGCTCTGACAACAAGTTTTGTATCCAATTAATTTCTACGGCGGAGGAAGCTACGGATCGATACTCTGCTTCGGTGGAAGAGCGAGCGACTATACTTGTTCAGACATAACCAACTGTTGATAAATGAAAGGTTTAATATCATAATTTAGTACTATGATAATATTAAAATACCATGAATTTAAAAAAAAAAAAAAGGCGACTATACATAGTTTCTATTCTTCATCACTGCTAATGTCTTGAAAGTTACCATCATCATTAACGCCGTCGTCATCTTCAAAGTCATCATCTTGACTTCAATGTACTTATCTAAAGTTTCATCTTCATCTTCTTGCAAATCCCAATCATCATCTTCTTCAGGAGATTTGCCTTTTAAGATTGCATCAACATCAGATGGGACAACATTAGATGATATATTAGGGCGATTCCTTGTCAAAGTGTCAATCTTTGATAGTTTTGCTACTAATTCAACATTTACAGATTTTGTATCTTGAACTACCGTCACGTCGTCCACATCAGTTTGGAAAGAACCCATATATGTTGATGTCCAAAGTGTTTAGCAACTTTCTAATTTAGACCATTAAACAAATCATCTACATAAAACACTTGTTCTGCTTAAGATGCAAGTATGAATAGTTCATTCTTGTACCACGAGTCCCTAACAAAGATGCTTGTTCTATTTTTGTATTGTTGAACTCTCTTTTTTTATGGACAAGTGTTGAATCACTTACAGTTAAAAAGCATAACCAAATTGATACTTCTGTAGGGCAATTCGTAAATCTCCTTGCAGACTCCGTAGTATGTTTAATTATTTGGTCCATGAATACAGACACTGGAATTCTAGGTAGTTCGATTGAGATCTCAATTGTGTGTTAGAAACTTGACTCTATTTACCACACAACCAAGAATGCTTTTGACGAAGAAGCTTGAGCCAAATGAAAGCAAAACCAATTGATCAGTTGCATCTAGTCCATTCTACTCTCAAAGATTAAACATTTGCCAATAGTAAAGAATTCTTAGAAATTAAGAATTTTCAGTTGTACTGTATATAACTTAAAATAAGGTTATACCTTATTCTGAAACCATTTTGGGAACACCATCGCTTAAAGATCCTCCAATGATCCAGTTCGTCCATTGTTATGGAATTTTAGTGAGTGATACAATAGTAATTAACACAACCATAATTACAGAAAAATGTAGGGTAATACTTACTCGATATATTGCTGAAATTCTAAACAGTTGTATAGTATGTACCACTTGGTTTTATTCCATAACCGGTTACATAATATAATCAGGGTTCTTCCCAATTGGACGACAATGAGTATCGAAGACAGAAATCTTGTTGTTTCCAGCTACATCATCATCTACCTAATTTCTCTACGTTTATTAAATCTTGTCTCTATCCCAGTTAGATACATCTAACAAAATGTCAGAGCTTCATTGACAATATAAGCTTTGGCAATTGATCCCTTTGGTCATACATGATTTCTAACATACTTCTTCAATGATCCAAGGAATCGTTCAAACGAATACATCCATCTTAAATGAACAAGACCTCCTCTAATGGCTTCTTCTGGCAAGTGCATTACTAAATGAGCCATAATATTGAAAAAGGCTGGTGGGAAAATTATTTCTAACTTGCATAAAATATGTACAACATCCTCCTGTGTTTTGTCTAAATCACTTATCCTCAATGTCCTTGAACATATCAATTGGAAGAAGCTACCTAATTCTGTTATTACATCGACAATCTCTTTCTTCATGAATGGCCAAATCCCAGTTGGCAATAATAGTTGCATTATGACATGATAGTCATGTAATTTTAACCCAATGATCTTTTTGTTCCCTCGATCACATTTTTCCTCAGATCTGAAGCAAACCCATCAGGGAACTGTACTGATTTTAAATACTCACAAAACTTTATATTGTCATTTGGGGACAATGTGTACGCGCCATGTGATTTCATCCAACAATCACCTTCCTTATACAAATGCAACTCCTTACGCACCCTCATGTTTTGCAAGTCAATTCTTGCCTTGTATGTGTCCTTACTTTTTCCATCGATGTTAAAAAACGTTCTTCTTGATATGCATGACAACTAAGTTGTGACACAATGACCATGAACTCTAGCAAAGTAATTCCCAAAAGATACTCTTTTTTGTCCAATTAAGCTCTGTTGGATGCCTTTTTTGCTTCTTACCCCTATAATTTTCATGTTTACCAGGCAATCAGGTTCCAACATTTTGTCGTTGAGCTAATATTTGCTAAACGGATTACTGGAACGAAGGAGGTTATCAATCAATCCTACCATCAATCTTCTTGTTATTTCGCATATTATAAGTAATATGAAGCCATCGTCGATGCCCAACAAAAGAAGTTTTGCTCATTATCTGCTTTGAGGGGTTGCATCGTTGTAGGATTGACATGCCAAATACCTTTGACCACTCCAACCAAGAAAACTACTACGAGCAAGAAAGTCGTTAACTATCATGAGCAATGCAACCTACATCCGGAAAGACGCTTTCGAAGCAACACCGTGCACAACAATCCCTTCATCCCATTCAAAGATCAAGGGGTCTTAAGAGCACATCTATATCTTTCCCAAGATCATTTGGGCCAGGAATCAATAAGGTCAACAAGGTCAACATCTTGTATGGGTCCTTGGTGCATAACCACAGAGGTAAATTATAAACAGTCATAACCACCAGCCACATGTTGTATGAAAGGCTCTAATCGAACATGTCTTGGTTCACGAGCAAAGCTAGGGTATTTTTCATCAAGTTCCTTCCACTCTTTATCGTCAACTAGATGACACATTAAGTCTTCATCCTTCGATCGCCAACGTTGGTGCCACATCATTTCCTTAGCAGTGTGACGGGAAGCATACAAATGCTTCAACTGATACTTCAAATGGAAGTAATGTAATACTCTCCACAGAACTTTCTTCTCCTTCTTACTCTTCCAACGACATGTTACAAACAGGACACGTATGTAGATCAATATTTTCCTTCCAAAACAAAGCACAATCATACTTACAAACATGAATTGTCTCATAGCTTAGGCCTAGTTTACTCAATAACTTCTTCAACTTATAATGACATTTAGGTAACTTGTTCCCATCCAGCAATGCATCTTTTAATAACTTCAACATTGTCGCCAAAGAAGTTTAGGTGCCAAATAGCAATTGTGAAGACATGTCGTCGCAAATATGAAAGGATATTTTCTTGTATTACTTGCGACAACATGTCGATGTAAATATGTGGAACATACGATGGAATGTCGTCGCAAAAATTTCCCATATTTGCATCTATTTGTCATTGTAACTTCTGTAATATTTACGATGACAATTGTTATCGCAAAAAAGTTGTCACTAATAGCCCCGATTGTAATAGTGTAGCGTGGCCCGGGTAGGGTACATGGACCCAAGACATGAGGCAAGGTTCTATGCATGGGCCGTGGTTTGAAAGGCCAAAGAATGTGAATGGGGCCATTTTATTTAATCCAATTAGACTTTCAACTCACTTGAGAGGTTTTAACTCAAATTAAAATTAGAATAAAATGAGTATGGAGGAAACTAGAGTAAAACAAAACCAAAAAAAAAAAAAGTTTAGAAGCCCAAATCCAATACCTAGAAAAGCCCATTTTTTGGCCGACCTAATACATCAACCTCTATGGCCCACCTTGACACGCCAACTCACTTGCCAGATTAGCCCCAACTACCCACCCAAGGAAGCCCAGCCATGGAGTCATGTGACCCTTGCCATAGGAGACAAATTATCCCTCAATCAAGACGGGTCAAGAGGAAACCCAACCCCAACGCATGATCCTTGCCTAAAATGACAGGGCAAAGCCTCCTCCTTTTTGATACCCCAGTGGCAGGCCACCCAAAGTGTTACTCCTAGATCAGCTAGCTCTGCCTCTATGTTCCAATGAAAAGGCAACTGTCATCTCAAGAAGAATCTCCAAAAGCGTACAAGTCTAAAGAATCTAAAGAAGATGATGTGCTCTAGATGCATTACTTGAAGAAGAAGTCTTGGAGTGCAAGAAAAGTCCCAATCTCCACGAACCATGGCTTCATTAATTTGAGTTCCATTGTAGAAAACAAAGCCGATTTCAGCTCCCTAAACGTCAACTCTTCCCTTTGTAATCAATACCGTTTTGTTAAAGTATGAATAATTTTTCATGTACATAGCTTATAATTATCTAAACAAGACAACTTTCAATAAAGCTCAAAGTTTGATGTTTTCTCAACACTACAGTTATCAATACATAGTTCTAGTTTCAAGTATAATACAATGAATATACAACAAATATTAGCGTTTAGGACCACACATTTGACTTCAGTCCTATTAAAAAAAAAAAAAAAATCTTATAGCAACCATCCACAGAAGGCAATGCATAATACATCAAAATTTGTAGCACACCCTTCCTGATAACGATAGCAAGCCTACACTATTGTCATTGCTTTTCAGGACATGCAGAAGTAATGTTCAAGCAACAGGAATTGTTAATATTGAAATTAGGTCCAATACGTTAAGCTATATATTTTATCTTTCTTATTTTCTTATATAAATCCTTCCGACACCTCTTTTGCGCTTCATTCCTTATCCACATTAATATACCTTATAAATAAATAAAAGAAGGCTTATAGGAAGTTATCCCTCAAGAGAACTTTGACACTGATATAGCTTCAAGTACAAGTTCTTGACCAGTTTTCTCATCAAATCTCATATACATAATCATTCAAAGGTCAATAATTTGTTGGTTCAGGGCTAAACCTGCTTTTTTAATAGCATGATCAAGTGTACGAGAATAAAACTAAAATAAAATCTACTCGGTAGTTTCCACTATAAGCCTTAAATGCTTTAAAACTATTCCGATATTTTTCATATAGACTTTCTCAAAGTGAAAGATGTTCAGAACTGAAAACACAGAAAGTAAAAGTCTTTTGCCGACTAAAATGCCATGTTCTCATTCATTTCACGATTTTAGATTCCAGAGCACAACTTCAAATAGTAAATAAAAATACACTTCCCATGTCAACTCAAATAGAAAACTAAAGAATTAACAGAACTTTATAGGGGACATTGTATTAACAAGACCTAACAGAGCAGCTTCTAAACAGGCTATGGTTTATTGTCATGCTATAAAATAACTTTTTAATTTCATAACAGACTTAGAATTTATAACTCATAATAAGAAATTCCATATAAGTCTATTGAGAATAAGCAAATGACTTTATATAAAAAAGAAACTCTACAAAAGTCCATTTTTTCTACACCAAATGGTAGGAAACAAGCCAGAATATTATCACAATTGAACTTTCTTCTGTATTAGATTTAAATCATTTTCCCCTAACAAAAAATAAGTCAAATAAAAAACAGTCCAGTGTTTAGTAGTTGAAAAAATGGAATAAAAAAGACAACCATTAAAAATAAAAACAAATGGCAATTCAGATTCAAAGTTTTTTTTTAAAAAAAAAAAAGCAACAAGCAAGCCTTTTTGCATCAATCTCTTCAACATCATAGACTCTAGGTTCCGAAGTATTTTTTTAATCTAACTAAATATAATAAAAAAAATAGAATTAGCTACCCTCACCCGTCTAATTTCACAGATTTATCAAACGTGCTTAGATAAAACCATCACAATGACGAGTGTGAGAACTATGAAATAAAAGTATTTTTATTAATAAAGGAATACAGATGTCAGATGACAAACCGAAAAAAATTGGAGCTTTCTCCAGAATGAAAAAAAAAAAAAAAAAGCATCATAAAATTTTAAAAAATAACAAAAAAACCAGAATCATTAGATAAATGAAACCCATACCCACAAAGAAAAAAAATGCAAAATCATCAAAGAAAGCATTAAAGCTATTCCTTATTTTCCACGAACTAACCTCCTTTCGTTATGCACTCGTCTCAATCATCATGCATGTTAGACTCGATATCCTAAAGATTAAATGATATAATAAGTTTTTGGAGACATTTAATCAGTAAATAGTTTATTTATTATTCATGTACCCAATGTTGTCCTCTTTATGTTCATTTCTGTTGCATATATGATAAGCAAACAAAAGTCTGAGATTGTCAGTCTAAACTTTTAAGATCATGCATATGATGGATAGATTATGTAAAAGACATAAATCTTAAAGGTGATAGTCTAAATGTTAAAATCTGCAATCGAGGGGATAAAGTTGAGTGCTTTATTTATGCTAAAATTGTTATGATGTCTATATCCCTAACGGGAGACGACTTGTCTTGGTCATTAGAATGAGACTCCACGAGTAGAAATATTGGTATATTGTCATAGGTAAGGATATATTGGATCGGGACAAAAATTGATTTGATTAATAATTCTATTTGTTTAAATTAATTCACTTTAGACAATCATATGTATTATATTTTAATTCTGAAATGAATAATTGGCCTGTATACTTGACTTGTGTCTTTTGATGTATCAAAAGGTAACATCCTGATTTGATGATGGTATGTTGAAGAAATGACTCTTGAATGACGTAGACTCGTTTTTCATAGATATTGAATCCATAGCTCTTTTATAGAGTTAATGATATTCTCTTATAGGCATTATCCTATAATTGAAGGCTGAAGCACTCAACCATTCAGATACATAGGTGTAACCGAATGGTATATTATTTATGAATAGTACATATTTCAATGGTGAGATAATGGAATATAAGACAAAAATAATCGAGAAGGTAAAATGAATTTATCCTTAAGCCGATTATGAATATCCTATGGAAATGTTACACATTATAATATGTCATAGACGATGAGTTTATTGGAGCTTTGTAATTTTATATAGTTTGAGAGTACAGCTCTAAGTTTTTAGTGGAGAGCGTTAGAGGATAATTATAAAATATGTATCTAGAATAGGTTATTTTATAATTATAAGAGCTTAATCTATATATGTCCATCGGGTCCCTTTTGCTAGCTCATAATAATTGCTGTTACGATACGGTGTGTTTTTTCTTCATATTAGTGACTTATGTTAATTATTAGATTGGTTAAAATTTGATAAGAGTGACTTAAATAATTCATGTTAGTTTATCAATTGAATTAATTTTATGAATTAATTTAAGATAAACATGCTGAATTATTTGGATAATATTTATAAAGCAAAATATTGTTGTTGTATCTTTAAATTATGCCGAAATGTTGGCAATTCATGATATGAGTCACCTTATGTGTATTTTTGAGGACTTTTACTCCAACATATCCAAGAACCATGTGACCTTTCATTCAACAAGGGAAGTCCGACAGCGTTGTAGGAGGAGAATGTTACAACTATCACTCAAATTAAAGAGACATAATAAAACATATTTCCCAACAGTTTTTTTTTTTTTATGCATTAGTTCCTTAAGGACGACATCCATCAAATTTGTTCAAGTAATAACAACTTGAGAAATTTGTATAGAGATACTTCCTACAATTACATTTGAGAACTTGCCGCATAAGATTAATATGCATCGACTTAGAGATTTTTATTGAAATTGCTAAAGAGGACATGTTGACATGAGAGGAGGCTATTACGTACTATATTCTTTTTTCCTTAGCATAGGTTTTGGCCCATTATGTTTACCTAACAAGGTTTTTAACGAGGCAGTTCTAAGCACAAACCTTATAAGAATAATGTGCTCTTTTTCCTTAACTATAATTTTTTCCTACAGGGTTTTTCTTAGTAAAGTTTTAACGAGGCTATCTTAAGTGATAAACATTTAAGAGGGAGTGTTATAAATAAATTAGTTTATTGGTGTGGATGTTCATATTCCTAACACCTTCATGGGTTAAGTGTTTAGTGAATTCTTTAATTGGCTAGGGTATACTGATGCAGGTGAAGAAAGAAAAGGCTCTAAGACTCAAAGGGGGAAAATAATGAATAAATTTCAAAGGGTTAGTTTAACATTGCTTAAACGTCCAAAAACATGGCCTCGATCATCTCTCTAATGTTACCTAACTTAGGATTTTACCTTAAGTCCCACTAAATTGTGTTCTAGAGCCCTTGATAATCCATAAACTTAGCTAAATGCATAAATGTTCTACAACTGTTTGAAAGGGAGAGTGGCTAAAAGCCTTGGGTGCTCAAGTGATTTAGAGTCAAAAAAGTCCTACACTAGCATGAATGTCAAGCACACAAGAATCACAATCGACTAACATTGTCAATGACCTCAAAATCACTATCATTAGTTCATGGTTATCTCTTATCAACAAAAGCTCACACAAAAACAACCATCATGAAAAGAAAACTAGCAAGATCTAACAATCAAGATAGAATAGAAGAAGTAACACATATATTCAAAGTAAATAAACCCAATAGACATGAAATACTTTTTGACAAGTTCAAAGTAAATAAAGTAAACAAACACGAAATACTAAATCAAAAACCTATGAATTGGCAGCATATAAACTAGAAACAAGATTATAGACCAAGTACGTGCACAAAAGTCCTAAAAAACACCCCCAAACTTAAAATAAGCATTGTCCTCTATGTATGTAAGCAAATAAAAGCACAAGGGGTTTAGAGGCACATATCTAGGAGGCAAGATATAATAGTCTTGCGTAGTATTGGTCTAGTGAAATCATCTTCATCTTTGTCGCCTCCTTGTGGGAACAGAGGCTGTTGATATGGCTTAATCAGGCTGGGAGAAACAGTGGCAACTAAGGATATCTGACTATATCTTGGCCAAAACAGACTGCAAAGTGATGGAACAATTGCTCCATGTTCTAAATGCATGCATAGTCGAATGGGGCCTTCTCAATTTACAGCTATTTGGCATGAATAACAGAAGCCTCCAAGGCTTGTATCCGTTGGTCTTGTTGCTCCATTATGTTGTAAAGGTTGGAAATCATGACCTTGGCCTTGGATTTCCTCTTTGCCGCTTGCCTAGAATATTCGGCTTCTTCTTCATTAAACATATCACTCACATAGAGCACATGTGAACACCACCGTAGTGGCCCAGACCGGCTTTCAGGGCTTGCACCCTAGGACACCCTTTGAATGACCTGAACTCTAATGCTCCAAAATAAAGTACAATCTTTCAGATTACTTACTGTTGGAAAATATAACAACTTACCTTCAAGTATTAACAAAGCATACATACACAATATCTTTCTCAAAAAAAAATTGTTAAAAAGATTTTATGGCCAGTTACTCAAAACATGGCTTGTAAGGAAAGGTATAGAAATCCTACCTTAGAATGTACGATCTGAAACTGTAAGCTCCAATTTGGTCCTAGTCCAACTTACACTCCTCTACATCTTTGGAACCTAAAATATCATTCTAAAATTAGAATATGATCTAATTGAGAATCAAGCACATTTTTTGTTGTTAAATATGCATTTTGGTTCCTTAGTGTGCCATTTTTGTGATGCGATTGGAATGCATGCCAAAAATTAGACTTTAAATTGTATTTTGGTTTTCCAATTTGTTTAAAACAGTTTTAAATAGTTTTAGAATAGTTTAAAATAACACAGTTCAAAGATAGAACAAGAAAATGAAAACTACACAATCTGCCAGAAGTAGACTTGCTAGATCGGTCTATCGCCTTCATCCAGCCAGCCTACCTCCTTCAACCAACCAACTGGCTGGCTTCACAAGGCTAGGAATAGTCCCAGCGCCTCCCATGAGCCCAAATCAAGCCCAACTCGATTCTAACCTACTTTGACGCAATCCAGACCCAAAAAACATGCAGAAACCTAATAACATCTTTGAAAGTTTTAAAAACAATTTCCTGAAAGATTAAACACAATTTCATGGGTTTAAGCCTTGAATTAAAACCTTGAAAATATAAAACTTAACTTACAAATTTGGGATTCAATCTTTAAATTAACTTTCAATTTAATGTGCATAGACAAAAAAGACCATTCCTAGATCATTAACTTTAGATTTAACATGCACAGACAAAAAAAGACCATTCCTAGATCATCTCTAACTCATTTAAAATTCTGATTCAACATTCAATCATACCACATCCATAATTTCATCAAAGAGCATAAAAGTTCTTTAAACAATCATGCATGCCTAAGTGATTATCATAACTCAGATTTTTACTATAAAAATCAAAACAAAGCTCAATAGATAATCTTGGATTAAATGGAAAAAGAAATTACAGATGAGATATTTTAGTACGAACCTCAAAATGTCATGAGAAAGAAGTTGGTTTTTGATTGTTGAACCTTTGAATCCTTGCTAGTTATGGTTTGGAACAAGTTGGAGACTTAATTTTGGGTTTACACTAATGTTTGTAGTGGCTGGGAATTCTGAGAGAAAGAGAGAAAAAGAGGGAAAGAGTGAGAGAATGAGAGAGTGAGCTAGACTTGAGAGGCTTAGAGAGAGATTTTCTAGAGGGAGAAATTTTACTAATCTAAATGATTACTATTCAACACATAGAACAATAATTCTAATTTTTCTCTTATGATTGTGAAAAGAGTTACTAAGGGAGAATTGAGTGACATGTAACCACTCACAGTCTAATCGTAGAAAAAAGAATAGCAAAGAAGATTAGTTAGTTAAGGCTCTTCCAAACGTAATTCTCTATAGTTATTCTATCAAATAATTTATTGTCAAAAGTGCGGTTCCAATTCTAATAGGTACGTAAGATCTTTATTAATTTATTATGTATAGTATGTCTAACTCGTTTATAAAAAAAAAAATTATCTATTAAAAAATTTTAAAATCCACTACATACTTCTTTTCCAACAGTTATTACTATTGAGTTGGAAAGGCGGTTGAGCAATGCGAAGACATGGGCATGGATACTGCTGTTGAAAAGTTCTATTTTGGTAAAAACTATTTTGATTTAAGTGTGTTATGTTATACATGCTAAACAAATGTCGTAAATATTTTTGCTAAGAATGTATGTGTGAAAAGAAGATGTTAATATAACTTTTCGTTTTCAAGTTAAATAAATATATTTCATATTTTCATGATTAAGTAAATGAATTTAAGTTTAAGAAAAAGTGTTAAGTAATAGCTCGAACAGTTAGGTTGTCACAGCTTAAGAGAGCAGGCACCAGTCTAAATTCAATTTTTAACAATTAGAAAGACTAGTTTTGATTAAAAGTTTACTTACTGACATGATAGGTTCAAAATCTATTCTTAGAATGCTAATGACCAACAAAAATTCAACATTTAGTTAGAATACAAATTGAATTCACCCTATTACTATTGTAACATTGTAATGTTAACTTTCCTAATCGTTCCAATCGATTTCCAGTTGCTCCCTTTAAGAACCCATTGGAATGGCCTTCTTTGCTACCAGTCTATTAATATTTCAATCGGAAAGGTTTTCTTCGTCTTTTTCTTCATCATCATCATAATCATCATCATCATCGTCTTCTTCTTTTTCTTCTTTTTTGCTTATCGATGTGCTTAGTTTGATAAGACTATTTCAGCCAATGTAGACAGTTAGAAAATTTTAGACCGGCTGGAATAGTCTTACCGGTTAAAAAATTACTAGAAAATTAAATGCTCTCTGTAATTTTCTATCTGTTCCAATTGCTCTCTATAAGAATCAGTTGGTTCAGTCTTCTTTTTATTGGTTCATCAATATTTCCGATTGGAACAATTTTCTTCTTCTTCTTTATCATCTTCTTTTTCTTTTCTTTTTTTTGGTATTTTGACATTACGATATAAAATTTATAAATTCAAATATTGATTTTTCTAACAACTTTTCTTATCGGTATGCTTAGTTTTGATAAGATTGTTTTAGACTGTTTCCACAGGTGGAAAATCTCAAATCGGTTGGGACAGTCTTGCTTACTAGAAAATTACTAAAAAAATTAAAAACTCTCTGTAATTTTCTAACCATACCAACTGGCTTCCAACCACTTTCTATGAGAACCAATTAGAACAGTTTTCTTTCTGACTAGTCTATTCATATTTCTGGTTGGAACATTCTTCTTCTTCTTCTTCTTCTTCTTAACCTTAACAATAAGAAGATCGGTTTTACTAATAACTTTTCTTATTAGTATGCTTAGTTTTGATAAGAATGTTTCGGCTGGTTTTGTCAGTTGGAAAATCTCAAATCAGTCGAAACGGTTTTGCTAGTTATAAAATTACTAAAATATTAAAATCTCACTTTAATTTTTGACCGTTCCAACCGGTTTTCAACCGCCTTCTATAAGAAATGGTCTTTTTTTCGACTAGTCCATTTATATTTCTAGTTGGAACAATATTTTTTCTTCTTTTTGGTATGTTGACATTACGGTATTAACATTAACAATCGGAATATAGAGTTTACTAACAACTTTGCTTTTCAATATGCTTAGTTTTTGATAAGACTGTTTCGACCAGTTTCATTAATTGCAAAATCTTAGACCAATTGGAATAGTCTTTTTGGTTAGAAAATTACTAAAAAAAGCTTAAAAACTGTAATTTTCTGACCACTATTCCAACCAGTTTCCAGCCGCTCCCTGTGCGAATGATAAGAGCTTAATTAGATATAATTTTATAATTAATTCTTCCATATTTTCTTGCTAGTTCTTGAGTATTTTGTGCTTTAATTATGGTTTTTCTATTTTGTAGGTGTTTAAAGGCAAAAAGATGAAAAATGGATGAAGAAAGCTAAAATTTGAGTTTAAAATTTCATCGCTTCATTTTGAAGGTCAATCGGGGGCAAAGGTTGGAGGTTTAGGAGTTTTTGGGTTAAAAATATGAATTCTAGCTGAAAAATGTTGCGCCACCGTGTGAAACTTCCTTGCAGCCGTGCCCTAGTAAAAAGAGTAGGTGCAGTCATGAAGAACTTCCTTGTAGTTGTGCACAACAAACCAAATCCTCACCCCTACGCAGACACATGCTCATTTTTGTGTGCATCCCAACATGCCAGCAACCCAACAAAATGGATGATCGTGTGCAAAACCCCTTTGTCCCTGCGCATGTAAGCCAATTGTAAGAGGAACTCCATTCCGCGTGCCCCCTGGGAGAAGGGAAGCTTGCCCCCATGCGCTCCTTGTCTCCGAATGTGACCTAAGCTAAGCCTATTGTTGACTCTTTTCACCCTAAAATCCAAAACCAATAAATAGGACACTTAGAAGCACAAGTTTTGATCAATTCTATAAAGTTTTTCTAGCCACCTTTTGGGGGAAAAACAAGAGAGAGAGAGAGAGAGAGAGGAAAGAAGCAGAAATCTCTTGGTGCTCATGGAGTTTCGTCCGTGTGGAGATTTCTTCTCGAACATCAAAGAGTTTTGCTTTTCTTTCTTTCCTTTGAACTCCGAATATGTTTTTTTATTTTTTGTTGTTTAGTTTTATAAATATGCTAGGATAATTTTATTTGTGGTTGAGGGTGATTTCAAAACCTTAAATATACATTGCAATTGACTATCTTAAATTATTGCCTAATTTTGAATTGAAATTGTTTATGTTCTTCTACAATCTTCATGTTTATAATTTATTTTATTTTGTTTGGGATGGCCAACTAAGTGAGATTGGATAATTAGCTATTGCTAGGTTAAAATTCTTCATCCATAATTGTCTTGATGTTTTAACCACAAGTAGCGAATTGCAAGGTACGATTACGGGAGTTTTTAGTTAATTGTGATGTGAAACATTACCTAGGTTAAATGATCCAAGCTTGTGTGATTCTTGCTTAGATCAACCTATCTTTCTCATCTTAATGCTTTTGTTAGATTAAACTTAGAGAGCTTATTCTAGGTTATTTAATGGAAAAGGGGTATAATAGAGCGTGTGTCTTATTTATTAAACAAGAAAAGATTGGGGTAATAGAGCATGTTGTTATCTACTGTTGTTAGTTTCAATAGGAAATTAGGGATAATTTGGATAGTTAAGTTGCAATGTATGTTTAGTGGTGGCGAATGATCTCCTGACTAGTTTTGTCATCATTGTTACAAATTAGTGAATTTAATCTCATTTTTATTTATTTATTTTTGTTTCTTTAATTTTAGTAATTTAGTTAATTAATTCAAAAAAAAACCCAATTTACTTACTTTGAAAATTAATAACTTATTAATTAAACTTAGTCCTTAGCAAGAAAGACTCGTACTCAATTACTATACTCGATAACAATTACATTAAAAGTAAGATATAAATTTGGTGCTCTCTTATAACATCCCAAATTTTAGCGTCGGTTGCCAGGGATTGATCACTTAATTAATTTTTTATTAGTTTTCTTTTTTATTTAGTTTTGTTTTTGTTTTTCCTTGCTTTCAAGCGCGAATTGAATGTTTGATATAGAAATTGATGAAAAACTTCAATGAATTAAAAATTTCATGGAATGGTCAACTGATATTAAGCATGAGCTATCCTTGTCCCCTTCATCATCTCACACCTCTTCCGAGCATTCCATTCCACTAAAAGAAGAAGTAATGGTGGCAAACAACTGGACGCTTCAGGAGGCAACTCTGGTTCTTGATCAATAACCACTATGTATAAAGTACCCCACACTTAAGGCCATATTTGAGCTGAAGTTGGGGCTAATCCATCTCCTCTCCACA
Source organism: Artocarpus heterophyllus (assembly GCA_025403435.1). NCBI lineage: Eukaryota > Viridiplantae > Streptophyta > Magnoliopsida > Rosales > Moraceae > Artocarpus > Artocarpus heterophyllus. The sequence goes on along the minus strand of CM046340.1, from coordinate 24,055,259 downwards.
TTCCTTGGTTTTGCAGGTGAAGACCAACATAAGCATCCAAAAGAGTTCCAAGTAGTGTGCTCAACCATAAGGCCCACTGGGATATCTGAGGAGCCAATAAGCTAAGAGCACTTCCTTTCTCTTTAGTAGAGTCCACTAAAAAATAACTCTATTACTTACCCTTAGGTACCATAACCATATGAAATGAGATGAAGAAACTCTTCTTGAGAAGTACTTCCCTGCTTCCAAGTAGTGGACAATCCCTTTACAAGTATTGGGAACAATTCAAAAAGTTGTGTGTAAGTTGTCCCTATCATCAAATGAGTGAGCAGCTTCTAATCCAATATTTCTATGAAGGACTTGTGCTGGTGGATTAAAGCATGATCAATGCCAAAAGTGAAGGAGCTTTATTTGACAAAACTCTCAAAGTTGCAGGAGCCTTAATTGCAATATGGCGTCTAATTTGCAACAATTTGGTAATGGACATGTGCCACTACCACCTAAGAAAGTGAATGAGGTCGGTACCACCTCCGCTATAAAACAACAACGTTTACACCTCACTTACTTGTGCAACAAATGGCAATGGGAAACTTGCTACAAGCTAATATGTGTGCAATTTGTTTCACAATAGGCCATTCTTCCGACATGTGTGCAACAATGCCAGGGCATTGCAAAGCATGCTAATGCCATAGGTGGATTTCTGGCGCAACCATGAAGGTATGATCCTTATTCTCCTTGCTATAATGATGCATAAAAGGATCATCCTAATCTCAACTATGTGGAATCAACAATGAGCTGCTTCTGATCTACCATGAATTGACCACTAAGCATTCTACAATCGAGAATGATACAATGCCCACCTCCAACACAACCGGCCCCACAAAATTCCTCCATAACTTTGGAAGATTTTGTTTACGCTCTTGCGACCAGGCAAACAAGGGCCTGCATGCAAAGTATGGGGACACAAATAGGACAATTGAGTAGTGCAAAGAGCTAGTTGGAGGCAAAAGATTCGGGCAAACTCCTATCACAAACTGTTGTGAATCCAGGAGGGAATGTTAGTGCCATCACATGGAGGAGTAGGATACAACTAGAGACTCCACTACCAAAACTACACGTGGAAGAAAAGAGCCCACAAATGGACAAAGCATTTTAGAATAAAGATAAAGCCATTTCTTCCACCGGTAAGCCCTCAACCCCAAAAGCTAAATTCTAAATACGCTCTATATCCTTATGTTACTCGTCCTCCTTTTCCAAGCAGGTTAGTAAAATCTAAGAGAGAGGACCAAACGAAAGAGATTTTGGAGACGTTGTAACGTCCCGAAATTTATTTAATGTTAATGTAATGTAAATGATGAATTAGTGTGCCATAATTAACGTTTTAACATTTATTAGACTATTTGGTTGGATTTTTGAAATTTTTGGTTGTTTTGTTAAATTAATGAATTCGAAGGATTTCTTATTGTTTTAAAATAATGCTTTGAGTTTTAAAACACAACAATTTGTAAAATGTTAAAAATACTCCGTTTTGCAAAACCGTGGACGGCACATGGTTTTCGCACAGTAAAACCGCCCTCTGATTTTCTCTATTTATTTCCTTCCTTCCTCTCTCTCTCCTCACTCTTCGGTTCACTCTCTCTCTTCTCTCCTTCATCGTGAGTCTCCCTCTCTCTCTCAATCTCTTTCAAAAATTTTTGAAACCACATTCGAATCCAAGCTTCGGAACAGCAAGGAGGAAGCTCGGGGACGTGATTCGGCAACCGAGAACGCGGATTGAAGCTTCGATTCGAGGTTAGATTCGAAATTTCTAAACTTTTTACAAAATTTCCAATTTTGTGTGTTTTTGAAATCTAAGTTTGTTTAAGCTTAGAAAACCGTGGATTTGTGTTAAATGAACTTAGAACAACTAGGATCTAAGTTTAGATTGAAGAAAAATGGATTGAATACAAGATTTTTCATTTTCCTCCTCTTTTTCTCATTTTCTGATTTTTGAGGATTTTGAGTTTAAATCTTGTTTAAATGATTCCAAACATGTTCTAGAATGTTTTTCTATCAACTATGATTATTTTTCATTCCTGGGATTTGAGAAAAACAGGTTGGAATCCAGATTTGGATTTTGGGGATCGAGAAACCCGTGGCTGGGATTTCTGGGTTTTCCCAGTTCGGCAGGCCGGAGTGATGATCGGCAGGCCAGTGTTCTTCCGACCGGCAGGCCGAATCTGGGGAAATGTTCGGCAGGCCGAACCTTGTTTCCGGCAGGCCGAAGTGTACAGTTCGGCCTGCCGAACTGTACAGTTCGGTAGGCCGAAGCAGGGCGTCCGGCAGGCCGACCGAGGCATGAAAAATTTTGTGATTTTTACCCGTTTTCACTGTTTTGAACCCTGATTTAAATCCCAACCTTATAGGATGATTTTAATGATACAAATGGCACACTAGGACATCATGAAATGATTTAGTAACATAGAATGTCTCAAACTAGATATTGATTGACTTAGTTGGTATCTAGGATTGTTCGTGGTTCCGTGGAGCTAACGTATAGCGGACCGGGATTACGGTGTGGGGCACCGGCAGGAGTATTGAGGTAGGACTTCTATCCTATTTCTTTGGTAGCCTGGTTTTGAAATGATTTGGCTTTGAAAATGATTTCTATCAAAAATGTTTTCAACGGTTGTTTGAAAATGGTTTTATCGGTTATATTTTCATATACCGTGAACTGAAATGAATTTCATAAATGAATGTAATTGACAACACTCGGTAATTGGGTTTTGAATGATAATGATAACAAACACTAAGGCATGATGCCATATCAGAGATCGGGTCGTGTAGCGATCGACCTTGGGGGCAGGTCCCGAAACCCAGCTGGGCCACTACGGTGGTGATTTCATGGTTTGCCTAGGTAAAAGTAAATTGGTGTTTTGATTTGACGAGTAGACTGTTCTGTGTCAGGACGGCTCTACTCAAATTGTTTATTTATTTATTTATTTAAGTTTCCTCTGAATAACTCCTAATAATGCTGTGTTCCTTTGCGTTAAACTATTTTTATAAAACATAGTCCTACTGAGCCTTTCGCTCACGTTTTATTGTTTTAAATTTCCCCCATCTAGGTGGTCTTCCCCTTTAGGTTTGGAGAAGATTCTTCGGACCGAACTCAGGAGCAATAGGAGAATTTATTTACATTCTGTATTATTAATCAAGGCCTGTAAGATTTAACATTATTTGTACTTGGACTGTAATTGTATTTGTGATATTGTCAGATCCATGTGTGTGCACAAGTTGTGGGTTGTGGAACCCATATTCGCGGTTTTTATTCAATTATTATTATTTGCTTAAAATTTTATAAATTCTTTTATAAAATGTGGTGGAAAATCTTCTTAATTTTTATTTAATTTGATTCTCAAACTCTCGATTTTTAATTAAATTCTTTTTTAATTAATCTAAATATTCTGCCACGTCACCTCCCGTACTCCGGGGCGTGACAGAATGGTATCAGAGCTCAAGGTTATGAACCTTGGGAATTGTGCACACATAGGTTTGACAATGAAATACCTCTAACAGTCCAAATTTTGTTTTCAAAAGTGAGAGAATGGCACCTAGACGTCGTTCGACTGCTGACGCCAAGTTCAGAAATGATGAGAGCATGATGAGGTCTATGCTTGCAGCTTTTCGGCAGATGGCAGCCAGGGCTAGACCGGAAGACTCTAGTGTTGGTAGTCGGCATGCTTTCTTTAAGGAATTTCGACGGGCGTCTATTCCGACTTTTGATGGCAATGGGGATCCGCAGCTAGCAGAGTATTGGTTGGATTCGATCTTGAAGCATCTAGATACCCTTGGTGTGCCTGAGGAGTATCGTGTGGAGTTTGCGGCGTATAAGCTCGAGGGTGGCGCCAACACCTGGTGGAAACAAACTAAGCGTCTGGAGCGCGGTGGCGATATCGGTTGGGACAAGTTCGAGGAGCTGGTCTATGATCGGTATTTTCCGCAGGGATATAGAGATCAGAAGGCAGCTGAGTTTTATAGATTGCAGCAGGGTGATCTTTCAGTTCGGGAGTATGAGGCAAAGTTTAACGAGTTGGCTAGGTTTGCTCCATCAGCTGTGGCATCGGAGCGTGAAAAGTGTATTAAGTTTTAGGAAGGACTCAAGGCTCCTATTCGACGGCAGTTGGTTGCTCTACGGCTTAGGAGTTTCGGAGAGCTTGTGTCGTCGGCGATCTCCATGGAGAATGATTATGTGCAGTATTGTGAGGACCGAGCCAAGGCTTCAGAAGGACCGCAGAGGAGTGGCAGGAAGAGCATTAGTAGTCGTCCAGCTCCGGGGAAAGGCAAGCAAGGCGGTGCGACCAGTGGCAGCAGCAGTTCGTCTGGCAGCGGGCGTAGCAATCCCTACAGCTTTCATTGTCATTTCTGTCAGCAGCCCGGACACATCAAGAGGAATTGCCCGATCAGGAGTGCTCGTCTTGGATCTCAGACCGAGGAGGATGCCAGTCGTTCATCTCAGCCTCAGCCTCAGACCCTACCTCCGCCTCCGCAGTACCCTCAGTTGCAGTATCCGCAATTTTCTCCTCAGCAATTCTCATATCCGGCACGGGGGCAGCAGCCGCAGTATTTTCAGCGTAGTGTTCCTCAGTATAGAGCGCCGAGTACAGGTAGTGTGCAGTCGTCTCCATCTCAGCAGCATCGGCCGAGTAATCCAGGACCCAGTAATGTCGATAGAGGAAAAGGAAAGGCGCCAGTGCAGGTTCATGCAATGGCATCTGGAGGGTCAGATTCTCAGACTGGTAACGCGGTTGTCGATGGTATGATTTTGGTTTCCAGATCTTTAGCTCGCGTTTTATTTGATACCGGTGCCTCTCATTCTCTCATTTCGAGTTCTTTTGTACATGCCTTGGGATTAGAAGTAGAAGAGTTTAATGAACCCCTAGTCATAACTTCTCCCTTGGGGCGGGTGTGTGTAAATTGTATGTGTAAATCTTGTAAAATAAAGATTGGGGATGAGATTTTGAAAAGTGATTTGATTGTACTCCCCATGAGTTCCTATGATGTGATTTTAGGGATGGACTGGTTGTCCAGGTATAGTGCAGTTGTGGACTGCCAACTTAGAAAAGTGACCCTAGTGTCTGATAGGGGGACGGTAATCACTTACCAGGGTGGTGGTGATTGGCTAATGAGTGAGCGCCTTATAAAGTCGTGTCTAGGAGGGCGAAGGAATCTAGGTTGTTGTGCTTTTCTTGCCAACCTAGATTGCGAGCCCTATGTTTCGAGTAGTAGTGTAGCGATTCCGGTGGTTGATGAGTTCGAGGATGTTTTCCCCGACGAGTTATCAGGGTTGCCACCGCATCGGGAGATTGAGTTTGGTATTGAGTTGTTTCCAGGGACATCACCAATTTCTATGGCACCTTATCGGATGGCGCCAGCAGAAATGAAGGAATTGAGGAAGCAACTTCAGGATCTTGCTGATAAAGGATACATTCAGAATAGCACATCTCCGTGGGGAGCACCTGTTTTGTTTGCTAAGAAGCACGATGGGACTCTCAGGTTATGTGTGGATTATCGGCAGCTGAATCGTGTCATGGTGAAGAACAAGTATCCCTTGCCTAGGATTGATGAGCTATTTGATCAGTTGGGAGGTTCGCGGTTTGTCTTGGCCATCGGAGTTGGACTCCGTGAATAGAAACATTGGCGCGTTGTCATAGGTGACGATGTGTTGGATCGGGACATAAAGTGAATTGATTTGGATTAATAATTCTGTCTTGTCAAATTGATTCACTTTAGACAATCATTTGTATTGTATCTTAATCTGAGATGAATAATGGGCCCGTTGTCTCGACTTGTGTCTTTTGATGTACCAATGGGTGACTCCCACATCTCTATAGTGGCATGCATGCCGGTACGTTGGAGGCATGACTCTTGGTAGCGTAGACTTGTTATTCATAGATATGGAATCCATAGCTCCTCTTTAGGAGTAATGATATCCTCTTATATGCGTTGTCCTGTAATTGGAAAACTGGAGCGCTCAACCATTTGGATACATAGGTGTAACCGAATGGTATACTATCTTTGGATGGTAAGTTTTCTAATGGTGAGACAATGGAACGTAAGATAAAAATAATCGGGAAGGTAAGACAGAACTTGTCCTTAAGCCGATTATGGATGATCATATGGGGATGCGATACACTATGATATGTCATGGAGACTTAGCTACACGAGCTTCGTAATTCTATAAAGTTCGAGAGTGCAAGCTCCAAGCTTTTAGTGGAGTAGCGTTGGAGTTGATAATTGTGAAATGTATATCTGGGATATTGGGTTTCATAATTATCATGAGCTTGAAACTTTATAGGTCCATTTTGGTCCCCTTTGCTAGCTCACAAAAATCCTGTAACGACACGGCGTGCTTTTCCAATAATTGGTGACTTATGTCGGATTTATCAGATTGGTTTTAAAAGAATCAAATAATTCATGTCTGTTTATCGGTTGAATTAATTATGTAAGAAATTAGTTCAAGATGAACTTGTTGAATTATGGCGTTCGGATAATTCTTGTCTGTTTATCGTGTGTTTAATTTTGGACAATTAGAACAAGATAAACTTGTAGAATTATTGATGAATTGATTTATTTTCTTAGAGATTATCTTGATAAAGTTTGTTTTGATCAGATATCTTTTCTATTGGGCTATTTGAATCAAAACTGAGACTTTATCCTTTAGAATCTCGGGTGGAAAATAAAAGATTCGCGGAGATTTTTTCTCGGCAGTTCGGCATGCCGAGACGTGTTTGGCCTGCCGAACCTGCCAGTTCGGCCTGCCATCACACAGTTCGGCATGCCGACCGCGACAGTTAAGATTACGCATTTTCACGCGTATCTATCAGATATTGATCCGAACTTGATTCTGTTTTCGATTTTTGAGACCTAATTTGATATGGACTGACCCCAAGGACCAATAGGTATAAAAAGGGAGTGAGTCTAATGATTACTCTGATCAATTTGAGAGATTAAGAGTGATACTCTTCTAGTGAGCATCTGAAAACTCCCTGAGAGCTTTTGTTCACAAAATTAACGAACACTAGCTTTGGGTTCTCTCTATTGGTTGGAAGGAGAGTCACCGGTGGAAAGAGCTGTACGTGTGAGCCCACACCACTCTACTTCTCGAAGATTGACTTGCGTTCAGGTTATCATCAGCTCAGGATCAAGGAAGAGGATATTCCCAAGACAGCTTTTAGGACTCGGTATGGGTACTTCGAGTTTCTGGTCATGTCTTTTGGGTTGACGAATGCTCCAGCAGCTTTTATGGATCTGATGAATAGGATATTTAGGCCGTATCTGGATCAGTTTGTGATCGTGTTCATCGATGATATTCTTGTGTATTCTAAGACTTGGGAGGAGCATGAGCAGCATCTTCGGATCGTGCTTCAGACTCTGCGGGAGCACCAGTTGTATGCTAAGAGGGAAAAATGTGAGTTCTAGTTGACTGAGGTCAAGTTTCTAGGTCATGTCATCTCGGAGCATGGTATTTCAGTGGATCCGTCCAAGATTGAAGCTATATTGGAGTGGGAACGACCAAGGAATGTAGCGGAGATTCGCAGCTTCTTAGGTCTTGCTGGATATTACAGGAAATTTGTAAAGGATTTTTCGAAGATTGCAGCTCCGTTGATGAGATTGATCAAGAAAAATGTCAGGTTTGAGTGGGATGAAGATTGTGAGCTTGCTTTTCAGGAATTGAAGAACCGGTTGACTTCAGCTCCAGTGTTGATTATTCCTAGCAGTGATGAGCCGTATGAGGTTTATGCTGATGCTTCAGGGCGCGGACTTGGATGCGTGTTGATGCAGCATAGACGTGTAGTTGCGTACGGATCGAGACAGCTACGACCTCACGAGCGGAATTATCCTACTCACGATTTAGAGCTTGCAGCGGTGATCTACGCGCTGAAGATTTGGAGGTGTTACTTGTATGGAGCATCGTTTCAGGTCTTCTCCGATCACAAGAGTTTGAGGTATTTGTTCACTCAGAGGGATCTCAACTTGAGGCAGTGCAGATGGGTGGAGTACATGGAGGATTATGATTTCGCTTTGCAGTATCATCCCGGGAAAGCTAATGTGGTAGCGGACGCGCTTAGCAGGAAGTCTTCAGGGATTCTCGCTTGCTTGATTTTTGAGGACTGGAGCAGGGATGCGACAGTGAGTGAGTATCGGCTACTGTATCATGAAGATGGTGATCGAGTTTTGTTATATCGTGTGGAAGAGACTCCAGCTCTTGTTCGGATGGTGAAGCAAGGTCAGTGGCAAGATCGACATTTGCAGCGGATTTGGTCGCGGATTCAGAACGGGGAGCAGTTTGAAGAATGGAGCGTGCATGCTGATGGATCATTGTACTTCCGGGAGCGTCTTGCAGTTCCAGTTATCGCCGAGATGACGAAAGTTGTTCTAGACGAAGCTCATAGGTCTCAGTTCGCTATTCATCCGGGGAGCACCAAGATGTATCGTGATTTGAAGAGACAATATTGGTGGAAAGGCATGAAGAAAGATGTTTGAGAGTACATGGCCAAGTGTTCGACGTGTCTCCAGGTGAAAGCTGAGCATCAGAAGCCTGCAGGTCAGCTTCAACCGCTTCCTATTCCAGGGTGGAAATGGGAGCATGTGACGATGGATTTCCTCACAGGTTTGCCGAGGACGGAGCAGCGGCACGATGCAGTTTGGGTTGTGGTCGATAGGTTGACGAAATCGGCGCATTTCATTCCGTTTAGGTCGACGTGTTCTAGGAAGATTCTCGGGGAGTTGTATATGCAGAACATTGTGAGGTTGGATGGAGTTCCTTTGTCCAACACCTCTGATCGAGACACCAGGTTTAATGCTAAGTACTGGAGGAGTTTTCAGGAGGCTTTGGGTACGGATTTGAACTTCAGTACGGCGTTTCATCCTTAGACGGATGGGTAGTCTGAGCGGGTTATCCAGGTTCTCGAGGATATGTTGCGTGCTTGTGCGTTGGACTTCGGCGGGAATTGGAAGCAATGTTTGCATTTAGCGGAGTTCGCGTACAACAACAGTTATCAGGCGAGTATCGGTATGGCACCATTTGAGGCATTGTATGGGCGACCGTGTCGGTCACCTGTGTGTTGGGCCGAGCCGAAAGATAGAGTTATTCTTGGGCCAGATGAGATTCGTGACAGCAACGAGAAAGTCGCGGTGATTCGGGATCGGTTGAGAGCAGCTCAGAGTCGGCAGAAGAGCTACGCAGATAGGAGACGTAGACCCTTAGAGTTCGCGGTTGGAGATTTTGTTCTCTTGAGGGTGTCACCTCGTAAGGGAACTATGCGGTTCGGAGTGAGTGGGAAGCTCGCGCCGAGGTATATCGGGCCGTTCAAGATCACTCAGCGTGTTGGTGTGGTCGCTTATCGGATTGATCTTCCGCCCGAACTTTCTCATGTGCACGATGTGTTTCATGTGTCGATGCTTAGGAAGTGTCCACCTGGGCAGGATAAGATAGTTTCGTTTTGCGATGTACAAGTTCAGGAGGATACAACGTACGAAGAAGTGCCGATTCAGATCATCGACCAGAAAGTGATTAGCTTGCGTCGTCGTGAGATACCGTTGGTAAAGATCGTGTGGCAACATCACGGGGTTGATGAAGCCACTTGGGAACTAGAGTCGGGTATGCGGGAGTTATATCCGCATTTGTTTTGTTTTTGAGATGAGTTGTAAATTTCGAGGACGAAATTTCTTTTAGGGGTGGAGAGTTGTAACGTCTCGAAATTTATTTAATGTTAATGTAATGTAAATGATGAATTAGTGTGCCATAATTAACGTTTTAACATTTATTAGACTATTTGGTTGGATTTTTGAAATTTTTGGTTGTTTTGTTAAATTAATGAATTCGAAGGATTTCTTATTGTTTTAAAATAATGCTTTGAGTTTTAAAACACAACAATTTGTAAAATGTTAAAAATACTCCGTTTTGCAAAACCGTAGACGGCACATGGTTTTCGCACAGTAAAACCGCCCACCGATTTTCTCTATTTATTCCCTTCCTTCCTCTCTCCCTCCTCACTCTTCGGTTCTCTCTCTCTCTTCTCTCCTTCACCGTGAGTCTCCCTCTCTCTCTCAATCTCTTTCAAAAAATTTTGAAACCACATTCGAATCCAAGCTTCGGAACAGCAAGGAGGAAGCTCGGGGACGTGATTCGGCAACCGAGAACGCGGATTGAAGCTTCGATTCGAGGTTAGATTCGAAATTTCTAAACTTTTTACAAAATTTCTAATTTTGTGTGTTTTTGAAATCTAAGTTTGTTTAAGCTTAGAAAACCGTGGATTTGTGTTAAATGAACTTAGAACAACTAGGATCTAAGTTTAGATTGAAGAAAAATGGATTGAATTCAAGATTTTTCATTTTCCTCCTCTTTTTCTCATTTTCGGATTTTTGAGGATTTTGAGTTTAAATCTTGTTTAAATGATTCCAAACATGTTCTATAATGTTTTTCTATCAACTATGATTATTTTTCATGCCTGGGATTTGAGAAAAACAGGTTGGAATCCAGATTTGGATTTTGGGGATCGAGAAACCCGTGGCTGGGATTTATGGGTTTTCCTAGTTCGGCAGGCTGAAGTTCATGTTCGGCAGGCCGGAGTGATGATCGGCAGGCCGGTGTTCTTCCGACCGGCAGGCCGAATCTGGGGAAATGTTCTGCAGGCCGAACTGTGCAGTTCGGCAGGCCGAAGCAGGGCGTCCGGCAGGCCGAAGCAGGGCGTCCGGCAGGCCGACCGAGGCATGGAAAATTTTGTGATTTTTACCCGTTTTCACTGTTTTGAACCCTGATTTAAATCCCAACCTTATAGGATGATTTTAATGATACAAATGGCACACTAGGACATCATGAAATGATTTAGTAACATAGAATGTCTCAAACTAGATATTGATTGACTTAGTTGGTATCTAGGATTGTTCGTGGTTCCGTGGAGCTAACGTATAGCGGACCGGGATTACGGTGTGGGGCACCGGCAGGAGTATTGAGGTAGGACTTCTATCCTATTTCTTTGGTAGCCTAGTTTTGAAATGATTTGGCTTTGAAAATGATTTCTATCAAAAATGTTTTCAACGGTTGTTTGAAAATGGTTTTATCGGTTATATTTTAATATACCGTGAACTGAAATGAATTTCATAATGAATGTAATTGACAACACTCGGTAATTGGGTTTTGAATGATAATGATAACAAACACTAAGGCATGATGCCATATCAGAGATCGGGTCGTGTAGCGATCGACCTTGGGGGCAGGTCCCGAAACCCAGCTGGGCCACTACGGTGGTGATTTCATGGTTTGCCTAGGTAAAAGTAAATTGGTGTTTTGATTTGACGAGTAGACTGTTCTGTATTAGGACGGCTCTACTCAAATTGTTTATTTATTTATTTATTTAAGTTTCCTCTGAATAACTCCTAATAATGCTGTGTTCCTTTACGTTAAACTATTTTTATAAAACATAGTCCTACTGAGCCTTTCGCTCACGTTTTATTGTTTTAAATTTCCCCCTTCTAGGTGGTCTTCCCCTTTAGGTTTGGAGAAGATTCTTCGGACCGAACTCAGGAGCAATAGGAGAATTTATTTACATTCTGTATTATTAATCAAGGCATGTAAGATTTAACTTTATTTGTACTTGGACTGTAATTGTATTTGTGATATTGTCAGATCCATGTGTGTGCACAAGTTGTGGGTTGTGGAACCCATATTCGCGGTTTTTATTCAATTATTATTATTTGCTTAAAATTTTATAAATTCTTTTGTAAAATGTGGTGGAAAATCTTCTTAATTTTTATTTAATTTGATTCTCAAACTCTCGATTTTTAATTAAATTCTTTTTTAATTAATCTAAATATTTCGCCACGTCACCTCCCGTACTCCGGGACGTGACAGACGTTATGTAAGATCAAGTAAACATACTACTCTTGGAGGCCATAAATCAATTGTTACGCTATGCAAAGCTTCTCAAAGAGTTGTGCACCACCAAGCGGAAATTAGAAGGTAATGAGGTAATAGGTGTTGCAGAAAATGTATTGACGGTGCTATAAAAGAAGCTTCCTCCTAAGTACAAAGACCCAAGTACGTTCACTATACCTTATACCATTGGCAACACCAGGTTTGAAAAAGCATTGATAGATTTAGGAGCATGAGTTAATATAATGCCATGTTCAATTTATGCTTCTTTAAATATCGGTGAGCTTAAAAGAAACTGGTGTGATTATATAACTTGCCAATCATTCTAATGTCTGTCCAATGGAAGTTGTGAAGATGTTTTAGTGCGGGTTAATGGAATGGTTTTCCTTGCGAATTTTTATATGCTTCACATGGAGGGTGACTCCTTAGTTAATCCAATGCCAATACTCCTAGGGAGGCTATTCTTGAAGATGACCTAGACCAAAATTGATGTCTTTAAAGGAATGCTAACTATGAAATTCGATGGGGAGATGATATGTTTCCATCAGGATAGAGGATGAAAGTAAGGGACTATGTTAGGCTAAAGACAATAAACCAAACGCTTGTTGGGAGGCAACCCAATGAAGGAAGAGCAAGTTTGGGTAGATTTGATATTTCTTACTCTCCTTCGCTCTATCATTTATTGTTTTTTATTGTTTTTGTTTTTGTTTGTTTTGTTTGTTGTCTATTCCCTTCTATGCTTAGTCTTACATTGAGGACAATGAAAAGTTTAAGTGTGAGTGGAAGGATTTATGATTTGTTTTTATTTTTCTTAAAAAAAATTAAAAAACAAAAAAGATTAAGACTTTTTTGTTTTTACTTTTTATTTTAGCTTAGGTTTTTGAGTTTTTTTTGTCTCTTAGGATACCATCCAACTTCATTGATAAGAATCGAGTATTAATTTTTATGTATTTGATTGATTATGAGTGTTGTGTTAAAACATGACGTTATTCTTTTGTTGGTATGTTTTATGATGATTATACTCAAATTTTTATGCACATAGCCATGTTATTTGATAATGTGACACACATGTAGATTAAGTAGATTCTTATACCCTCATTCTGACATTCATTTTAATTTTGACTCATCAAAGTTGAATGTTAGGACCCTCCGAGAGGTCTTTCGAGGCAAACGGCTAACGAGCATTACTTGGAAAAGGTTTAAGGCACTAGAATTCCTAGCACCAAGGTCAAATTAGCTAGAGCCTCGATTGATGTTCCAAGGGGATATAAAGCCTAGTTCAACCTTTCATGTAAACTTTTTTATTTGGCTAACTATCGTATCGCCCAACATGATTCTTTAAAGCGGACATTTAAAGTATAGAAAGGTTGTCGTATACATAGAGAGGTGGTTTTTGAAAGATTGAAAATTTTTGGTTTAAAATGGAAGGATTTGCCCAAACAAATCTTAACAGAAAACTAATATTTTTGAGAACCTTGAAATAAAATTTTGAAACATAAAATGAAAATGGTGCTTCAAGAATCCCTTGTATATTTTATAACTAATATGAAATTTTAACTTTAAATAATGATCTAAAGTATTTGATTTATTATATCTTTTCTCATTAACTGCAGCACTTTTATTAATTTTACAAGTTAACCAAAAGTGACAATATAGCAAGCTATAATGTAGTAAAGATTTTCCTGTAGAAGTAGCAAAATAATTGCCTCTCACTAGTAATTTTGTGCACTAATTATGAAAATTATAACTAATATTGCTACAATTATAATTAATGTAACTTTAAGATAGAAAAGATAATAACAAGTAAAAATTATTATATTTAAATAGAATAAATATTTACATTAACTTCAGCAGCATCTCATCTTATGGAATATTTAAAATCGACAACATAACAAGTCATATTGCAGTAAAAGACATTTCATAAAATTAAGCATTATTTTATTATTATTAATATTAATTATACTACACAATTAAATTATATAAACAAAGCATGATTGAATTTATGTAAAATTAGACAGTACAACAACACTGACAATAATTATTAAAGACTTGAAAAATATAATTTATTCCATAAAAATATAAACATTACAAAGCAGATATAGAGTTCAAATTCGTACCAGAGTACTATGCATACAAGATCATTTCTCTGCCTCACTAAAATCTACACAAATTTAGGCATCATTTTAATAATAAAAGTGGGGAAGGGGAAGTGCCCTAAAAGCATCTCCTCATAAAGGGAGTACTGTTGAGTCAAAGAGTTAGTAGTTGAAAGGAAAAGACAAAAAAGAAAAGAAGGGCCAAAATAGCTGTGAGGAAATGAAGGATAGGGGGCTTGGTATTTATAAGGGAAAAATATTATTATTCATATATTTTTTATTAATATTTTTATTATTTTTTTTTTTTCTCAGTTGCATCTAAGTTAGCTGCAAATCAATGAGATCTCCTTTGTATTTTTTTCTTTATCACCCAATAGATAGAAGCAAATAATTCATTTTAATTTTTTTCTTCTCCATGCTGATATGCCCTAAAGAGTGCAGATTTTGGCTTACGATTTTGTGTAGCACCAGTACGGGATGCATGCTTCTTAACCTTTAAATTGTTGACTGAAGACTCAACGAATGGCTGAGATTAGCAAAGAACACTGGGACTGCTGGGACAAATGTTGATTGATGGATTGGTTTAGGTATGCTGATCTAACACAAATGAAGCGCTCGCACTTGAGAAAGGCCGCACGTGATCTGAAGCAATGCTAGAGATTCTCATGATGCGTGTCAAGACACGCGTATGGTCTGGATTCATATGGCAACTTGATCCAATGTCTTAGAGGCTGCCACATGCCATTCTTTTAATTTTTAATTTCTTTTTTTGATTTCTAGTGCATTTAAGGTTCCTTTTTGCACCGTTTTACTCCATTATTCCTATGGATTTTAAATTTAAAATAAAATAAATTAATTAAAATTAATTATTTATAAACAAAATATTTACAATGATTTTAAAAATATTTATTTTACAATAAAACACACTAAAAATAAATAAAAACTTCTAAAATTAACAAACCTTAATAGATATATTATCTAAGCCTCAAAAATATTTTTAAAAATTACTAAAAATATAATTAAACATATTTACAAACTAAAAACTATTTGTAAACACTTTAAAACTTAAAATAAAATTACCACAACATTATTGTTATGGTTTTAATTATTTATAAGCTAAATACATATTTAATACACTGAAATGACTCTAAAAATTACCAAAAATATTATTAAACATAAAAAACACACTAAAAATATATTTTTAAATATATTTACACACTAAGACACAAAAATACATTAACCCAAAAATGTTATTAATTAGAGGATTTCATAAGAAATAAAAGTATAAATAAAGGATTTTATCCTTAGAAAATGCATACTTTACAATCTCATCACACCCCAACAAGTTTATTGCTAGTCCCTAATAATTAAAGCGATAAAATTTTGAAATAATTTATAGAATATTCACACAATGCAAACCATTTAACTATAATTTGACTCACTAACTAGATTGGCTAACAAAACAAAAATTTTATCTAAAATAGTTTATATGCTATTTTGCAATTAAAATGTATGCAAGCTAGACTTGGTGCAAAAAGAGATAATAAATAATTATGAAGTTTCATTAGAACCTAAGAATAAAATTATGATGATATTTTGATTTAAATCACTCTTATAGGCAACAATATTTTAAATTTATTAATTAGAACAATTAAGAGCAAAAACATAAAGCAGAAATATATACAAAAATTAAAGAAACTTTACAATTATGGATAGTCCAATGTTTGATTCCTTTGAGCTTTCTCTATAACCCATTTAGAGAGCTTTGGGTTTGTAACTCTCAGACTAGTTGGCTTAAGGTACTAGGTGTTAAAGCATCTCTTAGAACTTACTTACTCGAGTTAAAGAGGCTACGAAACAAAACTTATCCAACTTTTTTTTATTAATTTACAACATTACACACTTTATTTATTTACACTTCTTCTTATTTCTTTCTATTTTTTAATTAATTAGTTAGTTAATTTTGAAAATGTCACTACCTTTAATTGTTCTTTTTTACAAAATAATAAAACTTAAATATTCATAGCTTTGACTTACCACCACAATTAGGCATTACAATGTGTGTATGTGTAAAAAGAATGGCTTACAAACACTATTAAAAATAAACACATAAAAATATTAAATAAAACCAAAGTTTTGAGAGTCTATAAAGTTAGATAATTCAAGGTACGTTTGGTAAATGGATTCCAATTAGTGATTTGATTTGAGTTATGTGATTTGAATTAGTATTTGAATTAGTGATTTAAATTGTTATCTGAATTGACATTTGGATGTGCATTTAAGTTTTAATCTAAATATGGGATGAAATTAAAATTTGTGTTTAAAGAGGTAGTGAAAATAGTTTTTAATTTATTAACAAATATAATAAAATCTTAATGCTAATGATTCTAAAGAAAAATATACCATGTAGATTTTAATTTATTCCTCTCTTCACTAGGAACAAAAAAAAAATCATCTCAATTGGATATCGAATGAAGAAGTTCTGATTTTCTTCCCTCAAATATAAGGGAGAGAATTTCAGCTTTTATTGTAACAAATATATATATGAGTATCAAGAATTTAGAGGGGTTAGAACTCTGAAAACTTAAATTCTTAATACTCAATTGATTCAGATTTTAAGGTAAACAAATATGTACCTAAAGGATTATTGATACTCGAATACAAATTTGAGTCCATTGGGTCTAAAGAATACATAAAACAAACATGCCCTCAAAGAATAGAAAAATAATATTACATGAATATGAAATTTAGAAATCAAAATAAAATAATAGCACATTAATTACTAAGAGACTAATATTTACAAATTTTTTTTTGAAATATTCTTTTTAATAACTTTAAAAAATAACAAAAACTTACAAAATGACACAAAAATGAAAAATTTTTACAAAACACACAAAAATCTAGAGCAAAAATCAAAAAATCTTGAGCAAAAATTGAAAAAATTTCACACAGTTTCACATAGTAGTAACGTATAACCCTCTCTACCCAACTTAAATAATACATTGTCCCCAACGTAAAAAAAGAATCGTGAGTGTAGCAAAAATATTATAGAAATCAGCACAACTATAGAGATGAATAGTAAAAACTTAACAAACTAAACGAAAACTGGGTCGTTTAAAGTAAAATTTTCAACAATTTATTTTTTTTGTTTAAAAATTAAAATCACTTTTTAAATTCTTCAAAATGCATTTCAAGAGGCCGCAAGTATAGCGTACTTACTAATCATAATGACTATATCCTCCTTAATCTCTTTTTAATGAATTATTAAAGGATTTAATTTCAAAGATTTTCTAAGGAAAATTAAAATGCGAAATCCAAACACACATTTTTTCTTAAAAAATTATTTGTAAATCCAAACATATTGCATTTACAAAATCAAGCTCATTAGAATTAGAGGTGGCAATAATTGTGTTTGTGCCGTGTTCATGTTGGCACGTTTACAGCACGACACTTTTAGCAGAACACGAACACGACACAATTAATAAATTTGCCAGAAATGCAAACACGAACACGACACTCCTATGGCACGCATAACATGACACGACACGATTAACACGATTAACACGATTATTAAACGTGTCGTGACGGGTTGACACGATAACAACACGCATATGACACGTTTATGACCCAATTAACTAAAAATTTAAAAAAATTAAATTTTTTTATAAAAAAAAGCCAATAAAGAAAAGTAACAAAAACACAATATCTAATTAATACTAACCTACTATAAATATTTCAAATATTTTTATTTTTAAGTTTAAATATGTTATAAATGGACGGGTCGTGTCGTGCCGTGTTAACACGTTTACGGCCCGTTTAATTGAACGTGTTAAGGCATGTTTAGCGTGTTAGCACAAATCCAGCCTGTTTATTTTTGTGTTATTCATGCCAACCCATTTATGGCACAATTAATAAACGTGTAGTCCAAACCCGTTTATCTCATGTCGTTTTCATATCGTGTCATCGTGTCATGTCCAAAATTACTGGCCCTAATTAGAATGTGTCTTGAGACAAAATTGAAAACAGTTTAACTTCGTAACTCAGCCATTCTAAATAAATTTAAGATTTAGCTTTTATTTTAAGTTTTCAAAAGAAATTGCAACTTTTTTATTTTTTAAGAAAATCAAAATAGCACACAACAACACACAAAAATATATTACAAAAGAGAAAAAGTAAAGATATTACCTTGAAAGTGTTTTCTCATTGTTTAATGCTGTGAATTCAGCAAATCTTTCTTCTAACTTTGCTCTTGATGGACAATCATCAAAGAGTGGCTTCCTCTTATAGTACATGTTGAGAGACACCACATATGGGTCTTATGTGAACATGTCCTCAAGATTGAAAATATGGAATATTTAAACTCATCGAACTTAGGCTCACTTTATATTCTTGGTAAGTCCATAAAAATGATGCTAGAGGTAGTGAAACAGGCAGTGGACACATAAGATCTTGGTAAGAATGATCTTTTGGTGAACTCTTATGACAACTAAGGTTGAAAAACTAGGACTAAGGGTGATGATTGCTCTGTTGGAAAAACAATACGCAGCGAAATTTTAAAAATTTTATATCAGAGTATTTTTCAAAACACAAGTTTGACAGGCTATATCCATAAATTAACCAGATCTTACTAACCTTTGAATGCCGAATAACTCCCGCAATCTGTGAAGAGAAGTAATGTTCCAAAAGAGCCTCAACCAACTGGTCTTCTTTGCTATTCTTTATCCACGATTGGAGTGAGTGTAGGCTCACACATACAACTCTTCCTCCAGATGACTCTCCTTCTAACCAATTGAGAGAACCCAAAGCTAGCATTCATGATTTGTGAACAAGAGCTCTTAGGGAGTTTTCAGATTCTCACTAGTAGAGTATCACTCTTAATCTCTCAATTGATCTAAATAACTTATGAGACTCACTCCCTATTTATAGATGTTGGGTCTAGGGTCAGTCCATATCAGATAAGGTCTCAAAAATTTGAATCAGAATCAAATTCAGATCCATATCTGATGAAATCCGCGTGAAAACGCGTGATCCTTTTTTTTTTTTTTGCATAGGTAGGCCGATCTGTCTAATAGGCAAGTCGAACCTGCCCCATCGGTAGACCAAACTTGAGGATCGGCATGCCAAACTGCCGACAAAAAAATCTCAGCGAATCTTTTATTTTTCACCCAAGATTCTATAGGATAAAGTCTCAATTTTAATTCAAATAACCCAATAGAGAAGCTATCTAATTAAAATAACTTTATCTAGATAATCTCTAGGAAAATGAATGAATTCCTGATAATTCTACAAGTTTATTTTTATTTAATTTATTTAAAGTTAAATTAACTGATAAACAGACAAGAATTATCTGATCCCAATAATTCAACAAGTTTATCTTGAATTAATTTTGTCACAAAATTAATTCAATCGATAAACAGACATGAATTATTTGATTCTTCCAAATTTCAACCAATCTAATAAATCTGACATAAGTCACAAATTATTGGAAAAGCATGCCTTATCATTACAAGATGTTGTGAGCTAGCAAAGGGACCAAATGGACCTATATAGTTCAAGCTCGCGATAATTATGAAACCTAATATCCCATATATACATTTCATAATTATCGACTCCAACGCTACTCCACTAAAAGCTTGGAGCTACACTCTCGAACTATATAGAATTACAAAGCCCGTATAGCTAAGTCTCCATTACATATCATAGTGTATCATATCCCCATAGGATTATCCATAACCAGCTTAAGGACAAATTCTGTCTTACATTCCCGATTATTTTTATCTTAAGTTCCATTATCTCACCATCGAAAAACTTACCATCCAAAGACAGTATACCATTTGGTTACAATTATGTATCTAAATGGTTGAGCGCTCCAGTTTTTCAATTACAGGATAACGCATATAAGAGGATACCACTACTCCTAAAGAGGAGCTATGGATTCCATATCTATGAATAACAAGTCTACACTATCAAGAGTCAATCCTCCAACGTACCGGCATGCATACCATTATTAAAATGTGGGTGTCACCCTTTTGGTATATCAAAAGACACAAGTCAAGACAACGGGCCCACTATTCATCCCAAGATTAAGATATAATACAAATGATTGTCTAAAGTGAATCGATTTGCTGAGATAGAATTATTAATCCAAATCAATTCACTTTATGTCCTGATCCAACACATCGTCACCTAGAACAACGTACCAATGTTTCTATTCATGGAGTCCACCTCCGATAGTCAAGACAAACCATCTCCTAATAGGGATATAGACAACATAACAATCTTTACATGAATAAAGCGCCCAACTTTATTTCCTCGATGGTGGATCTTATGATTTAGACCATCACCATAAGAATCGTGTCTTCCGCATAATCTATCCATCATATGCCCAATTCTTAAAGGTTTAGACCGACAGTCTTAGACTTTTGTTTGCTTAATATACATTCAACAAATATGAATGTAAAGAGGACAAGATTTGGTATATTAATAATAAATAAATTCTTTATTGATAAAAATGTCTCCAAAAATATATTACATTTTTACTCCTTAGGCATACATGTCTAACAATCTTCCAATTGCACTAAGTGAGTAAATATGACAAATCTTGCATCCCCATAGCTTCCACATGCTTCTTGAAGACTCTCCAAGTAAGTGTCTTCGTGAATAGATTAGCTAAATTGTCCTCTGACACGATTTTGCACAACATGACATGCCTGTCCTCAATGAAGTCCTTTATCACATGATACTTTCAATCAATATGCTTACTCTTCTTATGAAATATTGGTTTCTTAGCAATAGCTATAGCCGCATTGTTATCACAGTATAGTGATACTGCCTTATCCATACCATAAATTACCTCAAGATCCCCAAAGAACTTGTAGAGCCACACTGCTTCATTTGAAGCATCACTAGCTGCCGCATACTCGACTTCGATCGTTGAATCTGAAGTGCAATCTTGCTTCACATTTCTCTAACTGATGGCACCACCGCCCATAGTAAACACAAAACCTGAATTTGATTTCCTAGAATCCAGACAGGATCGAAAAACTGAGTCAATATATCCTAGAGGAGTTAAGTCCTCACCCAAATACACAAGCATATACCCTTGAGTCCTTCTCAGGTACTTGAAAATATGGTTAACCGCAACCCAATGGTTTGGTCCTAGATCCGCCTGAAATCGACTTACAATCACAACCGCATAACAAATATCTGGTCGCGTGTAAAGCATGGCATACATGAGACTACCCACTGCCGAAGCACAAGGCACCTTCTTCATGTATTCTCTTTCTTCCTCAGACTTTGGAGAGTCTTTCTTAGAAAGAGTAATTCCGGACCTAGATGGTTGCCCACCTTTTTTGGAATCGTACGTTACAAACCTCTTAAGAATTTTATCTATGTAGCCTGCTTGGGATAAAGCTATCATTTTGGTCTTCATATCCCCAAAAGATCTGGATACCGAGAACAGATTTAGCCTCACTCAAGTCCTTCATGTCAAACTACTGGGTCAACCATAATTTGACCGATGACAATGCCCCAATGTCATTGCCAATTAGCAGAATGACATCTACATAGAGCAGTAGAAAAAACCACCTTCTCATCCTTAATGTGTTTATAAACA